>OU015491.1:175241355-175601355 GCA_907164885.2 Dolomedes plantarius | reverse complement strand
CGTTTGTGTTGTCCCTTTATAGAGGGCAATGCTGATCTGCCTATATGGTGCCCACATAATAAAATGGCCACCAAAACTGCGGTGAATTATAGGCGAAAGTCGTTGCGACAAGTGCCTCCGCATAAAAAGAAAATTACTGACATTATTTTACACTAATTTTATCGAAATTATATTCTTTATCAGTTAATTTCATAGTAATAGTAACAACAATAATAATGATAATATTGTAATGTAAAGTAGATTGCAATATAATGCATGTCAAGGGTTGGTTGGTTGGTTTTGGTTTATTGGCGCAAGGTGCAGAGAGGACAAACTGCGCCAAACACAGGGTAAGCGTGTCAAGGGAGAAAAAAACATTATATATTTCTATATAAAACAGCTCAGTGACTGACTGACATATAACGCACAGACCAAACCGCTGGACCTAAAGGGCGGAAATTTTGCATGGCGATTCTTCTTATAGTGTAGGGGTGGACTAAGAAAGATTTTTGAAAAATTCTTCTTAGATTCTTTTAAATTAAATTTTTAAACTGTTTTTGTACCTTTTTAAAGTTTTCATTTAAAATAATAATTTGAGGGTTATAAAATTTATATCACAAGAAAGATTATAAAGATTATTCCTTTAAAATGAAATCTTTTTCGAATACTTATCTCCATTTTCTGATTTTTGGTGAATTTTTAAAGATTAATTTTTAGAATTTAATTTATTAAATGCTGATCAACGTGGTTCTTTTCATTTTGTGATACTTGAAATTAATTTGCGTCACGTGCATAACAACGAAATAAATTGACAAAAAATATTGAATTACAGTAAAAGACAAATTTAACCACTAGACTAATTTGAGATTAAAATTTTTAAAAATTTAATTCAAATTAGTATGTTTTATGGATGTTAAACATACAAATTAATTGCATACATTCACCATTGTATTTCATTCGAATGTACTCCATAGTGAAGCTGGGTACTCTCGGTAATATATATATATATATATATATATATTATATATATATATATATATATATATATATATATATATATATATATATATATATAAAGGAAATTTTTGTATCAGAACTATATTTAGAAAACTTTTTGTTCTCAAAATATTGCAGAATTATTACGTAATGTTAATTTCTTTGGCCTTTTTAATGTTTTAAATATTTTTCTCCTTGTCTTACTGTTTTTAAAATTTTCTAATCAGTCGATACAGGTACACAATTTATCTCCTTGTCTATTATTTACTTTACAAATCGTATTTTTCACAGCGACATATTTTAAACCAGGCCCTTATCGGCATTGATCAAGAAATTGCATACAAGCCACTCGCTGTAATACCAGTAGGTTCAAAACTTCTAACTCGTTTCCCTTTGTTAAAAAAAAAAGGAGAAGCTAAACCCTGCATCGATTGTAGGCACAGAGGGATAACTATATACAAGGAGTAAAATTTCCACAGCCTCTCCCTTCCCCTTTGATCTTCACCGCCTGGGACTTCTGTTTTCCTGCTTGAAATTTAAGGGGCGCACGGTTCGTTTAAGACGTGACAACTCCGGTTTTACGGCTGTCGGATTCTTTAAAGAACTTTTCTCAGGATTGTCGGCATATAAAATAGGTCTCGGGGTCCGAATTCTGGAATGCTTTGTGTGTGGCGATATATGAAGGAAGGCCGCGGCTGATCTCGTAGAAGGGTCCATTTGCAAAATGAAGTTGGTATCAGCGGGTTTAACATTGCGGTGATATTTCGAAAGTTCGGGTGATTGATTTTTGCCACTCCATTTTTTTTTCTTACTCTACGTGGGGAGGCATTGTCGCGAGTGTAATGGAAATTCAATGAATTTATTGCAGGTATGCTGAGAAGTACGGGTGGGGGAACTTTTTACAATAGCATTATTAAAGAGTTTCATGGCGGATGAGTTTTCGTAAAAGAAAAGACATTTTGCACGAATGAAAACGGGGGAAAAAATCTGCATTTGAAATGTAGATATATTAACGTGATTAATGTTTGTCGGCTGTATTCTGTAATTCTTTTTTCCCTACATTAAAGGGAATTGGAATCTTTTCAATCCCTCTTCTCCCCCGGGTAATATAATCATATAAATGCAGCAGGAGAATACTTCATTCTGCCGTGTATGGTGCCTTAAAGAGACATAACGTCAGAATACGCGATTATGTTAACATGTTGAAATTCAGATAAAGAAGGGCTTCTCTTTAAAAACTAATTGGAAAAGCATCTTTTTACGCTAAGTTCTATCTTTCTTTTAAAACCATTTGAATATGTTAAACCGTACTTGTTTCAACCATAGAAAATTTCAAGGTACATGTCACATTACGGTTTGTAACCCTTGGAGATTCTTTCAAGGCTTAAAACAGCCGATATCCTGATATTTCATTTAATAGTCACGCGTTTAATATTAAATTGAGGGACTGTCAGTATAATTTTACTGCATTCAAACGTCATGGATAAACTACACAATTTTCACCAAATTAAGTTAAGTTCTTTTCCATTTTTTAACCATTTGAATAGCTTGAAACCGTACTTGTTTTAACCATAGAAAATTTCAAGGCACATCACATGGCATATTATAGTTTGTAACCCTTGGAGTTTCTAGGAAAGTTCTTAAGACATCTGATATCGTGATATTTCATTTAATAGTCACGCGTTTGATATTAAATTGAGGGACTGTCAGTATCATTTTACTGCATTCAAACGTCATGGATAAAATACACAAATTTCACTAAATTAAGTTCTTTTCCATTTTTTTAACTAACTATTTGAATAGATGGAAACCTTACTTGTTTCAACCATAGAAAATTTCAAGGTACATGTCACATCACGATTTGTAACCCTCGGAGTTTCTTGGAAAGCTCTTAAGACAGCTGATATCGTGATATTTCGTTTAATAATCGCGTGTTTGATATTAAATTGAGGGACTGTCAGTATCATTTTACTGCATTCAAACGTCATGGATAAAAGACACAATTTTATCAAATTCGCCTCATCTTTACTGATAGAAACTTTCATAACCAGTCATGTGTCGAAATGCCCACACGGGTGGAGTTCAGGCAGTAGGTATAAACAAATTTGTATTTCCTTAGCTTTAATTTAAAGGAATCTGAAGGAAATTGAATAATAACTGTTGAACAACTGAACAATATGCAAAACATTTTACTGAAGAGAAAACGTGTTTCATTCACAATATCATTTATTTTACCTCTTACCAATCGACAAGAAAAGAAACACATTAATATGCATATCTTGTTTGAGGAGGATGACAAATATTCATCAAAGATGCAGTTAGTTGTGAAAGAGAAAGAAATATACCAGCCTTGTGGTTCCTCGTTTATACTATTCATTGTTCCAACGTGGAACACACCATTGTATAATTCGCTCTTTTCACAGTTCCTGTGATTCTTAGCTGTACAGACAGTTTTTTATAGACAACATTCTAGTGAGTTCACTGCTTGAAAATCCTCTGGCATGAAACTACAGTTATGTAGATTATTCTCTGTAGCATTTGTATGTTAAAGTCCCCTTTAAAAATCTATCACCATCAGCTGCAAAAAATAACTGATCTTTTAACAGAAGGAGAAGTAAAAAGTGAGGACTTCGAAAGACGACCTCTCTCTTTGGAATTTTCTACATGAGAGCTGTTAATTCCAAATTTATTCGTTACACAGATGACTGAACTTCTTAATTGTCTCAGGGGGTGTAAAAAATAACTTCAGTTTTCAATCTCTTGGGCTTTAGAAGTATACAGTTAAGGGGGGGGGGATATATTTTTTTGGCTTTCGAGTTTTTAAAGTATGAAAGGAATGAAAGATTTTAGGGTCATATTTAATCAATATTGAGAAGTTTTTTGCATTTCAAGTCAAATTTTGTGAACTGCATTTTCTCTAGCTATTCGGATCGTAAAGTATCCATACAAAAATAAATCATTTACATACTGTTCACTAAGAGTAACGCTATTCCTCTTTAGCGGTATACTTTGTTTTACTTTTATTCTTTTGCAGGATAAAATTCAGAAAATTAACGAAAAGATAGATATACAAAACTGTATAAAAAATCATGACAGAAATATTACATTATGTTTCTTTTTCTTCTAATCTGGAGGCACTTATTGCAAGACATTCGCCTTTTGACATTCATCGCGAAGTCTTGTTGGATACTTAATTATGAGAGCAACGTTTAGGTGAGCCAGTATTGTTAAATGCGAAAATTATTTCTTTACTTCTTTTCGGAGAAAACTCGGTGATAAACGTTATTTAATCGAAATTAGCAAGTAATAGTAATAATTTATTAACATAATGGCTTATAAAAGACCCTCCACGGTCTTTAACTGAGAGATCTCACTCTCGAAATTTGCTTATTTCTTATTGCTAGAGATTTAAGGAAGAGAATAGGAGACTACTACAATGTTAGCTTTTAACTGAGGATTTTGATATTATATAATTTATTTTTGAATTTATGAATTTATGAATCTAATTTTTTTAATATATATATATATATACTAGATGTATTACCCGGCTTAGCTCGGGATTCAGTTTTTGTTATTATTATTCTTTCAATGATTAGCCTCATGTTATGATGTTCTAAAGTTTCGCTAAAATTATTTTGCGGTAGCAAATAGCATTAGTTTGTTGTCGGTGCTGTCGTTGTTCATCGCTTTCCTCTCCTTTCGATGTTGAAGCTCGAAGACGATCGCATGTTCGACGCGTTAAAAGTTTCTTAATAAGTCTCACTGCTTCGATCACTACAATTCGAATTCTGTTGCCTTCGAGCTCTTGGCAATATTTTTTCTTCAGATTCTTGTGTTCGTCTAACTGCTTTTCGAATTCTGTTGGCTTCGCGCTCTTTTTTTTTTTCATCACATTGCTCATTTCTCAACAATCTTTGACATTTTGTCCTTACTTCTGCAGGATTAAAAGTTGCTCTCCTCTTTTTGGGCATTTTAAAGCATTAATTTACAGCTAGTCAATAACGTTTGAATGGATTTATTATTATAGAAAAAGAATCAATAATGTTTGAATGGATTGAGATCACATTCAATATTAAAACACAGCAAATCTGATAATTATTATAGAAAAAGTATATGCACGTATTTCATGCTTGGAATTCTTTCTAAAAGCTAAATCTGCTGCTACGTTTCAATGCCACTTTCAGACTTTCTTAATTATAATATACACGTATTTCATGCTTGTAATTCTTACTCAAAACTAAATCATCTGCTATGTTTTAATGTCACTTCAGTTATATAAATCATCGCGTCAAGGATAAAAGCTCGTGTTTCTAGCTAAGTGAACGTGCCCTTCAGTATATTTGAGTTTGAACTGGTAGCTTGGGATAGTTTCAATTCATGAAATGGATAGATAACGCATTCATTCAAAATGAATGACTTTCCATCTTTATGTTTTCATTTTTAAAAAGAAATATTCCGGCGTTGCCACGTATATGAAAATAATATATCAAATTAATTCTTGCATGCGCCAATATATGAATAAATCACGTTTTTAATTCATGTCGATTTATTTTTACGGAAATGTTATAATTTAATTGGCAACAATGAAATGTTACAATGGCTTTGAACAAAAATATCCGTTGATACCTCGCAAACTTGTTCTAACATAATTGAACGTCGAAGCTGGAATGGAACGTCGTAGCTGGATGATAATAGTCTATAACCTTCGCGGAAGTTCAAGCAATAAGTTGACTAAGTTTCATCGCAATCGGATGAACGGTACGGCAGCGCATAAAATACGAACAAACAAGCATTCATTTATATATATATATATATATATATATATATATATATATATATATATATATATATATGATATATATATATATATATATATATATATATATATATATATATATATAGATTTATATTTGCAAATGAATGCTAAATTTTATGTATTGCAATTTTTTTTCTGCGAAATTTACGTACCCCTCCCTATGAGCTATGAGGGAGAACACGGTAACGACCAATGATTTGAATCGAAGCCTACTGCGTGGAATCTCACACCACTAACCACTATACCACGTGGACGGCTGAAATATTACCTTGTTGGATATGTGATTTATGGCTCCATTATTGGATTAAAAATACTTTTTTTAATGATATCCAATCTCAAAATGTTATGAAATTTTTCTAAATGGGCATAAGACTTTTCTCATTGATTTTTTTCTCTCGTTGAATTAATTGCTTAGATATATATGAAAAATGTACTAATTTAGTGGGAATGGACTTTAACGATGAAACTTCAAAGCGTGAAAATATGTAGCGAATATACTGACTAACTTGAGATCGAAATTCTGAAGATTGTTGGTACCAATTTCTTTTTCATTTACATGTTCCTCGGTATAATTTCTCATCATTTCACATAATCGCCATTTCAAACTACGAAAGGTGTACTGTATGAATTATTTTGGTTTTAATATTCAATTGAAGATACAAAACTCTTCTGATAGTGTCATCCAGTTCGGAAAATCTTGCGATCTTAGAAGTTGTATTTATCGTCACTGCAATATTAGAAGAAAAATCTGTTTTTATGCGGTATCGCAATTTCGACTGGTTTGTGCTGGAAAAATTAAGATTTATTCCACCAAGAGCAAACTCGCTTTGGCAATCAAGCTAAGGAAAGTCTGAAGGGGAAGTATTATTCAGTGAGGTGGTAAACTAATGCTTACATGAAACTTGGTAACTTGCTTCAGCGGATAAGAAACTATGTTGTTATCCACTGGAAGTGCTGCTTTATTTTAAATTGCTGACCAGTTAATTTTTAATAATTTCCTCATTTTTCCTCAATTATTACGTAATTCACAAACTGTTATACGCTTGAATTAAATTTTTACGCTTAAATTGAATTTTACCTTTTACGCTTGAATTAAATTTAAAAAAAAGAAAGACAAAAAAAAACTTTCGGTTAAAATGAAAATGTAGTAGAAAATGCGTACACGTTTCAAGAAGAGAAGAAAAAGAGCCAGAAAATGGGAAATTTAAGTAAAATTGAGCGTGCTTGTTGGGTTTGAGCTTTACTTTAAAATTTAGAGTAAAGTGACGTCGGAGAGGAGTGGTTGGTTTGTTAAATGTGTTTGGTTGTACTTCACGTATGTAGATCTGTATTTGTATAGCAGCTGGCACCGTTAAAAGTTGTATCGAGCTTTTAACTAATATTGTTTAACGTAAGGCAGTGCTTATTTTGATGACTCTGCAGTAGAGTCTTGGTTTTACCTTTGTATTCCTTATAATACCCACACTGAACGAGACAGGTATAATGTTAAGATTATATCCTTACCTATATAAATAAGCACATTTAAAAAAACTTTAACTAAACTAAACCAAACTCACAGCGCAACAGTCCGCTGTGGACCAAGGCCGGAGGTGCCCATCTCAGCTTACTTGACCGTGGGCTTGGGGTGCCATACAGCATATGTAGGGATACGTAATTTTCCTATTTTCGAAATAGATGCGAATAAATGTGAAATTTGCCGATATGGCCGAATAAATGCGAAAATTATTTGTTTACGGATTTTCGGCAAAAACTCGGTGATAAATGATTTTTTAATCGAAATTATTTAATAATAGTTATAACTTATCAACATACTATTATGTTAAAGAAAGCAGCAGAGAGCAGTTTAAACAAATTGACTCTACACATGAAGACATCCAACGTAACAAAGTTTACCAGCACACTGTCAGATTGCTTTGCCCATTTGTAGCCGCGATCATGCCCACATCATCTTTGAACACAAATTTATTATTGGAAAGCTTCTCTAAACTATCATTTTTCAAGGAATTACCACGGGATGAGCTCATGGATACAACCATTTTCACACATAGCTACTTAGTGTAGTGAACCAAGAGACTCCTGTTGATTTTAATTGCAACGAAATGCTGTTACCTTAACTTTGCGAAGGAAGCTATACAAAACCTCTAAAGTCCCGTTAACAGCAAAGCTGTAAGATATATTTTAGTAAATACAACATAGTATTTAATGACAGAAGGCAAAGACTTATTGAAGAGAATGTGGAGACTATTACAATGTTAACTTTTAACTAAGAATTTTGATACTTACCTAAAAATATCGAAATTTCACAAAAAAAGAAATACAATATATAAAATTTTATTTGGAAAAAAAATAAAAATTCAGAAATTTTGCATTTATTCGCAAAAAATATAAATTAAAAAATTTCGCATTTATTAAAAAAAAATCCCAATTTTACTCACTTACCTATCCAAGTGAGTAAAATTGGGATTTTTTTTATAAATGTGAAAATTTTAAATGAAAATTTTTTTCGAATAAATTCGAAATTTTATAGATTGTATCTTTTTTTCGCGAAATTTTGATTTATTTTATGCGAAATTTACATACCCTTAAGCATATGTCTCAGTCAAGTGGACGGCCTGACGTGACACCTCCCAGAGTTTAGTTCCCAAGAAAGCTTGGTCCTCATTTATCGACCCACACAATGGATGAAAGGCTCAGTCGACCTTGCCCTTGGGCTGAGTCGAAGCCTGGTTTAAAAACTTTTCATAACATAAATATGTTTGAAACAAAAAGAGTTAAAAGGAAATGAAAGTATTTCGGTAAATTGGGTCCGAAATACTTTCCTCACCCCGGACTTCCTTCCTCACACATCTCCTTATGTACTTGTCACAATACGTATGATTTATTATATATATATATATATATATATATATATATATATATATATATATATATATATATATATATATATATATATATATATATATGAATATATATATATATATATATATATATATATATATATATATATATATATATATATATATGTATATATATATGTACAGAGGATGTTCACACATTTTTTAGACGATGTATATTGTATTCACAAAACTAAATTACATAAAATTCTTGTGTTTTAAATGTTCTATTTGACATCCCTTATTCTGAACTATATTTCGACACCGCAATTTCCAGGATAATAATGCCTTATGAAGTGTCAGAAGAGGTATTCTATCCCATTCCTCCTGAACAGCTTTCCAGAGTCCTGTAAGGGTTTTAGGACGACGTTTGGATAATGCAGATTTTAAAAGTCCGAAAGCACAAAAATCCATAGGTGATACATCGGGAGATTTAGTAGGGATAACAGTGAAGGGTATGGCCTTGATACCAGTTTTTTGTTCCATTTCTTTTAGGAAATTTACAGTGGATTTTGATGTGTGACCGCTAGCTTTTTCCTGATGGAGTCTCACAGATTGATGGCACTGTGGGTAAAGCGATGGTATTTCATTCAGAAAAATTGGCGATAAAATATGTTCCTGATAGTATTTGGAGTTAATCTCGACATTTTTTCCCACTCTCTTTATTTTTAACTTGCCATTATAAGAAAAACCAGCAACAATCATGAATCCCTTAGAAAAACTTTCTTTCGATTCTTTGAACCATGTACTTAAATTTTTTTCTCCCCTTTTATGATAATAAATGGATCTTTTTTTTGTTGCACTCATTTAAATACACCCATGATTCATCTATTGTGACAGTTGTTTTCCATTTTTCTTTGGATAAGTGTTTCTCATATAGAATTCTGCAGCGTGTCCTGCGTTCAGCGATATGATTTGGAAGAAGACGATGCACATTGCGTTTTTTCGCTTTCTTAAGATTTAAATCAACTTTTATCATTTTGTTTACAGTGAACACCGAGCATTTTAATGATTTTGCAACTGTCCTTTGACTAGGGGAATTTTCTTTTAACATTAAACAACGTACCTTTGCAATAGTCCAAGATGTCTGTTTCTTCCTTGGATACTTGTTGGGAATTTTTGTCCCACTTGAGGCTCCAATTTGACGTTTTTTTCCTTTCTTGTTGACGATATTACCTATCGACGCTTTAGATATCACAAAACCAGGACTCTCACATCGTTTTTGGATAACGGGGTATGCATATTTCTCTTCGGAAAGAGCATAAATGTAGCCTTCGAACCACTGCTTTGTTAAAAACACAATTTTGAATGAAAACAAAACTTTCAAGCCGCCGACGATAATTTTGACTTTTAAAAACATAGTACAATTGCAATTATTTCTTTCGCAGCAAACGATATTTTATTACCGCTTACCAAAATCGTCTAAAAAATGTGCGACCAGCCTCTGTATATATATATATATATATATATATATATATATATATATATATATATATATGTATGAAATAAGTTTAAAACCCTTTTTACTTTTTAACACGCCCTTTCCAAATTCTTTATCATAACGCAACAGAATACCGTCCCCTTAACCTTTGAATCGCGACCTACATGGAAACCGAAATAATTTATTAGTTTTTCCCCTAAGGCACGTGTGGCCAAAGCTTATATAAGCATTATATAACGGACATCGCACGATCATCTTCCGATATGACGCGCCGGGGTCACGTGTTCGCTTCTGGCCAATTAAAACTTCAGTGCGCCTCTACCTGGGAGCCTGGCGTTCATTTCGGGGGGGCCCTTTGTGTTCTGCCACGGTACTGTCAAGATGTAATTTTAACGCGCTGCGCCCCTTTTGTCTTTCATTTTATCCTGTGCTGTTCCGACAGCCTCGGGGCAGTGTTGAAATATGATAACCCGTTAATAAATTGAAATGTGGCTTTTATGAAGTGTAACTAAAACCCTCGAAGTAATCCAAAATAAAACGACGATTTAATCAGCCTTTGGACGTCTGTGTTCCTCGTCTGGAATTTCGATTTGTTTCTCAGCCGCGTTCGACCACACGCATTGCCTTAACCGTTCGACGACTACCTTCCAAGACCTATATTCCTTTTCATCTACCACTCTGAAGCTCCTCGACGTAAAATCATTACATATATTAAAGTCGGCAGCAGAAAGTTATTTGTGCGCCGCAAAGATCTATGTTTGGATTTCCAATGTGTGCGTCGTTCGTGAAAATTCCGCGTCAGTGTAGTGTCATCTGTGTTTTTGAAGCTCAAGTGTGTGACCCCAGAAGAAGAATTTTTTTTTCAACGATTTTTCGTCTCTGTGCGCGATTAGTGTTGCTGTGTTTCCGACAAAATTGAAAGTCATCGGTGTTATGGTGATTTTCAAGTCACCATGGGGGGATTTTAGTAGTGCTTTCGTAATCTGTGAAGTGTTAAACCCCGACTGCGTGTAAACGTGTGTGAACTAGAAAAAGAAGAAAAAATATTGTGACTTTCACATTATAACCAGAACAGACGAGGGACTCTTGAACATCCTAGAAAGTTAGAGGAATTGCGCCAAGTACGATTCCACATATTAATAATTGCATACATGAACATTTTGGAGAGAAAAAAAAATAAAAAGGTCCATTTTCTACACTTCATATATAAATAATATTGGTAACATACAGGTAAGCAATAATTATGGAAAAATTTTTGAAGGTGAACTGTTTAAATTGAGTTATAATTGTATGTTAGGGCAGTGAATAAAATCTTATTGATATTGTATGAGGTATGACAAATATAATACTTTTCCATTGATATGAATATTTTTATATAATATAATTTCTATATGAGTTATGAAATATATGTTTGATTTAGAATTTAAGGTTTTAAAAAGATTTTTGAAATTTATATATTGATGTCTTATGAGTGTTTTTAGTGTAATTATTAAAAATTTGATAATATAGTCTTAAATTCATGAAGGGTATAAATTCTATAAGTATCTGTTAACCGCAACCAAATTTAAATCATCGCAGAGAAGAAAAAATAAAATAAAGTAAATTGAATCCGCTTCGTTGATGAGAGCTCGCTTTTGTAAACAAATCGGCGCAAACTGCGCATTAGTATAAACATTACTGGAGCTGTACATTACTTGGTCATCATTATTTTCGGCAAAGACTGAAATTGTTATAATTTATTTTTTACATCATGATATATTTTTGTTTTCGTTTTCTCTGCTGTGTTAAAGATAGCGTACTCTGGATTTTGTGTTGATTTGAGTTAAACAGTAGCCTAAAGCAGTAAAAATGACATCAAAAGATACAACCAAAACGGCGGTGAAAACCGAAAGTAATGAAAATGGAGGGAATAGCAATGAACCAGATTTTAATTCTAACCATACAAATTTTGTCCCTTTTGACCCCGAGTCGGGGATGAGACTCTCTCAGTGGTTCCATTATTTTGAAAAACAATGTGTAGAAACTGAAAAAACTGATGAGTGGAAACTTCGAAATGTGAACAGGTTTTTGAGAGGCAATGCCCTCACCACTTTCATCAACCACTGTTTGGACATTAACACCTGGAAAGAGTTAAAAGATACTCTGAGTGAGGAATTTTTTGATCCCACTTCGACAAGTTTCAGTGAATTTTCTAACTTAAAATTCAAAACAACAGACCAGATTACAGACTATTTCCATAAAAAGGTTCGTCTTGGCAAGGCCTTGGGCCTTAATACAAAATTAATTTTAGAGGGACTTACTGATGGGTTGCCCATCAACATGCGTCAGTTGCTAATAATAAATACACCCCAGAACTTTTTGGATTGGTTGCAGATTACCACCAAATTGACCCAGGTACAGAGAGAGGAAGACAGTGAGAAAAATAAAAGACCAAAGTTTCAGAGACCAGTTCCTTTTCGCATGCATAGACCAGAACAAGAGAATACCAGATTTAGAGCCCCTTTTCAGCCCTGGAGACCCAATTATGCTCCTAGGAGTTCCGACCCAACATTTATGCCAAACCCAAATATGAATATGAGACCTAGGCCCCCTGGCCACTATACCCATTATAATTCGAGTCAACTACCACCTACTCCCTGCAGAATCTGTGAGAGGCGGGGTATAATAAATGCATTCCACTGGACACAAACGTGCCAGTTTAGACAAAACAACCCAAGAAACACTCCTGAACGAGACTCCCCTGAATCAGAAGAACACCAACCGCAATATTTACAATTAATTGTATCCGGATACTTTCAAAATAAAGCAAGAAACTTAACTAGGAATTCCATTTCATGCGTTTTAGACACAGGATCCTCTATCTCGCTCCTTCCCCGACATTTTGTGAACCAATATGGTTTTTTACCTACTAAGACTAAATTCCCAATTCATGTTAGACAAACAGATGGTACCATAAAGTTAGAAGAGAAGTGCACTATAGAATTGAAGATTGGAGAACTGATTAAGACAACTGAATTTTATATTTTGGACTCAAATTTACCATATTTAATCCTAGGATTGCCCGAATGTGGGCTTTTTAAATTAACAATTGACTGTGAGAGACGTGAAGTATGCCAACTGCAAAAGAGGATAAAATTGCAACAGAATTTACCTAAGTGCAGAATCTCGCTTCACGTTAACAAAGTTAGTGAACCCGAATCAAGTCAGACCAAGTTTCCTCCAATGACTTATCCCCAACACAATTGTAATATAAATATAAATAATTCTGTAAACCGAGAAATCAAAACCTTCGACAACCAAACCAAACAAATGTATCATGAAATTAGTACTGAGTTTAGTGAGTTTCCAAAGATCTCTGTGGAATCGGATGAAACACCACAGACTATCATTAATGAGAATCCTATGCTAAATTCACTACTACAGAAATTCAACCACATTTTTTCCAAAGACAAGTATGACATTGGTACAATTAGAATAGAACCTCAAAGAATCATGTTAACCTCAGAACTCCCTGTTAGCCAAAGACCATACCGTACTTCCCAAATTGAAGAGTTAGAAATCAGGAAACAAGTAGGGAAATTATTAGAAGCAGGAATAATAAAAGAAAGCTACTCTGCGTACTCAGCACCAATAACGCTTGCCCTGAAGAGGGACGAAGGCAAAAAGACTAGACTCTGTATTGATTTTCGTAAATTAAATGCTATTACTAAGACAGATGCTGAACCTCTCCCCAGAATTGATTGTTTGCTAGATAAATTAAGTAATGCCAAAATTTTTTCCACCCTTGATTTGACCTCAGGATACTGGCATATACCTGTTCACCCTAAAGACACTGAAAAACTTGCTTTTGCCACCAGTTTTGGCCTGTTTGAATGGTTACGCCTCCCTTTTGGACTAAAGAATGCCCCGGCTATATTTAATAGGACAATTAGACGAATTTTGGACAAACATAGAATTGATTTTGCGTGCCATTACTTTGATGATATCATAGTTTACTCATCCTCAGAAACAGAACACATTAATCATTTAAAACGAATTTTTGAAGTTTTTCAGCAAGAATCTATTAAACTTAAGCAATCTAAATGTAAATTCATGCAACGTAACATTAACTTTCTAGGATATGAAATTGAGAATGGCAGAATTACTCCAGATAATGTAAACATTGAAAGTATTGAAAAATTGAAACCCCCTTCCAACATTAAAGAATTACAAAGTTTTTTGGGTTCAGTAAATGTTTATCATAAGTTCATCCCAAAATATGCACAAATAAGATTGCCATTAAATAGACTATTAAAGAAGGACATAAAGTGGGTTTGGGATCATAACTGTCAAGAATCATTTGAAAAGTTAAAAAATTTTCTTGTGTCAAAACCAATTTTACAGTTGTATAATCCAAATTTAGAGTGTCATTTGTTTGTAGATGCTTCTCAATATGCTATTGGAGCTGTGCTGAAACAGTCGGATGCTTGTAATAACTTACACCCTGTCGCGTATTTTTCTAGAACTTTAAGAGATTATGAAAAAAACTATCCCATCACGGAATTGGAATGTTTGGCTATTGTGGATAGTTTTGACAAATTTTATCACTATTTACACGGGACCAAATTCACTGTTCATACTGATCATGCTGCCCTAGTTTGGCTGAAGAATGTGAAAAACCCAAGGGGTAGATTATTCAGATGGTCGTTAAAGTTGAGCATGTTCGAGTATGAAGTAAAATATCAAAAGGGTTCAACCAATTATGAAGCTGACATGTTATCCAGGCACCCCGTGTCTCAGCATCTCCAACACCATGTGCACTTATTGGACTTAAATGAAATTAAGCATTATCAAAAGATGGATAATGTTTCACATAATAAATTTTCAGAAATCAATGATGTAATAGTGTATAAGAAGAATGGTATTAACAAAATTGTTGTTCCTATGTCATTAAGGTTAAAAGTTTTACAAAAAACTCATGAAGAATTTGGACATCCTGGAATTCAAAAAATGATTAACTTAATTTCTCCTCAGTATTATTGGCCATTTATAACTAATGATATTTCTAACTATGTTAAACATTGTCACACCTGTCAACTTAACAAGAAACCCAGACAGAAACGTTATGGATTAATGCAGGAAGTTCCCCCTACTGAGAAACCTTTTGAGTGCATTAGATACTGTTGGTGGATTTAATTATTATAACTCTACAAAAAAATACCTTCATATAATTATTGACCATGCCACTAGATACATTTGGGCTTTCCCCTCTAAAAGCGTTACTACAGAAACTTATGCAAACTGTCTGAAACAACTTTTCCAAGTACATGTCCCTGAAAAATTATTAACAGATCGTAATGCTGCTTTTACTTCTTCCAAATTTAGACGGTTTTTGGAGCATAATGGCGTGAAACAACTTTTGACTTCGGCCCACCATCCACAGACGAATGGTAAGGTTGAGCGTGTAAACCAGTCTATTGTAACTCGTTTAAAGTGTAAAGTTAATACTTCTTCCACTAAAGTACCCTGGACCAAATTATTAGAACAAGTTGTTAATGAATACAATAATACGCCCCACTCTGTGACCAAAATCTCCCCTGCCTATTTGCTTTTTGGCACCCTGCCTTACCCGCCACCAATTGATCACAATAATTATTATCCTCCTGTGGATCAGGCTCGTCTTTTGGCAAAAGAAAGAACTATTAATTACCATAACAAAAATAAAATTAGATATGACGCTCGTTTTTTGGCATCAAAATTTAAACCTGGTGATCAAGTAATTTATGAGGAATTCAACTATCCAAATACACGTAAATTAAGTCAACCTTTTTCTGGCCCTTTCACAATCCTTAGACAATATTCAGACGTAAATTATGAAATAGATAAACCCAATTACCAAGCTGGTCGAGCAACTGAAATTGTACATGCTTCTAAACTAAGATATTATCATTCACCTGACCTTTTCAAAATGCATCATGAAGCCTAAACCCATATTTGGACAGACTATAAATTACTAATATGCTCCTAATACAAAAACAACCAGATGTGATATATTGTGTTATTAGTAAGAAATTTTGCATTTTTACATTCCATGTCATATTAAAATTTTATTGAATATTGTAGTGTTATCATGATCAGCATAAGAAAACAGTTGTGTATTTTAAATCTCATTTATTTTGTGAATTATTACTTATTTAATATGTTCTAATGATGAACCTTCACTTGCCAATGGTATAGAAAGGACTATACGAAGGTTGAAAGTATTATAGTATATTAATCATATCAACATTTAATGTTCCTATATTTTTGTGTTGTAACGATTTTGAAAAGTGCCATACTCAATCTAAACTGTGATTTAAGTGCATTGATATTTTCTTTAATTTTTGTTTAGTACTAGTTTATGCTATTTATATGTTTCATGATCTGGGCAGACACACAAAGGTGATAGTAACCAAAATTTAAATTTGTCAACCCCGAGTCAAAATTTTATTCCGAATTACTATTCAAAATTTTTATCAAAATTATTTTTTGTCTACGCGGTTCTCGCCTGATGGAGGGTCTTGCTGAGGGAGCCGGCCCCTCACGCAAGTCTTTTCCGGAGGGGGGGAAATTGAAATAAGTTTAAAACCCTTTTTACTTTTTAACACGCCCTTTCCAAATTCTTTATCATAACGCAACAGAATACCGTCCCCTTAACCTTTGAATCGCGACCTACATGGAAACCGAAATAATTTATTAGTTTTTCCCCTAAGGCACGTGTGGCCAAAGCTTATATAAGCATTATATAACGGACATCGCACGATCATCTTCCGATATGACGCGCCGGGGTCACGTGTTCGCTTCTGGCCAATTAAAAGGTCAGTGCGCCTCTACCTGGGAGCCTGGCGTTCATTTCGGGGGGGCCCTTTGTGTTCTGCCACGGTACTGTCAAGATGTAATTTTAACGCGCTGCGCCCCTTTTGTCTTTTATTTTATCCTGTGCTGTTCCGACAGCCTCGGGGCAGTGTTGAAATATGATAACCCGTTAATAAATTGAAATGTGGCTTTTATGAAGTGTAACTAAAACCCTCGAAGTAATCCAAAATAAAACGACGATTTAATCAGCCTTTGGACGTCTGTGTTCCTCGTCTGGAATTTCGATTTGTTTCTCAGCCGCGTTCGACCACACGCATTGCCTTAACCGTTCGACGACTACCTTCCAAGACCTATATTCCTTTTCATCTACCACTCTGAAGCTCCTCGACGTAAAATCATTACATGTGTATATATATATATATATATATATATATATATATATATATATATATATATATATATATATATATATATATATATATATATATATATATATATAGATAGATAGATAGATAGATAGATAGATAGATAGTCCAGTTTGACCGTCTGGTGTTAGAGATCAGATCGCCCCCTACATTTCCCCATTAATGCGAATATACATAGGAAAGTAAAAATTGCTAAAAATATAAGAAATTCTTGCAATTTTTAACTCCCGTCTGAATATTGACTTTTTCGCTGATACAGTGCATCACTCATCGCTAGGCATATATTCGGAATCAGACATGTACACACACAAAACTTAAAGCTCTACGTTCTAAATACACACAGCCTCAGGGTTCGACTGCCAACAAGAAGTGGCTCAAATGTCATACTCTGCCTCACCCCCGCCTCTTTTTTTGCTCCCCTCTCTCTCTCTTTTTTGCTCTCTCTCTCTCTCTCACTCAGTGTGTGTACTCCAACTTTAAATCCAGTCTGAACTCGGATTACACAGGAGCCGACGTGTTTGACATGGAGCTACAATACTCGGTGTGAAGTGATAGGCCTTGAGCCCGGGGCGATTATGCAGCGGAGGGGGAGATGTTAAAGGGGGGGGGATTTTTCAGTCCCTTGTAGATTTGACAGAGGATGATTGCGCGCGTTTATTGCATGCAGGGGGAGGGAATCAAAAACTACCGCAGTCAGAGAATATATATTTTTTCTTTTTTTTCTTTTTACCTCAAGCATTTATACCCTATCTGGTTATTTACTCCACTTCCTATCGATGTGAGGAAATATCTGTGCATATATTTAATATATTTATTAGGTAGATATGCAATACTGTTGCAAGAAATTCCAATTCGTAAATCTAATGCATTTGCTTGTATTTAACAACCGAATTTTAAAAAAATTTATTTAGCTACAACTTCTCTTTCTCTCTTACATCTCATGTGTACATGTCATATTACGTATGATTAATATATATATATATATATATATATATATATATATATATATATATATATATATATACATACATATATATATATATATATATATATATATATTTTTACATATATATATAAATATATATATTTTTATATATATATATATATATATATATATATATATATATTTATATATATATATATATATATATATATATATATATATATATATATATATATATATATATATATATATATATATAAATAAGAATAAGATGAAAGAGGAAACCAGTAATAGCTCTAAAGCTACTTGAAGCCAGGAACATCCAACATGTAAAGAAAAGTATGAATAAGGTTTTTGACAGCATTTCTTCATCAGCGGTGTCAATACTGTCTAAAAACCAATGGATTGTTTCTGATGAGTATGATCTATCAAATAAACACACTCAGACACCGTACAATCCATTATTAACAGAAGAATTGAATAATAAATGAATTAAGTTTGAATAAAAGTACTTAACCAAAGAACACCATGCCTGGTGCTAGTCAGAGTGGAAGTTAAGAACTTGTAACCGCAAGATGACTGACGTCATAAAACTTGCAACCATTGAGGTAGTGGATACTCAGTTACAGACTTATTTAGGTTACCCTATTTTAAGACTATTATTCCTTTATTTATTTAGTTTTTATTATTGTTACTACTATGAGTTAATTTTATTTTTATTTTAACCTATTGTTATGTTTAACTTAATAATGCAACGGAACAAACTATTCATTAAAACAAAAACAACCAATTATGTTTTTGGATAGACTTACTGGGTAATTATTACAAGTTAGCACAGCTTATTCCTATAATATGCTTATTCCTATTGTCTTTAGAACATAGCCTATTTATACGAACTAACTGATTTACAATTATGTTATTAAAAACAGATTTATGTAAACAGGTTAGTTAATTTTGAAATTTAACAATATTAAAATTATAGTCAGATCTTTTGTCGTATAAGTCAAAAGTAAATTTATTGTTAGTACTTAATTTAATATTAATATCTAGAAAGTTTACATTAATATTATCATGGCTACTTTTAATTAGTTCCAAATTAGGAGGTCAAAAATTTAAGTCTATAGGGTTATTACTTTTATTAATTACTATTATATCATCTATATATCTAAATATATTGTAATTGTTATTTTCTATATTATTAATTTCAAAATAATATAAGTATAAATTAGCTAGCATACTTGAAGCATTACCACCTTGTGGTACACCTTTGTACTGTAAGTATATACTATTATTATGAACTATGTAATTATGTTTAGTTACTAATTCTAGGAGCCTATTGAAACGAGTTAGTTTAATTTCGTTGTTTAAGTATTGAATATTATTTTGTACTAACATTATGATTATCCTATTTAAATCAATTATATCAATATTATTAAATAGATCTTTAAAATCATAAGTTACAATATATTTACTGTTATCTAATGTTTGTATTTTTCTAATTAGACTATAGCTATTATCAATTATTCCACAAACACCAGATGTTATATTTTTATAGATTAATTTAAGGTATTTTAATAATAATTTACTTGCTTTTGTAGCATAAGTAATATATATATATATATATATATATATATATATATATATATATATATATATATATATATATATATGTATATTTATATACAGTGGTACCTCGACTTACGAGTTTAATTCGTTCCATGACGGAGCTCGTAACTCGAAATACTCGTATCTCGAATTAATTTTCCCCATTGAAATGAATGGAAATGCCATTAATTCGTTCCGGGCTCCCCCAAAACACCGCAATTTTTTGCTACATGTTTTTTAATAAGAAAAATGTGCTTATAAATGACGAACATTGTATAAAAACGCAATACAATATATTGTACTGCAATAAATTTGTTTTATTAAGTGTAATGTACAACATTTATCTTAGAGATCAGACTTGAAGATGCTTCTTTCCTCACTTTCGCTTTTATTACCAGCTACTCCCTTAAAGTTAACGAGTGAGACACGGAAGCTGGGCGATTGTTGCATCGTTCACTGTGGCTGTATTGTCCAGATTCTTCTTTCTGAGAATCCGACGAACGTTTTCTCAGAATCCGTAGAAGGGGATAGCTTGCCATCCCAGGACCAAAGTCATCCCATCCCTTAGACCCTATGGAGAGTTCCAGTTGGGGGGGGGGGGGAGGGAATTGAAGCTATCTCTCTGTGAGAGAGGTTGGGCGCTGTTCGGTTTCAGAGGGAGACTCAAGTTTGGGCAGAGCAATTCTCATTTCATGGGCATGTAATATGGCATTCGCTGCTCAAACTAGAGTGGGATATCTGAAGCTTGCTCGTAACCCGAATTTTAGCTCGTAACTCGAAGCAAAAAAACTACCGATAGAATGCTAGTATCTCGAAAAATTCGTAAGTCGAGACACTCGTATGTCGAGGTACCACTGTATATATATATATATATATATATATATATATATATATATATATATATATATATATATATATATATAATTTCGGACTGACTGATGTAACCCTTCGTCAGACAGAATGTAATTTAATGTGACCGTGATAATGGAAGAATCAAATGAGCACCCCAAAATTGACACATTTCCACTTAATAAGTGTATAGATTTCAAAAAAGGTTTCTTTGTGTCAGTGTTTGTGTTCAGATAATTCGTTTCTTACAATCGTTATTTTCAAACTGAATTTTTTCCCCTTTCTTGTAAATTCGTTTTTTCCTTTACCGTCCTGTCTACGTAGGAAAGCGAACGTTTAATTCCCCCACAGTACATTAATTCCATGTTTACTTATCTATTTTAATTGTTAATTCCTCTAGTTTGAAAAACATCCATAACTTCGATCGACTGCTCCTGATAATTTCTATAGCATAATGACTCCTTTTTTTTTTGGAAAGATAACATTATTTTCATATATATTTCAATACAAGCATACATGCGTATATCTCTCTCTCTCTCTTTACACACGCGCGCGCGCACACACACACTATATATATATATATATATATATATATATATATATATATATATATATATATATATATATATATATATATATATATATATATAAATATATATAAATAAATATAAATATATATATATATATATATATATATATATATATATATATATATATATAATATATAATATATATAATAATATATATATATATATATATATATATATATATATATATATATAATATACATATATATATATATATATATATTAAATATATAAATATATATAAATAAATATATATATATATAATATATATATATATATATATATATATATATATATATATATATATAGATATATATATATTTATTTATTTATATATATATATGTGTGTGTGTGTGTCTGTGTGTGTAAATACATATACTGGGTTTGATGTACGTGAACACATACGCTACTCATACCTCCTTTCCTATACTTCTTTTATGTGTTACATCTTTTAAATTGGGTTTGAACATGGATTACATGGCTGTCGACATGTTTGACATGCAACTGCACTACCTCCCATGACGTGATACCCCCTCTGCCCTCGAGCGACAGCATTTTAGGGGAATGCAGGGGGGGCGGAGACTATTATATTCGACGCTGCCCGCTTTTGCCCGTAAATCTTGAATGCTTTTCTTCTCCATGATTTTGAGCATTTCTAGATTTTGAATATGCTTGGCTTAGAATGGGAGAAAAAAGAATAATAATAATAATAATGATAAAAAGGGTGAAAAAGCAGCAAAGAATTTCAGTAAGTTCTATTTATCACGCTTTGTGCTTTTCATAGCGTTTCATTTCTTGACATCGGTGTAGGTGAAACGTAAATCTGGTTTTGTCAAAATTGCGGTACTTTATGGGTTTGCCGATTCAAACTCTTTAGGTATCTATCCTGCTCAAAGTTTCCCCCCCATCGTGTAATATCTTCAGATTCTCCAAAACTGAGATCATTTTTCTGTCGCTACTTTTTTAAAGTATAAAAATTAATGCAAGAAATAAGCTTATCTTCTCACTTGAAGTCAGAATATATGTTATTTTTTTATGTTTAATAGAACAAATCGACAATCATTTGCCATTTATACCAATGTATACAAAACTTTAATTCAGGTACAATCTTGGGCACTGGCAATACTATTTTAAAAGCTTTTAAAAGCCATTTCATAAAACAGAACAGGTATTTTTCATTTGCATTTAACATTTGCTTTGTTGCAGGAAGGTTAGGATAAGGTGAGACAAGAAAAGAATTGACTTTGAGAAAAGCTGCAAATAATCACAGATTTTTCGTCATTTTTTAAAAATAATAACTATAAGTAGAGGTAAGTAAATTTCGCATAAAAAATATCGAAATTTCGCAAAAAAAATTACAAAATATAAATTTCGCATTTATTCTCAAAAATAAATATTTATGTATATAAATTCAAAAATTTTGCTTTTATTAAAAAAAATCTCAGTTGTACTTACTCAGTTAGGTAAGTACCAAAATTCTTAGTTAAAAGCTAACATTGTAGTAGTCTCAAAATTCTCTTCCTTAAGTCTCCGAGAGTGAGATCTCTCAGTTAAAGACCGTAGATGGTCTTAAATAAGCAATCTTGTTAAAAAGTTACTATTATTACCTAATTTCGCTTAAAAAGCTGTTTATCACCGAGTTTTCACTGAAAAGTAGTAAAAAAAGAATTTTGGCATTTATTCGCTCATATCGGCAAATTTCGTATTTATTCGCATCTATTTCGTAAATACCAAAATTACGTATCCCTAACTATAATTAATTTTCTACGTAAGATAGAAATAAATTTAAATAAAATGAGCAACAGTAGAATTTTGAATATTATATTTGAACCCTGGTACATTTTTGGCATTTCTACCGCTATGAAAAACTACATGTTTACAACTACCACAGACTTTAGCTCTCAAGCCTTTAGTCCACGAGCTCTCCAGTATTTTTCGATGAAATTGCTAAAACTACTAAGTGCAGAGCACACGTCTGCATGTTCACATGTCATAGGCAGACAAGAGTCAGAAAGATTTCAGCCTGGGGAATTCGCTATTCCAATGAGGAAGAGGTGAGATGGCAAGCAATCATGCCCAGTAGTCATCAGCTTGCCGCGGTTTCCAGCCTGGGAGGCGCCAAAACTTTTTAATAAAAAAACAATGTTCATAACATAATATCTATAAATAGATGAATTTGAGTTGACAACCATGGAAAAAAAAATTGATAGAATTCTCATGCGTTTCAAAATGAAATCATAATTCAATTTTGGATGAATCTTAGCGGAGAGTATGCAAGTGCTTCTACCGTTTGTAATGTCTTATTTATGCGAAACGGGGTTTTCGGCACTGGCTGCAATGAAAACTAAATATCGAATCAGGTTAATAGTCGAAAAAGAGTTACGAGCGGCTCTCTCCACATTGTCCCCAAGATTTGATAAACTTTGTGCCAATAAACAACTACAACCCACACATTAAATTTTGATGCGTTAGATGTAGTTTAATTAGTAATTTAATATAAAAATAAATATACATGTTCCTGTTGTTATAGCAAAATCTTGTCATTATTCTGTTAATTGTAAGTTTGTAGTTTTCATTTTTTTTTCGTAATAAAGTTATTATTATTTAAAGCTTGTCTATATTATTATATCTATTAAAAGAAAGGGAGGTGTAGCAGCATAAAGGTTGGAAACCGCTGGCTTAAAGCTTGCTACAGCAGATTTTCTTGGGGCATCAGGTGCGGTGTTAAGTGTTCTCATTAAGGCTGCTGTATACTAACCCTACTGGTTTCGATCACCTCAATGTTAACCTATGGAGAAAATTTGTTTACTATTTACAGCTACATAAATTCTGATAATCAAATAAAAATCGTATTTCCAGATAGCCTGCACTTTTCAGCACCTTGCAGCAAGATTCATTTTATAATTTTTTTCCACCAAAGGAATTTATGAGCGTTTGAAACCTACTGACAACATGATGCATAATTGTATTAGATTTTTTTTTCTCTGAATAATTTATATTTTAAAATATTTTATTTGCCGTGTTTTAAAAAACGAAAAATGCCTTAAAGTGTAAAATTTCTTTCTCTATTACGGAGTACAATTTAAAAAAAAAATCTCTAAATCCAAGTCGACAATCCTTGTACACATTTTCACCATAGGTTAATATTGGAAGAATTGAGCTGAGTGAATCCAATAGGGTTAGTACTTAAGGATAGCCCATCCTTTTCCTTTGGATGTTTGTAACAACTCTTTTTTAAGTTCTTCCTAAAAATAATATTAAGTAATCTTGAAGCATAGCATGTATCTGGTCTCATGGATCTCTGAAGCACTAGAGCACCCATTTTAGCGAGGCGGTCAGCATATTCGTTTCCCTGAAACGAATGGCTACATCAGTTTATTCGAAAGCCAGATGTCAATTACAATGAGTTTAATAAGCTATTGTTGACAAATTAAGACTTCAGTACTCTAACAGCTTTGTAAGTACTTCCTTTTATTCATTGTTAAAAGATGTTTTAGAGTTTTAAATATCACGGTAAAATTCATCTAAGCTGAAATGCCTTAAAGCATTTTTTCCTCAAACTGTGTGTTAATCTCAGTGCAAAATTTTCAATACCGAATAAGAAATTCAATTTATCACCTGGATAAAGGGTGTGTAATGAAGTTTAAAAACTCCTAATAACTGAAAGTATAGAATAAAGTATTATTTAATGATGTATAATTGTTTTAATGGTTCCCCCCTTGTTTTAGAATATATGTTAAAAATAGTAGGGGAAGTTTTTTTCTTCTGTTTTATTAAAATATATATTAAGTGATTATATGAAAAATAACAGGTAAAATATCTTTGATATGACAAATGGATTATGCGTACGTCAAACACAGCTTTTTTACGGTTCTCCCATTCTGCTTGCAGGTTCAGGGGTTATTTATTAATTTTTTTCAAGAAGATAATTCTTAAACATGGAATGTTGCAATTAGTTAAGAAAATTTACTCCAACTTCACGTAAAATTTTAAAATTAAAAGCGAAATTAATTAATGATCTTCCTCTCATTTATTTTTCATCATTTTAAAATAAACAAGGGCCATTTAACTCGAAATAAATAATTACTTTGTATTTCTTTATAACTGAACTGCACGCTAGGAAAATTACTTTCCCCTTTTAAATATATAAACAATGAGTTACAAAATGAAAGTAAATGAAAGGAATAAATAACTCCCGTTTTTCTGGCGCAAAATTAGTGAAGCGAATTTTTTTTTTTCATTTGTTTATTCGGCCCAAATCGCTCAACCTTTTAAATGCATTTATTTATTTATTCATTTATTTTTTTTTTCAGTTCAAACTCTAACAACAATAAATAGAAGGAATCCTTCCACAGACCTCTGAAAATTCGATGAAACCCGGAAAATAAAAGAAACATCTATCCTAGTACAACGCTCTCTCTTTAAACATCATTTAGATCTCTCGGAAATATTATTTGGAGATTTTCAAATCAAATGAAGAATAGAGTGAAGGGAGAGGGGGAGGAAGTTTGAAATATAAATGGTTGCTTCATAAATATCTTTACCTCCGTTCGGAAATCAGGAAGAAAAATAATACAAAATAATAAAAAATAAAACAGGAAAAACGATCTGTCTTCGGTGAAATTGGCGAAAATGATTAATCAAAGAAACGAAAAAAGGCAAAAGAAAAAAAAATATTCTCAATAGCCTTTTCCCCCCAGATAGGTTTTGCTGCAGTTCCGCCGAATAAAGGCTTTTGATTTCATACCGCCCCTTTTCAGCTGCATTTGCTTTTGCATAAATGACTTGCTGAAAATCAACACTCGCGGTCGCCATTAATATTTTTTTTTGTTTATGATCTAAACACTTTCCGGTAATTATTTCTTTTTCTATCTATTTCGAATAAAACAACAAACATTCGGGAGAGCATAAATTATACTGGATGGTGCGAGCGTATATGGAAGTTTTCGAATTTTTCCTGATGTTTCGACTTATTATTTTGAATTGAGCTGATGCGCTTGTATACTTACAAGGAACAAAAAAAAGCGGAAAAAATGCATGTAAACCGGGTTCAATCGAATGCTGGAGTGAGCTTTAATGATTCGCTTTTTAAATAAGCATCTTTTAATGTTTCAAAAAGCATTTTCCAAACAATATTTCTCCGCATAATTATCTGAATGCTTGAATGAATTCTAGTGCACATGCGCGCTGTTATTTTTAAACTAGGAAACAAATGAATCCACTTTTAATGATCTGCGTCACTCACCTTAAAAATGAAAAATGGTTTATTAACGTATTAATTATTGTACATATTGAAACATCTTGCAGAAAATCCACGGATATCTCTATACTTTTTCTTAAAAACCATCCATGTTATATATATATATATAGGTATAATATATATATATATATATATATATATATATATTTATAAATAAATATATATATATATATGTATATATATATATATATATATATATATATATATATATATATATATATATATATATATATATATATATATATATACACTCAAGAGCCAAAACATTATGACCACCTGTCAATAACGAGTTGGCCCACCTTTGGCGCGCAACACAGCTTCAACCTGCCTTGGCATGGATGCCACAAGTCCTTGGTAGATGGCCGGAGACAGATTGTACCAGATGTTTACGCAATGGTCAAGCAAATCCGAGATATTGCGAATTGGTAGTCTTTGAACTCTGAGCTGCCGTCCCATGACATCCCAAATGTGTTCTATCGGATTGAGATTTGGTGAGTTAGGCGGCCAGGACATTAACTGGAATTCAGCATCATGTTCCTGGAACCACTCCAACACAATTTTAGCCTTGTGACACGGGACGTTGTCCTGTTGGAACATTCCATTTCCAGCTGGAAAAAAAGAGGCCATGTAAGGGTGCAACTGGTCCGCAATGATGTTCAGATACCCTGTAGCATTCATGGTCTGCTCTACCACAACCACGGGTCCCAGAGACGCCCAAGAGAACGTCCCCCAAAGCATAATACCGCCACCACCGGCCTGTGTATGACCTACTGTACATTGAGGGAGCAACAGTTCGCCTGGAAGACGGCGTATCCTGACACGGCCATCGGCGTGATGAATGACAAACCGTGATTCATCTGACCAGGCAACTCTCTCCCAGTGATCCATGGACCAGTCGCGATGTTCCCGGGCTCAGCGCAGGCGCTGTTGGCGATGACGCTTGGTCAGCAAAGGCACACGAGTGGGACGTTTGCTGCGTAGCCCCATATCCAACAGTGTCCGCTGAACAGTGTGCTGCGATACTATTCTACTTGGCCCTGCATTGTATTGGGCTGTCAGCTGAGCAACTGTCTGGCTCCGGTTTTGCTTCACCATGCGAGACAGTCTCCGACGACCTTTTTCTTTGATAGCGTGTGGACGTTCAACACCATGTCGTCTACTGCTGGTTTCACCGTCATTCATCCACTTTGCATAAGTACTAACAACTGTAGGTCGCGAACAACCCACGAGTCGTGCAGTTTCGGAAATACTTGTTCCGAGCCTTCGAGCCATTACAATCTGCCCTCTATCAAAGTCGCTTATATCCACAGTCTTTCCCATCACACACAGAAGTAAGTGAAAGAATGATTCTTCAGACTCTCCAGCAGCAGTTAAATACCACTTCCACCTGATCACGTGCCTTCCACGTCATCCAGGCGAATTCATTGCAAAATGTAGGGGTGGTCATAATGTTTTGGCTCATGAATGTTTATATATATGAATGTTTATATATATATATAAATATATATATATATATATATATATATATATATATATATATATATATATATATATATATATATATATATATATATATATATATATACAGTGGTACCTCGACTTACGAGTTTTTCGAGATACGAGCATTCTCTCGGTAGATTTTTTGCTTCGAGTTACGAGCTAAAATTCGAGTTACGAGCAAACTTCAGATATCCCACCGCTAGTTTGAGCAGCGTATGCCATGTTACGTGCTCATCAAATGAGAACACAAGAAGCATATAATATTTACAACCTTTATGTACAATTATTATACAATTGTATGCATATTATTCTGAGACTACTATCCAGTCTTAAACTTAGAGATTAACACTCAACAATTACCACCCGGGGCAGCTTGCTCGGCTCAAACTTGAGTCGCCCTCTGAAACAGAACGGCGGCCATCGTCTCTCACAGAGAGATAGCTTCAATTTCCTTCCCCCCCCCACTGTAACTCTCCATGGGATCTAGCGAATGGGATGACCTTGGTCCTAGGACCGCAAGCTCTGCCCCTTCTACGGATTCTGAGAAAACATTCTTCGGATTCTCAGAAAGAAGACTCTGGACATTATAACCACAGTGAACGATGCAACAATAGCCCAGCTTCCGTGTCTTACTGGTTCACTTTAAGAGAGTAGCTGGTAATAAAAGCGAAAGTGAGGAAAGCGTGGCTAATTCCACGAATTTATTCGAGTCAGAAGTGCGTTGTAACCCCCTGTTTGCAGAATTATTTACTCCCTCAAGTATTTCCCCCACACACATACTGTTCCCCTTATTACTTGTCAATTTAGTATATCATTGTTCTAAAGCCTAGGAAAATCCTTCGAATGAATGACTTCAAAAGATAAGAGCATCGCCCACTTATACTTCAGGTTTCTTCGCCAAGAAAAGGGTTCGCGTTATACGTTTTAAAAAATGCAGTTTAAAATTATAGGTGCACGTTATACGTAGGAGAATACGGTAATAGGAACCTTACTAGCATTTTGAAAAAGTTTTCAGAGTGGAATGGTGTATCTGCAGGTTTTGAAAAACTTCCCAGAATTGGATTGTGTAAAATTAAAATCTGTCTAATATTGAAAAAAAAGCTTTAAAAGCCGTAAAATAAATAGTTAGGATCTTATTAGCATTGGGAAAACCTTTAAAAATTGTATGATGCATTATTATAGTCTCGCTTCTATCAGCAAAAGTTTTGCCGTATTATGAGAGTCTTGCCTATATTAGAATCTTTACAAAAATAGGCTTTCCGAGTCACGTTGTGTATAATTACGATCTTGTTAGCATCAGAAAAAGGTTTCCAGAGTTATATAAGGCAAAATTAGAATATTGCTGTTGTACTGAAAGCAGGCTTTCGGGGTTCTAAGTTGCATAATTAGAATTTCGCTAGTTTTGTCGAAAAGATTACCTAAGTCATTTATTAATGTTGTTTTTAGTTTATCCTTCTTTGCACTTTTCTGAAGAAGTAATAATAAATTAGCTTATAAGGGTGCGTAATAAGAACTTACTAGTGCTGGAAAGGGTAACAAAAGTTTTGATCCTGAAATATTTTGTCATCAAGTCAATTTCAGCGGAAGTCTGATGTTCATTTGCAGTTTTGATAGACTGCGTCTAAGATAAACTTCCCTCTTCAATTATTTAAAAACTTTATTAATATAGTTTTAAATCAAACCCTTTTTGGACTTTTCTACGGAAGTTATAATAAATTAGCTGATAAGGGTGCGTAGTAAGAACTTATTAGTACTGGAAAGGGTAAAAAAGTTTTGATCCTGAAATATTTTGTCATCATCAAATCAATTTCAGCGGAAGTCTAATGTTCATTTGTAGTTTTGATAGACTGCATCTAAGATAAACTTCCCTCCTTTATTATTTAAAAGATTTATTAACGTAGTTTTAAATTAAACCCTCTTTGGACTTTTCTACAGAAGTTGTAATAAATTAGCTGATAAAGGTGCGTAGTAAGAACTTACTACGCACGAATGAGGTAAAAGAGTTTTGATCCTGAAATGTTTTGTCATCCTGTCAGTTTCAATGAAAGTTTAATGTTCATTTGTAGTTTTGATAGAGCGTATCTAAGATAAACTTCCCTGCTCGATTATTTAAGAGCTTTATTTACAATGTTTTAACTTTAACCTTCTTTGCACTTTTCTGCAGAAGTTATTATAAATTAGCTGATAATAGTGCGTACTAAGAACTGACTAGTGCTGGAAGGGGTAAAAAAAGTTCTGATCCTGAAATATTTTGTCATCCAGTCAGTTTCAATGAAAGTTTAATGTTCATTTGTAGTTTGGGTACACCGTACCTAAGTTAAACTTCCCTGTTCTGTTATTTTAGAGCTATGTTTTAAGTTAAACCTTCTTTGCCCTTTTATACAGAAGTTACAGTGCTCGATTTACTAATTCTTCCTCTTGGCAGCACTAAGCTAAGATTTAAAAGAACAGACTTTGGATTAAGCAGTCTAACGACTTCGTAATAATTACTGTCTGTTACATTCATTTATCAACTAAAATTGAATCTTCCTGAAAATGAATTTTTCTTTTTGTTTTGCGTGATAAATTGTGTGTATGTATATGCCTGTCTCGATGTTTTAATCTAATTTAATCCATTATGATACAGACTTTATTGCATCTGCCATATTTCCTTTTTTTTACCTTCCATCAAAATTTGGATCACATCGGAATTAAAAATAAGCGTTAGCTGCTGATATTGATAATATTTAATTTACAGATTACTGTAATATGCTTCGATATAAACTAACATATTTCATCAGGGAGAAAGAAAAATTTAAAAATAAAGGAACTTTTTGGCGACACCGATTAAAACTCATGGCGAAGGCGAAAAAAAAATGCCATCGTTTCTCATTACAGAAACAAATGTGATCACCGCAAAATCCTTATTAATTCCGAAATTAAGTAAGCGAGGCCAAATTGCGCCAAGATTGAAGCCAGAAGATAAGCCAAATTAATGCAGACAGCGGGTTTAATTACATTCATTAGCGACAGAAGCTAAGAAGCAAGAGTGTCCAAGTAGCCATTTTTTTCCACAGCTATCCCCCCATCCCTTTTTACATCTCCTCCCTGCATAAGTTGACAACGCAAACTGCACTCAAGGGGTTAATTGTTGTGACAGTGTGACAACTTACGGGACTAAAAGTACTTTAAATAAATTAGCTGATAATGAGAATTAATATTTAGAAAATTAGCAACGTTTGTTGTAGAGTGAAATTTTTTTTTCTTTGTATCCCAGTCTTTTGTTTGTTCTTTTTTTTTAAAGGCAGTTTGTAAAAGATGGCGTAATGAATTTTTTTCCCTTTGCGTTTCATAATTATGAAGGGGTGTTTTTGTTAGTCCTTTTTTTTCAGTTTGAATCAACAAGTGAAGTAATAAATTCCAATGTGTCTTTTTGGTGAAATTAATTTTAATTATACTTTGTATTTTTCACTGGGTATTTATCTTAATATGTACTTATTTGTATGCATAGAAAGATATACATTATTCTTTTAGTGTGTGATAATAAAACAGAAAGTAGTAAAAATGTGTTAACTTCTGTAAATAACGGAAGGAAATAGAAACACAAGAAAATGTAATTTAAAGCTTGAGCTCGTATATGTTTCTAGGCATTTATTCTAAAGATACAAAAGTCATGATAATAAACAGGATTTTTTTAATGAGTGAAAAGTGTTAAATTATTTTGCTTTTTACGTTATCTAATGCATTCCTTTTTTTCTTGTTGCATTTTATGTGCTCCTTTGCTTTTAGGTAATTCTTTTAATTATTGTTTTCAATAACATCCTTGGACAATGGCAGAATGGCTAGGATATCAGTATAGGAGTGTGTGAGTTCGAGTCTCACTATTGGCATGGATGTCTGTAGTCGTCTCTAGTCACTTTAGACTGTAGGTCTCGGTCAAATTAGCCCTCGTGTAGGAAAAAATGACTGTAGAGCTTTCAGCCAACCAAATATAAATATCTCATGTTTTCTTTTTCTTTAGAATGTTATATATATATATATATATATATATATATATATAGTTAGAAAATAGTGATCTTTTTCAGCCATTAAATGAAACTACTAATATTATTATTAAGAAAATCATAGCTAAATATAAACTGCTAGGTATTTCATCTAACATTTATCATTTTCCTTATATAACTTTAGTTCCAAAATTTCATAAAACACCTATTGCTTTTAGAGCAGTAACCTGTGGTCATAATACTTATGCTACAAAAGCAAGTAAATTATTATTAAAATACCTTAAATTAATCTATAAAAATATAACATCAGGTGTTTGTGGTATAATTGATAATAGCTATAGTCTAATTAGAAAACTACAAACATTAGATAACTGTAAATATATTGTAACTTATGATTTTAAAGATCTATTTAATAATATTGATATAATTGATTTAAATAGAATAATCATAATGTTAGTACAAAATAATATTCAATACTTAAACAACGAAATTAAACTAACTCGGTTCAATAGGCTCCTAGAATTAGTAACTAAACATAATTACATAGTTCATAATAATAGTATATACTTACAGTCCAAAGGTGTACCACAAGGTGGTAATGCTTCAAGTATGCTAGCTAATTTATACTTATATTATTTTGAAATTAATAATATAGATAATAGCAATTACAAAATATTTAGATATATAGATGATATAATAGTAATAAATAAAAGTAATAACCCTATAGACTTAAATTTTTACCCTCCAAATTTGGAACTAATTAAAAGTAGCCATGATAATATTAATGTAAACTTTCTAGATATCAATATTAAATTAAGTACTAACAATAAATTAACTTATGACTTATACGACAAAAGATCTGAATATAATTTTAATATTGTTAAATTTCAAAATTATCTAACCTGTTTACATAAATCTGTTTTTAATAACATTATTGTAAATCAGTTAGTTCGTATAAATAGGCTATGTTCTAAAGACAATAGGATTAAGCATATAATAGAATTGAAAGCTGTGCTAACTAGTAATAATTACCCAGTTAGTCTATCCAAAAACATAATAGGTTGTTTTCGTTTTAATGAATAGTTTGTTCTGTTGCATTAATAAGTTAAACATAAATAAGTTAAAATAAAAATAATAACTACTAAAAACAAAAATAAAAACATAAGAATAATAAAAATAAGTAACTAATAGTAGTAACAATAATAAAACTAAATAAATAATGGAATAATAGTCTTAAAATAAGTTACCTAAGTAAGTCTGTAAAAGAGTATCCACTACCTCAATGGTTGCAAGTTATGACGTCAGTCATCTTGCGGTTACAAGTTCTTAACTTCCACTCTGGCTGGCGCCAGGCTTGGTGTTCTTTGGTTAAGTACTTTAATACAAATTCATTTATTATTCAATTCTTCTGTTAATAATGGATTGTACGGTGTCTGAGTGTGTTTATTTAATAGATCATACTCATCAGAAACAATCCATTGGTTTTTAGACAGTATTGACACCGCTGATGAAGAAATGCTGTCAAAAACCGTATTCATACTTATCTTTACATGTTGGATGTTCCTGGCTTCATGTAGCTTTAGAGCTATTACTGGTTTTCTCTTTCATCTTATTCTTATTTATATATATATATATATATATAACAATTCCGTGACTGGAGGATTGACAGATAACGCACAGACCGAAACGCTGGACCTAAAGGGCTGAAATTTTGCATTGCGATTCTTCTTATAGTGTAGGGATACACTAAGAAAGATTTTTGAAAAGGTCTTCTTAGATTTTTTAAAAATTAATATTTTAAGCTGTTTTTGTAACTTTTTGAAGCTTGCATTTAAAATAGTAATCTGAGGATTATAAAATTTACATCACGAAAGGATCATAAAAATTTCTTTAAAATGAATTCTTTTTCAAATCTTTATCTCCATTTTCTGATTTTTGGTGAATTTTTAAAGATTAATTTTTATAATTTAATTTATTAAATGCTGATCATGGAGTTTCTTTTCTTTTTGTGATAATTAAAAATAATTTTGCGTCAAGTGCATAACAACAAAATAAATTGACAAAAAAATACTAAAATATGGTAAAATATAAAATGAGATGGAAGTTTTTGAAGAATTTAATTTAAATTAGTATGTTTTATGGATATTAAACATACAAATTAATTGCATATATTGACCATTGCATTTAATGTGAATATTTTCTTCTACATTATTTTGGCTATAAAAATATCCATTACGATTTTTTATATATTTCTTAAATTAATATTTTTTCAGCAACGCCCTTTCTTCCTATTAAAGTGTACTGACTCCTATGGATAAGTTTGTGCATTGGGCACAGTATCTTCAGCTGAATTTATAAAAATTATAAAAATAGTTTCCCCAAATACATTAATTTAAAAACAATAATTTACAAAATGTTTAATCCAAATTCTTGAATCAAAGTTTTTGATTTATTTCTCATATAAGATTGCTTAATATTTATTAAGTATTGGTATTGGTTAAAAACAATGGCTTTAATACATTTAAAGTCCGATATGCTTTAAAGGAATTTATAAAGTATATTGTTGTCGAAATTCTGAAAAGTTGCTAAAATGTACTATATATCAACTGTCTTAAGAAAAATATCTATGTCTTTTCATACTGGAATAAGTTAAGCGTTTTTTACTTTTAAATAATTAGTGAAAGAAGCCTGTTTTAACATAGTAAGTATATGTACATTATTATTAGCAGGAAAAAAATAAAACTAATTCTTACTCTAGAAATATGTAAATACTAGCCGCTGCGCGACCAGCATGGTCGCTTTTAGTTTTATATTTTTTTTTGCAAAACAGCTCAACTAAAAGTAACCTATGCAAGGAATGTTACCTTTACCTGTCGTTATAAATATACGTTGTTAAGGGGTAGTGGGAACTCAGGCAAAAAAATCATAATCATTGCTAAATTCACTATAAGGCTGATTCTAAAACATCGTCATTAAAAAATGTGAATTTCATTACTTCCGAACAGAGTTAAAGATAAGACTGAGAAACCAAACACCAATGATTTTAAAAATTACATCCCTCTCTGTATGTACAATTTTTCAAAATTAAGATATCTACACTTTATCATTACATCAAATAAGAAATTGTTGGGGAAAAGTTTTTACACTTAAAAAATTGCGTAAAAATTCAACAAGTACTAAAATATAGTGTGAATTACATAAATCTCTGTATATACTATTGTTCACAATTCAGATATCTACACTTAATCGTATCAAATAATAAATTGTTGGGAAAATATCTTCAATTTTAAAATGGAGTAATAATTCAGCAAGTACTAAAATATAGTGTGGATTACAACTATGATATTCATAAAACTTCTTGATATACACAGTTGAGTATTTCAAAAGTAGGAGATACTACAGTGACAGAATCAAAAGAACGGACTCTAGATAACCCTACATACAGCTGTCCATGACTAAACACTGGATTTGATAGGTCTAAACATATTTTGTGAAAAGATCAGTGGTTGTAACATATGTCGCCACTACACATACGCGGTTTTTAAAGTGCGGACGGCCGCTAATGTTTACATCCGGTAGTTGGACCCGTTGCCATTCGGAGTGTAGAAATATCGTCGAAATTTGTGCCGCATACCTACGTTTTATATATATAGATCATAACTTCTGTTCATAAAAAGTTATAAAAAATGTATATAATTGGGAAATAAAATTAAATACTCTATTTATGCCTTAGTTATACCTTATACATTTCTGTGACTTTTAAAAATATGTTTTTTCCTTTAATTATCTAACCTCTAATTATCTATGTAGCATACATACATAGCTTAAAACATGGACCTATAATCATAACATCTCAATAGACATCTTGTACCTGATACATATACGCTCTACAGAACAAGTTATCTGTACCCTTTGTTAAAATACTTTTTGTGTGAACAAAAATCCCTGTTCTCCCGCAGCGCATCGAGCGATTACTTGGGTATCATTTCTTGGGGGAAAATCGAGCTCTTACCTGCTATTTCTGCATGCTAAATCTTTCCCCACAGACATTAACAGGAGCAAGGCAATTGCACCGAGAGTTTCCACGTTCCATGAGGGACCTAGGGGCAAGTGCTTGAAGAAGAGCACCCTCAGCGTATCTTTATTGATGCCTGATGGAATCTGATATAGCCCCGCCGGAGAAAACTGGAGTGCAGAGGAGCTAATAATAAGAGATAAGCCCTTCAGTGTCGCCTTTAGATGTGCTCCAGGTTTAGAACCTTAAACCTAACAATATTTTGATAAAATTGCATTGAAATGTTGGTAAAAGGAGTAGTTTGAAATTATAAAAGATAGTTTTTAACATCTAGTATTGTAAACAAATTTTGGGTGGACCAGTAAAAGTTTTTAAATATCCAATTTTAAAATCAAGGTAAGCTAATTTATTTTTCAGAAATACCCTCATTTTATAGGGTATAAATAGGGTATATTATTTTATTTCATTATTATCTACATTTTTTTATAACTTTTTTTATGGACGGACTCTGATACAGAAATATAGCAAACAAAATTTCAGGTAGTCTCCTCTAAGGAAACTACCACGAGTTATTGACGTAGGATTACTTATCGTTGCTTACCTCTTTTGTATGTATATATGTATGTATCATGAATATATATATATATATGTCAAAACTTAGACGCAATTTGGCATTTTTCTGTTTAACTGTTTACTGCTTGCCCAAACGATACAGATTGGGTTTGGCACGCTGCCAAAATTATAACTCGTGACGACGAACGGTTTTAGTGTCTGAAAATATGCTTTCGTGAGAACCGTTATGGAGGAATGGAATCCTACGTTAAAATTATGCTGATACATCTACTTCTCAACAATGATTAGCTTAGGAAACAACAAGATAGTCTAGCTGAGGAAGGGGAGTAAACCCTTATGGTGCATACACATTGATACAGAGTTCTCTCCCCGACTCCTGTCATCACATTAGTCACGGTAACATTAGACACGGTATTTAGAACCACCCCCATTCCCGCACGTAAGATTTCTTGCGGGTGTCTTGATGTGGTGTCTCCCCCGACTCCGCTCGACACCATTTGACCCGCTGACCCCCCTCTCTTTCTTCAATGGACCGCCAGAGGAGGCGATCCAGCGTATAGTAGAGAGTACAGAGAGACATAAATCACTGGCAGATGCAGAGAACGCTGTACCAATCTGTATGCGCTAATAGAGCTTCTTTGTAGCAGTCATAAACATTGTAATAAGAAATTGGGTTACATAGATCAGTGTTGCGACCTCCTGTGGGTCGTAATAGGCGGCTACCCCCTGTGGGTCGTAAAAATAATTAGAGGGTCACGGATAGTTTGAAGTAAATTTATAGCATATATTGAATTATATAATTAAAAATTTGCTTTAAATGTGCTAATAATTTTGAAATAATGTTCTTTTTTAATTTTAAATTTTGTTTATTTTTACCTTAATGAAATACAAATACCGTAAAATCTTGAGTGTAATACGCACTTTTTTTTCACATTTTAGTCCGCAAAATTGAGGGTGCTAATTATACTCGTGTACAAAAAAATTTAGTTTTAAGCATTGAATAAATGACAAACAATAGATGAGCTGTATTCTAGTGAAAGTGATTAAGACTGATAATATGACAGTACTGTTTGTTTTGAATTAAAAATTTAAGTTTTTTTCTACCGAATTTGACGTTTTCGTTTATTTTTATTACAAATTTTATTTATGTTACTAAGTATTTGTACAATTTTTAAATAAAATATTTTAAAAGTTATGGGTGCGTATTATAGTCGAATTTTAATTTTTTCCAAAAATTTTGCTCAAAATCAAGCATGCATGCTATACATGTGTTCGTATTATAGTCAAGATTTTACAGTACTACATATTAATATTTAAATATGAAGTTTTAGTTACGAGATTTGCCAAAAGCAGATGATACACGAGATATTTTTTTTAATTGTTATTATGCAAAATAAATATATACCCAAAGTCTACAGTCCCTTGATTTTGAAAATGGTTTGTCAAAATTTGCTTAATTCTTTTTTCTATATTTGCTAATATTTTCCTAATTATATAAAAAAACATTTGCTGCTACCAAAAAATAATCTTAAGGGTCGTGGGATTTTTTTTTTACCTAAAGAAAGTGCGTAGGTCACTGTCGAAAAAAGTTTGCGCACCATTGATGCAGAGGACAGGTTGAATCAAAATGTATGATACAACTTTCGTCAAGTAACTAGCATCTCATCAGTTTTATTGACAATGGAACTGCCCCTTTTAATATTTATTCCACTGTCGTGGATAAAAGGAATTGGCCCACGGAGCTCCTGACTAACATAAGATTCTCTTTCCATAGAAGTTTTTACCCCTAGTGGACAGATTCTCTATGCAGATTACATCCTCAAATAAGTATCTTTCAAACAGAATTTTGTGTTTTTAGTGTTTTTGTACAAATGAATTTTGAAATATCCCCGATTAATACACGTATACAGAATTTTTTTTCCGCTTTAAAATACCTACAGATAATACCTTCTAGGTTAGAAAACAATTATTGATAAATTGTATATTAAAATGAATTACACATCACGGATTATATTGGATTACATTCTCGCAAATAAAAAAACCCCTTCTAGACCACGAGATGCATATTCATGGCTTAAACCGTTTTTAATACATGCAAAATACAATATGTAGTACCATCATTAAACCTAATATTCATTATTTCGCTTTTATTTTTATTTATTTACTTCACGTTATACATCATTTATTTTTAAAAATAAATTAGTAATTTATTATTTAATGTACATAAAATTTTAAGTATATCACATCATTTAAAACAATTTCTATAAATCAATATAAAATATCATAATTTTGAATGTAATAAAAATTTTAAACTCATAAATTTAGTACCTTTAATTGAATAATTATACTATGTTAATTTCCATTGTTGCATTTAGGTCCCTATAAACCAGTTTTTATATGTTGTTTGTTTAAGTAATGCCGCTATTATGCATGCTATAATTCTCCCTGTTTTCCCTGAATTTACGTAAATTGTTTAAACTGTAACTTCGCCTATTGTACCGAGTGATTTGGCATGTCACGAAGTAGCAGACTGAATTTGTTGTTACTAGAGGGCTTTTCTTTCTTCCATTTTTGAATAATTTTCCAGTATAAATATTTTTTTAACCTTCAGATTGCTATTTTGGAAAACAATCTTTCGTTTAATGTTGTCAGTACTGTCGATAAAGATATCTTATCGTCAGGCTTGATTTCACGAATGATCCTAATATAGTTTTCCTTGATTTTTCAGTTTACAGGTCAAACATTTATTTATTGCAAATATAAATTCCACCAGTGATCTGATAAAAAAAATATTATTTTTAAAGTTTTGTGTTGGTGACCATCGTTTAGTTTCTACTTATTTCAAAAGTAATCTTTACTCAAGAACTTCATCTGACTAGTCTGGCTGTTAGATCCTTTGTTACTCGCGCCATGCCCTCGCCTGAAAGAATGCTCAGTGCTCCACAACCCTAGAGGAGCTGTTGAAGAGTTTAAAAAGCACAGCATTCCCATTGCTGCAGAATTGCTTCAAGAACCTTCAGTTTTCATTAACAATGCCTCCTAAAGTTTAAATTTTTAACCTCTTAGTTTTCAAACGTCTCTATCTATTTTTGTTATGTTCAGATAGTGTTGGCTTAGGTTTCGAACTCGATATCTCCCGTAAAGCAGCCGTTTACTTTTGAACCATTGCACCACAGAAAACCTCATGTAGCTCATAAATTGGCAACCCAGACCACAAAAATCTCTGTTTGGTAACAGTTTCGTAACTTTTTCTATAGGTGGTTTTTCGGAGTAAAGCATTACTCACAAATTCTTATCTTCCTCTGCTACTCGTTTACTTTTCGGTTGGAAACGGTCGCTAGACTAAACAATCAGGTTGCGATTAACTCCAGTTACTGTGAGGAGCGCAGGCTCCCAAAATGAGCCCATTCCATCTTTTTTATGAGCTGGAGGCTGACTCTAATGCCTCCTTTCTCCAGGCGTTAGGCGGGAGTCATGCCATTCTCCACTGAGTTAGTCCTTCTCAACCCTTACTACAATCTGGATTGGAGAGCGAACGGCTTCGTGGAATTGTGCATAGGAGATAATCCGGAAGCAGAGAGTTGTTCTTTTCCAATTTGTTACGGGGTGCATTTCTCTAAAGCCCTTCGGCGTAAAAATAAAATAAGAATGAAAAAAAAGTGGCAGGGAAATTATAAACAGCGTTGCATTTTACTATTAATTCATGTTTATATTTTACATTCATTCATTTGATTTCCTAATATATATATATATATATATATATATATATATATATATATATATATATATATATATATATATATATATATGTGTGTGTGTGTGTGTGTATGTGTGTTTGCTTTAAATTTATACCTTTCCACTTTTGTATTTTGTATCAAACAGAAAACTATTCATTGCAATTGTGATTTGTCTCGTGAGAGTACCACAGTTAATATTTTGAGCACCTGACTAAGTGCTTACTCCTGAAGGCTCGAAATTACTTGACGATCAAACATTACCAAGCCTACACCAAGTCCAAAGGAGCTAGGTTCTTGGCGAAGGGTAGTAAGCAGCTTCACTTTAAGAAGAGGTACCACTAGTGTTGAAATTTTGAATTCGAAGAACATCGGTCCCGTAATTTTGAACCGAGTCAAGTGACGAGACCGGAACACTTGACCCCTCATCTCCAGAGGTAAATTTGAGAACTTGGAGATTATTGTTGCCACGATCTATTTTACTTGCCCCGGTCACCATTAGTGAACACGGCGGTGGATTTGCACGACGAGCATTGAACCAGGGAAGTTCAGATTAACCCTTATAGTACGTTTTAAAAGCTTTTAACTTCAGTTTAAACCCGTTGATGTCCCTGAACAGTAATTAAATATATTATATATCTTTAGTTTTTTTCTGGAATTCTTTATACGATATGAATTTATATTACTGGAATTATTTGTACGATTTATATTGAATTATATAACTTGAAGGGACATCTATATTTCCGATTGTAAGTAATAGTAATTGAACGAAACACTGATTATGAATTCGCTTTTAAAAATCAAGCAATTTGATAAACTAGGATTACTACGTTAACAAATCCTTTTTTTATTTCCATTTGACATACAGTTTAAAGAACGTTTAATAAAACACATTATTTATTCGTTTAAACAGAATAATACATTTGTCATATACGTCCAAATTACAAAGAAAGAACTCAGGGCATATTAATGTTGGATTCTGGTCTTGTATTCTACAGTTTAATGATAAATTAGGAGATTAATTTAGTAGGATTAACTGAGGGTTAAAGAACGCATTATTCGGTTATGTTTGCATACGATTTATTTAGTAGGTTGTTCGACCGGCTTAGTTGTTAAAATGTTGTTTCTGTACGGTTTGTAGTGATTTAATTAATATACCTCGAGGTTTTAATAGTATTGAAGATTTGTTGCCTAATCTTCCGTTCCTGATGATGCAAACCAGATATGCAAATTTCTCGGATAGTAAAAACCAAACTGATGAGACATTGAATACGGGGTATAAATAATACGCAAAAATTACTGGCTTTGTTTCCGCTTTGTTTGTAACTATTTCCACGTCAGGGGCATGGAGATACGGGATGAAAAGACAGCTCTTATATATCACGCTAGTCATATCTATATCCGCGATATCTGGTTCTGCCGTAGTTCCTCTACCACGGTGGTCTATTAGCATATTTCATCGCCGAAAATAACAGAAATAAATCAGAACTCGTATGAGATGCATATCTTATTTATAGTCGCGCTCTGGGACATAAATCGAGGATATCAGAATTTGTTCCTTTACTTATTTTCGTCGAGGGGGAAGAAACGGGAAAAAGGGAGGCGAAAAAAAGTAGGAAAAAGTCCGGGGTAAAATGATTGTGAGTTCTGAAATTAAATTATGCATGGTTCTATCTTCGCCGTCGGTATTTTTTTTCCCCCGCTGAAGAGGGACAAGTAACAGCTTGGAGATGTGGTTTCGCGGGGGAAGAATTTGTGTTCCGCTATCTCCATTGGAAGGGAGTGGTTAGAAGTTTCAAAACTGTGACCGGGAAATAAGAGGGTGGATAGGAAAATCCCAGTATCTTACTTGTAAAATTAAAAGGTCGTTTCCCCCGATCAAAAGGACTGTTTAAATATTTAAAATTAAGTGTATACGCCAAGGTTACTTGACAATGTAAGTATGCAACGAATCTTAAGATATATATATATAAATATATATGTATATAGGGATACATATGGGAGCTGAGTTCTTATCCCTACAAACGCTACTGAATACCTTCGTGTCTACGCCCTGTGTGGACACGATCCATAGACCGGAAAGTTCTTTCGTGTAGTAAGTGTGTGGGGAAGAGTGCCAGCCCACCAGATGTCGCCCCTGGGGTTGCTCAGTCAAAATTGAGGTGCATCAGGGAGCAAAATATGGTGCTCCTAGATAAAGAAAGCTACCAACAAATTAACACGTTTATTGTTGTCGTGTCTAGGAATAGTGCAAAAGAAAAAGAACAACCACAGAAAATGCACTATAGAAAATGAATTACCATAGGAAAGTACACTATCCATAGAAGAAGGGTGCCGTTGCCTCGAAAGAGGTTAAAACTATTACCAGTGTTAAAAGGGTGACTGTCCTCAGAAAAGCGATTGCGCATTAGCAACAACCACTTTGTAATCCCTGAATAAGACTTGTAATGCCTTCGAAATTCAGCTTCAGACATTTTTTGTTCGATTATGTTTACGATCCTTTTAAAGTATAATTCTTCAGCGAGGGGAAAGAGGCATTTTTGGAGCAAAATACTTCCCCATTTCTCCGCTGAAATTATTGCAAAAGTTGGAAAAATCATACATATGGGTAATGCGTAGAAATAAAAAGCAAAAAAAAACAAACAAAAAATTTCAGGTGTTCTTATGAAAGAAATTCATTATATACTTACATTTTAATCCCGTCAGCTTTAATGGTGGAAGTAGATTGATAATTTGTATTTCAATATGCTTTTTTTAAACATGTGAAACATATTGCAGATATGTCAGTTAGTTTCATGGCAAATTATGGCTGGGACAAATTAACGTACGGCTGACTGCGACTCTTTTAAAAATCTGTTCTTTTCATCTACTTGTTATGGGGGGACCGTTATGGAGTGATGTATTCCTACGTTTAAAAATGAAAAAAATTGAAACTACTTAGTGAGAATTAAGGTAATTTAGCTGGTTCAAATTGTTTTTTACATCTGTGATCGTGGGTGAAATTTCTGAAGCAGATCTAAAGCATTTAATTCAAAAAAAAAATTTTCTAATATTTATAAGCAACTCTGCGAAAATCAGACGTTTGTAGTAATATATTCATTCTACTGGATATTTTCATCACTGCTTCAGTTATTTTCTCTAATGCTCTAAAGTAATACTTGTGAAAATGAAGAACATAGATCACAGGCCATCTTTTGCCCTGAACTGAATCTGAATAATTAGCAGATTATTTAAAACCACGTTCAAAGCAAAGTGAAAAAAAATATATATATCTATTTTTAATCACAGCTCTTTTTCTATATTTATTTTTCCTTCAAAGTTGCAAGAGAGGCATAACTAAACCTTCCACTCTACCTAATTAAAACCGAATTTTTGAAATACCTTGATCAACACCGCAGATAACTACTCCGCGGACGTGACTGTTTGACATCCTTCCTATATTTATTTCAAGACAGCCACGTCAGGAGCGGACGTGTGGAAAAGATTAATTAACCGAAATAGTTAATGAATTCGGATCCAGACTCCACCATTTATATCTATCTCGCTGAAATATGCACGCCTCTCTCTATTTTAGAGCCTGAAGATATAAACCAAACAATCCGGCCTGAATTTTTAATGCCCCAGCCGCCGGGCAGCATGCATATTGGATGAGCCTGCTGAAAAAGTAGGACCCGGGCGCCAGATAGAAAGACATTCTTTCTCCGCGAAATCTGACTTAAGTGACATCTTTATTACGAGTGTCTGCCTCCAGAAAGGTGGCGAATAACTCAGATCAGTGCCCGACAACCGCACCGATAAATAATGCTGAGAGTCCTCACATATCACGGTGAGAGTACGTGGTGAATGTACCAATCAAACGCGGTGTTGTTTGCAGGTAAACAGTGGGAAGACTTGTTCAGACGGCGGTGCGACTATACCGGAGTTTACCCGAGGAACGGGGAAGAAATGCATTTATAATCTTAACTGTACGCGTTTAGTTCCAGATAAAAAGCAGAAAAAAATATGTAAATAAACGGCAGATGTAAAAGAAACGTTTTGATTTTCCGCCATTGGTAACTATTTTTTAGAGACTGTCTTAGAAGTTTCTTGGAATAGGAAGAAGTATATATTGATTCTGTGCAGTCCTGAAAGGAATTTTTGAATGCATCTGTGGCGGAAAGAGAAGGATATTTTCGGGTTAAATCCCCGGAGGGCCGGGCAGTTTATATATATATATATATATATATATATATATATATATATATATATATATATATATATATATATATATATGTGTGTGTGTGTGTATGTATATATCTGCCGTAAGGTATCAAAAGTTTCGTTATTTGCAGCAGTTTGGGCAAACTTCATCAGCAGTTTGGGATAAAGTTCGAAATTTCTCCGTGCCAAAATCTTGGTCGCGTCAATGATATGTATTCTTTTGAATAACGCATTAAAGACGCCAAATATGCACCAGGAATAGCCTATAGGCATAGGTTAGTTCAGATATTATTTCTCTAAACGTGCTAAGCTCTGATATAATGACATGTTTAGACCACGCGTTTTCGATATCTTCTTTTTTTATGCATTTATGCATTTACTCCGACACATAAATGCGTGCACACGCACACAAGCACACACACACACGCACGCACACACACACACATAAACATAAACATATACATACATATATATATATGTATATATATATATATATATATATATATACGTGTATACAGATGGGAACATTGTGAAGTTTGGTCTAAACCAGGGATTCCCAACGGAGTCCAGGTGGATCCCTTGGGGTCTATTGATGTTTAAAAAGGGTCTATAGCATTCCAGGGGTCTATTGGAGGTCGATGATAAATTTTCTGCTTTAAAATTTAATTGAATATTTTAGGAATTTAATTATTAGATAATAAAGTCCGTTTTAATATGTATAAATACAGATTTCCATAGGGCGGAGTGATCCACGCACCTAAAGTTGAATGTCACGACGCTTTTGTATGTGTCGAATGCCACCGAAGGCCTTTATTTGTGTACCAACACTAGGCAGAAATGTGGAAATCCACTAGACCTTAAGGGGGGAGATCACTTTAAAACCTTCCAAAAACTCAATTTTTTATTGTGATTTAATTTTAAAGAATGGAATGTAAGGAATCTTTAAAAAAAATGAAGTCGATACTAGAATTAGAGCCGTTTTATGGCCAAATATATAAAGCTAATAGTAAAGTAATTAACTTAAAGGATATTATCGTAGCACAACTTTTTTTGGTGACTTTACAGATGCAGCCCACAGTATATGGCGGTTATCGATCAATTTCTATACTGGACTTCGTATCTTAGCTATGGCATAAATACCTCTTTACTCTTCCCTCTTGGGGGAAAAATTATGGTTCACCTTAAAGATGTATTTCCCGAATTTTTTCGAGAGATTCCCCAGGGAAAAAATGACATGTTTCGCATGCACTTTGTTTCATTCGCGCTGTGGCGTCACGGGAAATTGTTAAGGCGATTCTCTGAGGCGTTGCTAAAATTTACTACTATTGGATCCATAACAAAGAAAAACAGAGTCCTAAATAAAATGCGAAGCCAATTTTTAAAACAGAAAGTTAACAAGGAATTTTATTTACAAAAAACATTTAACATTTAACCAGTGCAACATATTCAATTAAATCCCGTGCAGATTTACAACGTACGCTCCAGGACCCAGCCTGGCCCAAAACACCGGAGCCTAAAAACACGTCCACACAGGGCGGATTCTATGCAGCGTCTCCCTAGAATGTCTGGATTTTACGATTTAAGAACTGAAATAAAAATATTTATGGAAACAAACGGGAAACCTGTGATTGAATTTGAAAACGAAGATTGAGTTTTAGATGTAGCTTTTTTAGTAGACTTAACAGAACATTTGAATGATTTAAATTTGGGACTTCAAGGGAAAAATCCATTTATTAATAATATGTTCCAAACAATAACAGCGTTTGAAAGAAATTGAAATTTTGGCACAATCAAATAAAAGTAAAAGATTTGACACATTTCAGTACTTTGGCTGCACATAAACCTGTGAGTTGCACAAAATATGCAAAATATGCTGCATTAATTTTTGATTTAATTCAAGGGTTTGAAAGTAGATTTCAAGATTTTCGTAAAAATTAAGAATTTTTCAACATATTTTCTACCCCATTTTCTCTATAAATAAATAAATTACCTTCAAATCTTGAAATGGAATGCATTAAACTGCAAAGTGACATTCAACTGAAAGAAAAATTTGGGAATGTTTCTTTACTGGAGTTTCATAAAGATTACCTACCCCGTGATAAATATCCTAATTTTCACAATCATGCTTTATAAATGTCTTCAGCTTTTGGCAGTACCTATATTTGTGAAGAATTATTTTCAAGAATGAAGCATACAAAAAACAAAAATAGGACAAAGATCACTGACAAACATCTTGAAAATGCATTAATTGTAACCTTGTCTATTGAATCCGATATCGATTTGCTTGTTCAACAAAAGCAAATTCATCCATCTCATTAATTTGAATTTTTTCCATCTTTATGACATCGAAACTAAATGAAACGAAACTTTTACAAACTTAAAATAAATATGTACCTGTACATATCTAATTCAAATTTTAAAAAAATTATAGTTAAAAGAAGTTAATTTATTTTAATAAAACTACATAGAGTTATTCTTTATTTCAATTTGTTGAAAAAATATTGTATGCGTGGCCCAGCAAATTTTTTTTTTTTTTTGCAATGTGGCCCTAAAACGGTGATAGTTTAGACACCCATGATTTAGACGAAGTTTTGTTATGGATGTGAATTCGTTAAAATAATATGGACAAAATAATGGCTATACTATACGGGGAAATTTTTTTTCTTTGGTTGTAAGCTTGCATGCATTTTGGTTGTCAGATTGCTTTTTTCTCTCAAACCTTACTCACAATTGTAAAGAAAAAAAAGTTATGAATTTTATTGAATTTCTTAAATATTTTTAAAGCATTAGCCAATGTTTTTACATTTAAATTACTCTTGAAACATTTAAACAAACAAACAAAGAAACAAAAATTGGCATACAGTTTCAAAGAGATTGACTTTTAGAGCGACAGAAGTGGATACAATTTTTTTACTGCTACACATGCATACGCACATTTTGTTAAATTAATATATCCAATAGATAAATCCGCGAGAAATGTGTATGTATGTGCGTATATATATATATATATATATATATATATATATATATATATATATATATATACATTTCTCATGGAGTTCCTGAGGAATATATATAAATTGAAATATAAGGAACTTGGTTAATCCAAAGTGGTGCGTTTCTTCAGCAACGGAACTTTTCATCATAGTAACATTATTTCTATATAAAACTACCTAAGAAAAAAATCTACAATAATCTACATATCGAAACATTAGCTCACAGAGAAAGAAAGAAACCAAGCTCCGTTTTCTTCACATCTTTATACACCAGAAGAGGAAACAAACGTGAAATTGTATAAGAACGATTTTCCCCGTGTCCGACAACAGTTATTTTCCAACCACAATCATTAAAAATGGCAGGGATGGAAATATAATCCGCTGACGTCTACTGTTGCAATCCTTTCGCACAAAAGGTTTCTGCTTGCTGTCAGAAAAAGGGAAGAGGGCGGGGGGGGGGGGCTATACCCCCGGGTGAGGTATCATTAGCATCAGCGTCAGAAATGTCGGTACAGTGACAGGTAAATTGTGGGCTGTGTGGACTGCCGCATGACAGGCGTGTCAGTTTGTCTGGTCAAGCGAGCGTGAGTGAAGGATGCAGGGGTCGTATAAGAGTCCGAGGCGTTTGTTTCAAGGATCGGAAAGGATACTTGCTCTGTTTTTGCTCTGTTTCATTTTCCCAAAATGGGAATGCATTAAACGGAGGTGATTCGGGGATCGATTTTTTTCGCTTTTGATGCCGAAGATTGCAATAATACTTTCTGGAAGCAAGAATCTGGGTTGGCGCTTTGTATAAACAGTGTAATAAAGAGTCTCTTAAACTGAAAGTCCCTGAGCCATATATATAAATGCACACATACACGTAAATACATGCATACATTATATATATATATGTGATATATATATATATATACACAGTGTGATATATATATATATATATATATATATATATATATATATATATATATATATATATATATATATATACACAGTGTGTGGCAGAAAGAACGTTCTGATTTGGAATGTCAATAAAAAAAAATACAAAGCAAGAGAGAGAAATATATCTTTTATAACTGAGAAAAATAAAAAAAATAATTTATTTTATTATTATTATTTATATTATTTATCTATTAATTTATTTATTTATATACCCTCGGAACGTCTTTTCTGCCTCACCCTGTATTTATATATATATATATATATATATATATATATATATATATATATATATGTGTGTGTGTGTGTGTGTACACACACACACACACAGAGAGAGAGAGAGAGGGAGGTAGTTTCATTATTTACACAAGTACCGAAAAGTTAGAGATTTATATTGTAAAAATAACTCTTTATCGATAGCGTTTATAAGCAGTTTTCTAGTAAGATGATTGCTTATGAACAAGATAAGAGTTTAATTTACAATTTATTCTAAATCTGTCTTCTTTTTAAGCAAAAATATGAGTAAAAACGTGGTCTAAAAATGAGTTTTAAACATAAAAATGGATATCCTTTTCATATTAGATGTGACGAGCGAAAGAAATTTGTTGAACGTATGAAGAATGGTGCTATAATATAAGAAAAAATATTCTCATGTTTTTCTATTTTAACCTCTAGTGATTCTAATTCTACGATATAAAATTGCCATTATGTTTTCACCTAAGAAAGGAATACACTTTAATTACGTTCACGTGCCGCTAATATAAAATGTGCTGTCTATAATTCTTTTCCATTTTTCTCCTAATTTTTTTTATTAAGAAATCACTCTTTTACAAATGTGTGACAATTAACTCAACTTTATGTTAAGACGGAATTTACCCTCTATTGAAATGAGCAGTATTAAAACAAATTTTCTGAATCTTTTCACTTTTTAAGATACATTTTGTAATAAATCTCTTTTCGAGTAAAGATCTTGTATAAAAGTTTAAAACAATTAATCTAATAAAATTACCAGTCAAAAATTACCTGTTAAAATATCTTTTACTGGAAACCTAAGTTTCGTTTAACTACAGGCTACAGTCAGTCAGATGAAGCATGTCCTAGTAGTGTAACATCGAGATGCGTTTGTACGATCACTACAGAGCCCAGAAAATCACCTCAGAGTCCCAAGGTAGGTAAAGTTTTTAAACGAGCAGATTAAATGAGAAGCGTTGGGACATAAAATTACAAAAATTTTCTCTTATATTGTAGCATTTAATTAAAGCGGCAGAAATAAGTTAACTTCACAGATCTTCAATTCCAGTGTACAGTTCTTGATCATTTTTATAGTGATTTTTTTAATGAGAAATTAGAAATGCCTAGTTTTGAATTTTTTTTTTAAATCTTAAAGTATATTATTTAATGCTTTGAGTGTCTTTGAGAAAATTAAAAAAACAGTTTTGTAGCGTACGGTATTGTTTAATATCCTGCGAGAAATTAATTACTATAAACTTCAAAATTTGAAACTACATGCTCTTTATTTTAAGATCTATAATTATTTACAAGAAGCTTAATTCAAAAACACTGTTTGTGAACGTATCATAAGAAAAACATAGTTGAGGATGAAAGCTTTCACAAAAGGTATTTCATCTTGGGGAAATTATATTGCCAATTTTAAAATGCAAGAATACCTGTGCAAAATAATTTCAAGATAACAAGATTGGTTTTTTTGGTTGCATGCGGATATTGTAATATACAATTAAACTTCCTATTTATATTGTAGGTGGGATTTTTTTACAGGACGCAAAAAGCGAGTCTTGTTATCTATCTATTAAGTGTTTTAATTTTTTAAATTGTGCAATAAACCTCATTTTTATTGCAGAAAAATTGCGTAACTTTACCTATTCAGGAAATGTATTACATCTTGTTCTGATCCTATTACTATTTGCTTGTTTTATTTCGGGGTTCGTGCAGACGGAAATCGAAGAAATAGTATATTTGCTTTCCAGCATCAACACTGTTGCAAAGGAGAAAGTAGTTTTAGATCATATAAATCTGAAGATATATTTTATTATATAGACACACATTCTGGCAACACGCGGACTTATCTGCGTATTATTGATGTTTAATATTGCTTTAAACTAAATTATTAAATATGTGAATAAGACGATTCTGATCAGGAAATTTTATGCATGTTACTAATGCATCATTCTAGTTCTATTTTTTCGTTATTGCCACCGCGATGATGATCAGTAAATTTTACCACCTTATTTTAGCCTCTTATTGCCTGAAGGTAATAGATTATTCTTACCTGCAATTTTCAAAAAGTATTTTTTCTATGTTATTATAGTTTGAAAAGGTATCAAGAAAAATAATTGTTGACAGTTAGCCACTGCATAATTTTGAGATTATTACAATAATAAATAGACATTATTAGTATAAAAAATATTACTGAAACCATTGGGTTTATATGTTAAGTACTGGATACAGTCAATGTATCCAGTACTTACTTCACAGGATATGTGAAGTTTTTAATAAGGAAGCAATGGAACTGATAAAGGATGATACTCGACGTAGAATTAGCAATAGAAAATAAAGTTTGAGGGGATTGGACAAATAATTGAAAATTTCGGACAAATTGTAAAATATTCGAAAATTTTCAACCATTGTTGAAGAAAAGAATTATGCAGCTATCAAAAATTTGTGATTTTGAATTACAGAGATATACTACCATATTGGTATTTTTTTCTCAAACATTCTTCATTAAATACGACTCATTTATTCCCTAACTCTAAAGTTGTGGTTCGGAAAATAAAAGTGAAACCATATACATATGTGAATTTTCAGAAATGTTAGAGATTAAACTGCAATGCCAGATTAAAGACATATAGATGTATTTTTTGACAGGAAGAAGCAATAATTGCTTAGTTTCTTGGATGAAATTTACGTATGGTACGCTATTAAAAGATTTGGAAGAAATATTAATTAACTAACACACACACACACACGCATATATATATATATATATATATATATATATATATATATATAAATCTTTTTATGTAGAATGTAACGATAATATGGAGGCATGGTTATAGCATTAACTCAAATATTCATTTTTTAAACTCTTAAAAAAAGACCATGGAAAATACACTAAACCTCTTTTTGGTTTAATTTGATATCATGAAAAGGACTACAGTAACCATTCAAGCAATAACAGTCTTCTTTTAAAACGCTGTCTTAGTTAAGTGTTTTTTTTTTCTCTTTACAATGACCAGCTTTCTTTTTTTTTAGTCTGAAATGAATGAGAAAACTACTAAACCACCTGGAAAAAAGTATCTTTATATTAATTAAAGTTACTGAATACTTAAAAGATCAGGATTTCATCTAAAGAATGACTTTTTTTTGGTTTTTTAGCTGGATGAAAGTACCATTATCTATGCTTCCAATAATTTTTTAGTTTTATTTTTCCCATTCCTTCAAAATAATTTACATGATAGTTCATTGGATTAATTCACCCGAGAAGGCCTTTTTAAATATTCTTTAACATTGATATACTTCTGAATTCTACTGTTGTTATTGTTGAAAAAAATTTCTATAAAACTTACACTTTTTGAACCGCAAGTTTTAACATCAGAGAGGATGAGAAAGTCTAAAAATTTATTAACTCTAGAGTTAGTCCAATATGAATATCTAAGAAATAAAATGAATTTTCAGCTATATAATTTACAGAAAAGTTTAAACATTTCTTAAAGTTAAATCACGTCATTAATCATAGTCAAAATATTATTATGATTAATATGCAATTTGTAAAATGGAGATCATATACGTCACAGTTTTTCCTGGCGTATAATTTAAAAAGTAAAAAAAAATATTGTGTTATATGATTATATTTTTTTCCTTAGCAAAATATTTTAAAAGAAGTATTAAGTCTGGAAGTATAACATAAAGTACAACCCCATTTAACCGATTTAAAAAAATTAAAGAGTAATAAGTTCACAAAAACTTGAAACTAGCGTGACTTACAAAGCAAATTAAAATATTCAATTAGTAATCACTCACATCTCTCCATTGCTTTTACGAGCAATTCCATACATCTTCGAAAAATTAAAGCCTAAGGCATTTGCCCCTATGGTTACCCTGTCACCGTAGTCAAAAGTCTGAGGGGTGAAAAAAAAAATTCCCGCACACATATCTCCCCTTAAGTAAAACACTCGGTTCTATCAAGCGCTTCATCTCGATCTGGCATTTTCTCTCCGCAAGAGAACGTGTTCTATCTCCGCGGGAACAGCACTCCCAGGATTTGAATTTCTCGGAGATTGTGTGCCCTAGAGGGTAACACGCGTATTTTCAATAACCTGCAAGGAGTGCAAAAGCGAGGCCGGGATTTGAGAGGCGACGAGATGCATGCGTCCGAAGAGGAAAATCCTTCTGATGGCTTCGCTCTCAAATCGGACCTGCTGCTGCTGTTAGGAAACACGTTTTTATGGGTAAGGGGAGGTGTGCTGAAATCAAATGTGGAGGGTAAGCGTTTTGTAGGTCTTGCATGACCTCACAAGCTGGGGTAAGAATCCTTTCTGCTTTATCTAGGTATATGCTTCCGAAAGGTAGCTAGAAATCGAGGATTTCTTCTCAACCATAGTAGTTGAATCATGTTCCTGGGCAGGTATCTAATGTTCCATAAAATATTAATGAATTTCAGTTTATTAGAGATTTTTCTAAATATTTTTTGTTTAATAAAACTAAAAAAAATTCAATAATTTTTATTGCATTTCAGCGTGATACTAAATCTACTAAATCAATGAGGGGTATCGATACATTTTAATGAGCATTTAATTCAATTGCACTAGGTTTAGCGTAATAAAAACAGAGGGTGTAAAATTTCAGTTACTTAAATCTTAATTAATTATTGTGATTTGATATATTTTTCAGAATATATTGATATCGAAACCCATTTTATGCTGTTGAATAGTATATTTTTTTACATGGCTGGATGGTGACATTTATTTTGTCCTTAAGGTAGGTAATAAGAAATAACCTTCCTCTTGCAATGGTAACGATTCTCTTTAATCTGGCAAATTCTGGTATATCTTCTCTGGAATTGCTCAAAACAAGCTTAAATACTTTGCATAACTTTATTAACACTTAAGTATATGCTTACCCTGGATGGAAACTTTGGATTTTGCCAGATAATATTAGGGAATTAAAGCTTGATAATTTTGAGACCTCGGACTAAAACATTTTGAATGAAATAGATCTAATTCTTATTGAAATTGTTGCTTTCACTGCAATATAATATACTGGTATCAAGGAATAGATAAATTGCCTGATTTTAGCATGATCAGGCTAAAACTGGGCTGATTTCGATACTTGAGAAAGTCTCGTAAGTTGTCCTTTTCGAAGCAGCTTCGACATTGTTAACAGTTTCAAAAGCAACGTTCAAAATATATACCCAAAAATTTCCTGAACATATTCTCTCATAAACAATGCTGATCAATTCATCTAATGAAGTCCCTTTTCTAATTTTTAACTCATTCTTGAATTAAAAAAATAAATAAAAATCTTTAAATAATCATTAATTATGAATGATTATTTAAAGATTTTTATTTATTATTATTATTTTTGAAATAGCTATAAATATCAAATAAGGTTTTGAAAATATTTTTCTCATCATTTTGGTAGAGAAGGGATGGTTTACAATTCTTCAAGCTAAAAAAAGTGTATTAGAATTATGCTTTTGATATTTTGTTAATTTACACCAAGTATATTACAATTCTTCTTCAATCGTGAATTTTCGAGTGTTATACGTTGTTACTTATAGAGTGAATTTAAACTTATCGGGGCAGGCATTTACAAATTAGAGATCGAACATGAAATTCAAAAAATGAATTTAGGTTAAGCATTGTTGATTAGAGAGTGAATAGCCAGAGAGAGTGAATAGAAATTTTCAAAATGATTTCAAGCAAGGTCGTTTGAGAGATCTATTAGCATATACTGTTAAGCCAACTGATAACTGATATAGTTTAGATGGTTTAGGATTGAGAAGGTGGCTTTCAGAATTTTAAATTTCTTGGGGGAAAATTTACCATCTTTGGATTGACGAAATTCAACAGAAAAATAATATTTGTTGAAAATTATAACAACATATTGTTTCAATATATTATAGGATATAGTAATTTGAAAAACTTACGATAAGATACATTCGATAAGATACATACGATAAGATACATACGATAAGATACATACGATAAGATACATACGATAAGATACATTCATAAATGACCTGAACTAGAAAATCAATTAATTTCGTCACATTTCGTGAACCCAGTAGCTAATCATAATGGCTCTCAAATTATTTGGAGTGTCTAGATCCTGCATCAAAACAGGAATTTTGCCGTTACGTTCAAGTGGTTAAAGCACAGTTTCCAACCCTTAAGCCTTTTCACCTTCAAAAATAATGTTAAGGACTACCCATTAATTTCGAAAAACATGATAAAGATTGCTTTTAAAATGCTGTTGATAAGACATTGCCCTGTACGCGTGTTGTTAAATAAACATTACAAACCTATTCTTCCAACTTTATTTTTCCGAGAATTTCGAAATTAATTTTTAATAGCTGCGTTGCTTCAAAAGCAAGAAAAAAAGAGAAAAAACCCGTAAGCAATCCTTCAGGAGCGCAAAAACCCACGAAAAAATGAAACACACGAAGTGTAATTCCCACATACCCAACACAATCAGTTAATTGTATCTTAATCCTCGTCTGCTGGAACTAATTCTGTACTTAAACTAACAACCCCTTAACACGATAATACCACAATTCCGCTCCCTGGAAAAATTATACCCAGGCACACTACATCCTAAAAGCAGCCTCCCCTTTTTCCCAACACGATAAAAGGTTAGAAGAAGGGGGAAAAAATACATATATGTGAGATGGAAAAAGTAGAATATTCTGTTTAATTACGCAAAAGGTGCTTCTACATCGCGCCCGCCACCTCCCACCACCCCCAGGTCACGGAAAAATTGTGAGCGAAAACATCATTTTGCTTTGCGTGCGTGAGTGTTATGCGTGAACGGGCGTTCGAATTGCCAGGGTGGAAATGGCTTTGCACCGAAACAGGGGTGAGGGTTTGGGGTGGCGGGAAAAAAAATAAGTAAATAAATGATTTATAGCGAAATGTGGGAATGGTTCAAAACACGCGAATTAAGCATTATCATTAAGTTTCCCGCCTTGTTGCGATGAAACTAGAGGTCCTCAGGGGGGATGGGTAGATATTGAAGCATCGAGCTCTCTCTCTCTCTCTTCAAAACGCAGACGATGGTTTCTTAATGGGGAAAATGATGGAAATCGGTGACCGTAACAAGATTTGACACCTGTTTGGATTAACAGATTAGCTGAGTGCTTGTCCTCTTGTATGATATGTTGCAGTTAATTAGGCTTTCAGGGTTGTTTCTGACGACTCGAGAGATTATTGGTTCTCCGCATTAGAGATACCTAATGTCCTATTATCTTTAATCATCAGTTGGGAGATCTCGGGATCGAGTTCGAGAGGTTTTTTTTAAATCTTAGGCAACAGTTGAAGCAATTTCATTGCTTCAACAGAGGGTTTATTATTATTTTGGTAACAAGTACAGTAATAGTTGTTTAAATTTCCAATTACTGTTTTATTGTTATATTTTTATTATCCTTATACCTTCCTCATCATAAAAGAAATCCAATAACACACACAATTTCTTCAAGTCATAATACTACATGGGGCTAATATGTACGCGGTCTTTGAAGTAAAACATAATGGAAAGCGTAAATTTGAGTATGAGTACTTCAAGGATTTACTCTGTCAATATTATTTCCATAATTTCTTTTAAACTGGAATATAGAGCAAACCTACAATAAAATCCTAAGTTAGAATAAATATCTATTAAATTGCTATAGACGAAATATTAACTATTGTTAGGGGTTAAAAATGATGTAGTAGGATTCCTGAGCAACATTCTGCCTGAATGATGTTTATTTGAGATTATATAGGGGGTTTTCATTAATACCATGTTATTGTGCTAGTTTCTTTAAAAGGAAATTCTGGACTTAAAATAAAATTTGAAAGCTATTCAAATGTACTTAATGTATATGCCGGTATTTTGGATAAAATTTACATACTGACAGGTAAATACTGACAGGTGTACAAAAATTGTGGTTAACGAAGAACATTCTGTCTAAATGTATAAATGTCGAGAGTGTACGCTATAGATATTTTCTGTCGTAGTTGCTTCAAAGTAGAATGCTGGGGATACGATGGCATTAATTCTGGCATACATGGTGGGGTTTGTGTTACTATGAACAAGATACTGAAGATTGTTAGTTGTGCAAAAATTATGAAACGGGAGTAACATTCTTTCGGAATACATTGAGGGTCAATACTAAAGATTTACATTATTTATATTTATTATTGAATACGATAATTTAAAAAAATGTGCAATTTCTTTAAAATGTAATGCTTATTTATGAGCCAACGATGAAATATTATGGAAAAAATCATGCGTGTGAAGTAATAATGGACACAATATTGACGGCTGAGAAGAAATCTTACTTAATGTTAAAAAAAATTCCTTTTCCAAATGTTTAAATTAGGAAAAGCTTGATGGAAATTATCCTCCTGCATTATAAGCATGTTGCCTAATTTTCATCAACTCCAAAAAGGTTTTCAATTTCATTCTAACAATCAAGATTAACATGAGGTCAGTTTTTAGAAAAATTAAACGTAAATTTTATTTGTTTTCCAAAATTCACCATTCATCGTGGTATTCCTCAATAGGTCTTGGTCTACTGAAGCTCTTAATTTGTTTGGGCAAGTAACTGGCACAAATTAACTGATTTCTATTCCTCTCATCTGAAATATGAATATCCTAGTATCCTAGTTGAGGGCGGTAACATGAAGTTCCATCACACCTCTCGGACGAGTAGGAGATCAGAAATTCGATTCCCAGCCAGGCAATTAGCTGTATTTAAAGAAAAAAAGTGTAGTAAAGAGGGATGAATTGAGGTGGTGTAGGCCGTTATAGCTTGACTAGTTATTAGCATGCTACGAAGATAAAATAAATAGTTTGCTTTTCTAAGAATTACATAAAATGAAGAATGCGGGGAAATTTCAAGTATAAAAGAATGAAAAAAAAATTCGACGGTATCTATACTCCTACAGCGGTTATTGAAGAGTTTATTCTACATGATTATCATCATTGTTCATTATGATATAACAGCCCAGGATGAGCCAAGGCCTTCATCATAAGATGTCTCCAAGCATCCCGGTTTTTCTCAATGGTTCTCCATTATTCGCCTTAATAGACTGCGTAAAATCATCTTGAACCAAGTTTGCTTGAGCCAACTCCAAATTTGCAGGTTAGTTATTACTATTTCACTCGGTTTATGACATATGCTTTGGCTTTTCTTGAATTATTTCAGAATCGAGGTACGTTAAGTTAAAATCAGATTTAAGTTTGTTCGAACCAACACCTAATTTTCAGGTTAGTTATTATTATTTCACTTGGTTTCTAGTATATGCTTTGGTTTTCCTTGCATTATTTCAGAACCGAGGTACAGTACGTTAAAATAAGTTTTAAGTTTGTTTGAGCCAACTCTAAACTTGCAAGGTTAGTTATTACTATGTCACTTGGTTTCTGGCATATGCTTTGGATTTTCTTGAATTATTTCAGAATAGAGGTACGTTAAGTTCAAATCAGTTTTAAGTTTGTTTGAGCCAACTCTACACTTGCAAGGTTAGTTATTACTATTTCAGTTGGTTTCTGGCATATGCTTTGGAGTTTCACTTGGTTTCTGGCATATGATTTGGCTTTTCTTGAATTATTTCAGAATCGAGGTACGTTAAGTTCAAATCAGTTTTAAATTTGTTTGAGCCAACTCTACACTTGCAAGGTTAGTTATCACTATTTCACTTGGTTTTTGGCATTTCTTGAATTATTTTTAAGTTAATATCCTTCTAGCCCTCCTCATGAGCAATATAGGCTTTCTTGTGAGAATTGGCTACTGTGATAATATTATCAACACCGGACAGAAATTGTTAGTTTCTGCTGTCTGAATTAATATTTCACACCAAAACGTAAGTCTCTTTTTATGTTAAACAAAGCCAATGAAGAAAAGAAGTTATGCTGTATCCTTTTAATCTCGTATAAAATCCAAATAATGCTGCGCGGTTATGCTTAAATCTAGATAATGCCTACGATAAATAATATAAGAAACATAGAAGTATGTGTGTGGAAAAAATTTTCAGAACACAAAGAGAAAAATGTATGCAGTAACACTTTCTTTAGTCCTCTATTCGCTTTTCTTTTTTCAGAAATTTAAAATACGAGTTATGGAGAAGTGTACTTTTTCTATTGTTTCTCTTTTCTCATATTAGAACGAAACTGAAATGACTCAGACGTTTCAAAAATACAAAAGAATGAATAAAAGAGTCTTTCCAATCTCCATAATTAGTGTTTTGCCGCTTTGAATTGTTTAGTTCCTAGATCAAAGAAGGAACGTCGGAACAGTAACTAAATAGCAGTTTCGGAGACAAGATGTTTAATGCGTGAAATATCATCGAATCACTCGGTACGCATAAGAGTGCAAGTCTCTCTCTCTCCCATTCATTAAGTATGATGAATCGGGACTCATCACAAAGATATGAATAGAATGGAAATCACGTGATGCGAATGGAGAAGGAGATCACGTGACTTGAAAAACAAAACAACAGAGAGCGACCTCCTGTGTCGCTCGATTGTAATTCTGAGTCGTTTAGAGCTCAGGATGCATTATTTTAATTTTTCCCTTCCAGTTTTTGTCTACCTCCCTAGCCAAGTAGGAGGGGGGAGAAAAAAATACTAAACCGAGTTCCGCTTTTTTACTCATAATTTTTAGGCGAGAGCATGATTAAAAGAGTAGAGGGAAAAAAAATTAGTTTTTCCGCTTTGTGCTGTAGAAAAATTCTCGGACCAAGAAAAGAAAAAATTGGGACGGAGTGCCTTTTTTTTTTTTTTTGGAAAAAAAACCCCTGACGATGGAAGAATTTTTTGAAGATGTAGTATGTGGATGTGTTGAGGGGTGTGCATAAAAAAATGAGGAAAAAATGTGGGACGGGGACATTTAAAACAAGGGGGAAGATAACGTCGGGCTTAATGGGGCATAAATTTCGTGGCAGTTGCTTCAGATGTAGGGGGCAAACTGAGAAGATCTATATATTAAGTGAGGTTTTTGTTTTTTATCTCTGGGCATGACAGAAATTTTTTTTTTTCAAGCTTATAAACAGCACAGTTGCATGGATGAGGGAGATATATTTCATTTTGGGCTACGAGCTTGAATTAGAGCTCATTAAGAGTACTAATTGTAAATGTTATACCCCGTCAACAATGGAAACGTTTCTGGGAAAGAAGATGTAAGGGAGATTTTTTTTTCTTCTTTTCTTGTACTCATGTACATCCAAGTGTTTCGGTCTTTGAATACATTTATAAAGTTTTTGTCCTAAATGTTGTTGAAGTATAAGCAGCAAAAAAAAAGAGATTTTTTTTGGCTTGGCAGAGGGGATAATTAAAAAAAAACCCCGAAATATTTTTGCTGGAATTTTTTCTTAATTTCGTAAGATAAGTGCAGTTTTGTTTGGAATTTGCTTTATGATTCTAAACATTTAAGATTTATATGCTGAAGAGGCCGGTTAGAGAATAGAATACATACATTCTTACAAAAAAATGCATTAAAAAAGGCACCCTTACATCACCGCGAGAGCTTAATTGGGAAAGCGTCCGGCACTAGATGACACGAGGAGTAATTGTCCCTGAGAAACATTAATTGTTTTCAAGAATTTCTAAACTCTCCAAGATCTCGAACAAAAATAAAGGAGTAATATCGCGAGGAAAATGATTTCATTTGAAGGTTAGGCCGAACCTTTGAAACTGGACTGTCGGAGATCAAAATCACTGAATTCAAAATCAGGAGATAGTTAGCACATTAGACAATTTATCTGAACGTCCCTGGTTCGATGTTCGTCGCTGCAAACCTACCGCCGTGTTCACTAATGGTGGCCGGGGCACGTAAAATAGATCGTGGCTGCAATGTCCTCCAAGTTCTCAAATTTACCTCTGGAGGTGCGGGGTCAAGTGTTCTGGTCTCGTCACTTGACATGGTTCAAAATTATGGGACCAGTCATTTAGCCAAGTCGGATTTCGACCCTTGCGGTGTTAATTCAAAACAGGAGCCCCTCCTTTCAGCCAATATCCTATTAGGACCTGTTGAAAGGAACCTCCAACCAGTGGGCATTAGCAATAACAACAACATTAGACAATTTATTTAGTATGAACTGCTTCGTGCTTGAATTTATACATTACACGAATGCATGTAAAATTTATGGAATCTTTAATTAGTATATTATTTACATTTGTATTATTTAAGACTTAATTTTATGATATTAATCATTATAAATATATGTAAACAATTTTTTTTAAAACACAGATTATAAAACAATGAAATATTGCCTTTTAAATAGTTTTAATTGGAAATGATTTAATTTTATTTTGATTACAAGAGAGAGCGTTATTCGGGGAACTTTTTTTTCCTTCTTTAGTCTTTACACGTTGAGAATTAGCGTTGTAGATAGCCCATGGTAGACGCCATGACTCAGTTTAAGTATACACTTCGATCTCAGAAACATTTTTTATTTGAAAATTCATCTATATTTGAAAATTTATCTATGTATTTATGATAATATATTATTAGCAACTATATATGCTTTTGCTCAAAGCTAAAGTCGAGTTAACAGTAATTTTTTTTTTTCATTGCAGAGAAGCCTTTTTAAGGATGAATGTTTGGATGGGGAATTTTCAATCTAACTTTTGCTTTACGCGTCTTAAATTGTTAAATATGTTTTAATGCTGAGGGAAAGTCTAGAAATATATTTTATACTCTTTTTAAAAATATGTAGGGACTTATTTGACACTTAAACATTTATATCGCACGTTTACTATTCTGCAAATTTCTATTCAATAAGTTAATCTGAATTTCACTGCCCATGAATTGAGATATACTTCAACGAATGATGTATTAAAAAGGGAAAAGAGTCTAATCAAGCAAATATTAGTTGTTTATTGCAAAACATTCTTTCCTTTTCACTTTAAATAATTTAAAATGCGGTCTACGACTCTTAAGCATTTGATAGGGTAAATTTTATATTTATATATGTTTATATCTGTTTAGCATTTTGTCCACAATAAAGCACCTTATACAGGCTACAACGAACATTAGATTAAATAGCCCAAAGAAACAGCTGACGGTCAATGTTTACAATATTTCATTGTATATATACAGGGTTCCCACCTATACTGTTAAACCCCCTCTTAACTTCTAAACGGTGACAGCTTAGGCCATAAAGTTGGTGTCTAGGTATAGTAAAAAGGCTATGAGCTACTCGATGACACAACTTACAACGCAATCTATTGGCAAATTTTGGAATTAGCGATTTTATCTCAATAATGGTATGAGATACGGAAAAAAAAGTCAGTTACAAAGTTATTCAACATCATCGATTTAGTAAGAAAAGACACCTTGTGATCATTAATACTCAAAACTGAATGTAAAAAATGAAAATTTGTTTGGTCATGATTTTCAACACTATGGCGTCTTGAAACGCGAGCGAGTTTTGAGTATTAATGTGCGCAAGGTGTCTTTTCTTACTAAAACGATGATGTTGAAGAACTTTGAAATTGACTGTTTTCCCGTATCTCGTACCGTTTTTGAGATAAAAACGGTAAGTCCAAAATTTGCCGATAGATAGCATTGTAAGTTGTCTCATCGAGTAGCGCATAGCCTTTTTACTATACCCAGACACCAACTTTATAGCTTAAGCTATCCCCGTTTAGAAGTTAAGGGGAGTGTAACGCATATAAGTGGGAACACTGTATATTCTAGATTAGATTACTATACAAGTCGATTAAAATCAGTTATAATGGCTAATGGCTACCTCATATTTTTTAATGCGTAATAGCGCGTTTTCTTCTCTAAAAGAGATGTTTATTATGTTAATCAAGTTTCTACGACGATATAGTACATTACGAGGGGTAAAGTTTAGCAAATAATACACTCAAATGAACCAGGAAATTATTCAGATGATTGTCAAAACATCAATAAAGCTTGAAAGCACAATATATTATAATTCAAATCTATCTATTAGTAATTTTCTATTAATAATTTTCTCGAGGTCCTCTAAGAAACAGATAAACATGAAAAATATTTCAAGTCGAAGAATATGTGTATTAAAAAAATATGATTCAATTTTTATTTTTTATAATTTTCCTAAAATGATTAAAGAAATTTTTCTTGTTACCTTTGAATTCATTTGAAAGTTCGTTTGAATTATTTTTTAACATTCTTTTGAACTACGCTATTCATTTGTCATGACAAAAGTAAAACTACACGCTTTGGAGCCAGCGAATGTTTACCGGCATTCTATGAGACAGGAAGGCACTGAAAACAACAAAAATTTTTTTTAAAAATAAATAAAATAAAAAACAACGCAAGAATTATTTTCAATCGCTTTCATCCCGTGCCATTTGATGGACACTCCATCACGGGGTCTGATTGTTGCACGGACGATAGATCGGAGAATGAGAAACGGCTCGGCATAGATTCCTTGTAAACGAGGGCCATACTTCAGTCCTTATGTCGCTCGTTTTCCAATGAATTCCGTGATTTATCAGGCCGAACCCCGAGTTTTATTGTCCATAGTGGAATACTGAATGAGAATGGAGAGCCTTTAGAGTGTGATCTGAGAAACTGCCGAAAAGTGAGTTTCGAAAACTTAACAAGCGAAATTTTGCAAACGTTTGAACTGAATTTAAACGCGTTTCAATTTCTCCGGGTATTAGTAATGGCCAAGTATTGGTGCCGTAGAAAGGTTTAAATCTATTTCAAAATAGGAAAAAAAAAGATTACTTTACAAGACCTTTAAAATTGCTATCCGGGTTTAATCGTACTATGCGAAATCGATTCTCTGCTCATGTATAAATTATGTAGTAATGGAAGAAATTCATATACAGGGTGGTCATAAAAAACTTTGCTGATATATGGACCTGTAGCGACCGTTCCTTTCAACCGATCAAGATGAGATTTCTGATATAGTTATTCAGTGGTATGAGCTCGGGATTTTGTGAACGGCAACCAAGTGGCACTCACGGTTACGGTTATAGGTACAGAAACTCGAAATTTTCGAATAGAAACGTTCACTTTTTCTCAGCGCAAAATACTCAGCGCATGCGAAAACCCTAGAGAGCGTTGGAATGGTAATTGTATCACAAAAAAACGGACGAGTTATGCACGCACAAAAAACAGCTCTGCGAACGGCTTACAAAAACACGATCGGGGCGCACGGAAGAAATTTGCATATGACAGAGGAAAGACACCAATCACTGATGACAACACAGATCAGACAAAATAAATTTTTATTTGGATCACACATTTTCCACATGGGTGCCATTATCATGTTTTTCTTGACCGTTCGCAGAGCTGTTTTTTGTGCGTGTTTAACGCGTCCGTTTTTTGCGATATATGTACCGTTCCAACGCTCTTTAGGGTTTTCGAATGCGCTGAGCATTTTGAGACGTGAAAAAATGGGCGTTGCCATTCGAAAATTTCGAGTTTCTGGACCTATAACCGTAACCATGAGCGCCACTTTGTTGCCATTCACAGAATCCCAAGGTCATACCTCTGAATAACTATATAAGAAATCTCATCTCGATCGGTTGAACGAAACAGCCGCTAGAAGTCCATATATCGGCAAAGTTTCTTTATGACCATCCCGTAGATTCATATTTTTCATGATGTTACAAGCTCATAGATTGTTGATTTTTAAGCTAGAAGATTCTGTGGAGGGATAGCACACATTCTGTGTATTAAATCTAAAGAGCGACAGCATTAATTTTCCTCCAAAAATGAGTATCGATTGGCGTCATCTAGAACCTATCCGAAACAGTATTTCATTGAATACTGTAGAAACTGACTATATCATCTCCTTGAACTTATAAATAGTTAGAAGTAGATTGAAAAGCAAGGTTTAGTTTCATCGGGTGACAAAACCGCAGGCTTTGATATCACTACAAGCTTTACTGTGTCAAAATGTCACTTTAGTTTCAGATAAGATCTTGATAAGTAACAGAAGATTGCATATCCTGAAATATTGCTTATTGCTCTCAGCAATATTTCCTATCTGTGATCTGCTTTTACAATATTAGGATGTATATCAAAGATATCTTTTAACAGGAGGCTGGGCATCATGTCCTTGTTCGATAAGTTTGTACACAACTATGTTACAAAATGTTGCCTGAAAGCACGTCTTGCGTGCTTGTAAGCACGCTAAAATATTGCTGCTTCTGTTGTCAGTTCGTCACTGATACGTCTAGAAATTTCAATCGAAAATAAAATAGCAAAATTTTTTGTCGGAAAGCAGATTATTTTCCGAGGTAAGTCTATACTTTAGTTGCTGTTTGCAAATGATACAGACTGGTAGTAAATTGATACACTTGCACGAAAACTTTCTTGTAATTCCTTTTCAAGCACACTTAATTCATATCGAGCCATAATCAAAATTATTTTCAATTTCTTTACCTGCCAATTGTTATTCTTTTTACACCAATTGTTAATTTACATGTATAGATAACCAAAATTTTACGTACTAAATAAATTTAAGTTTTTATTATGCCACCATTCTATGGTAAATAAGTCTTTGGAATCTTTTTATTGTACAGAAATACTTACTAGTCTTTCCCTTAGAAACGAAAAGAAAGTTCTTTAAAATATAATTCATATTGCGACGTAGTGTCACGTATTACGTTATTTTGCTGTTGTTAGCCACTATCTAAGTTCAGTTAGATTTTCTTTGGCTGATTCTGCATTATTTTTATACATCTGTAAGATTTACACTCCTGTTAGTCAAATGCAGTTTCAAGTAATTAATAGCAATACACAGATTAGGAAGTATGATAAAACCACGGGAAGAAAATTGTTTTGGGACGAACTGACGAGCCAAACAGGGTTTAGCCATCGATTGTCAAAGCCGTGAACAAGCGCGGTTTACGTGGCCGACTATCGTCTCATTGACCATGCTAGTGCCTGCAGAATAACTAACAACTAGTTTAGGTGGAAAGATGACAAGTGGTGGAACAGCTAAAGCGTAGTGTGAGAGATTCTGTTTAAAATGTGTCTTCACTGGAATGATTTACAATGAATGATGTTGAAAGCATTACTTTTTTTGTTAGTGTTAAATATGGTCTATACTGTATTAAAAATTAACATTGGAGAGGCCTAGAGATATTCGCAGATTTTTACACTTCCTCGTTTTTTTTTTGAAAATCTCTAACCCTGTCAATGGGGAGTGCAGTATGTGCTCCGATTCGCTGTTCATGGTTTGTTTATAAAGCATACTTTATTTTAAAGGAACAAAACACTTTCTTCATAAAAAGGGATAAATGTTGTAGATGCTTGGTCTATATTTCAACACATATCCAAGCCGTAAGGCCGTAAAAATGAAATGTTTAATAATTGATGCGCAATTCAGAACTAAGTACGTCATCATAAGAAAAAAAAAGAAAGAAAACGAATAGAGATCTTGGCGCATTTAATCAAATTAAAATGATAAATGTCTCGTAGTGTTTGAATCCCATGCTGTTAAGCCAATGGCAACTCTTAAACCGAAAAACAAAGACATGGTCTACAGAACCGACCACGCATCAAATTTTTTTTCAGAGCTCTTATTTTCATTTCCTAGTTACTAATGCATATGTATGTTCCGATATCTATATTCCTTGTTATCTGTCGAAATGTGACAGCATAACAGACAACAAAATAACGAAGGCACTGACAGTTCCACATGTAATAAAATGACAGATGATACGGCTTTCCATTTGGTCCAATGATGTTTCTTTAGAAATGGGGAGTTGGAAGAAATCTTTTGACAGAATTGCATAGCTCTCCCATTCTGCAAAGCCAAGAGATGAGTTTTGCTTGTTTCACCCTTCAAAAACCGTGGATACCTACTGCAAATATAAATATTTTTAAATGATTATGGTGATATTAATTATCCATCAAACTGTAGAATTAATTAAGGAATGAAAAATTTCAGCATATTGGTTTTTTTTATTCCTTTTGTAAAGGAATCAGAAAAAAGGGAATATCTTCAGCTGTCATTGGGATAATTTGTCACTCATTATTTTGAGTCAGGTCAACAAACGGCAATTAAACATAATTATTATAGCTACAAAGGAGTCATTTATCAATAACTTTATTGCAGATAAAGTAAATAAGCGTTACTTTGCCTTTAATAGTTCTCTGACCAAGAGTATCTGGTCTATGAAATTCAACGCAACAGAACACAACCACAACTGTCTATTTTTTTTTATTTTTTTAAACCTAATCAGCCCATTAATTTAATACCTGTCTGTGTGACCATTTTTTTGGATTAAAATGCAATCCCTTTTTTCAAATGTAATTTTTTCATTTTGGTGATAATAGTTGTACTGTTGGAAAAGATACATTGCCTCTTAAGTTTCCTTTTAGCAAGTTACTGCTCTCCTGCTATACATTTCAGTTTCAACTGATTTATATTCATGATATTTTTTGAAAAGAGCCTCTTTGGTTACATAATACTACGGAAGTATAGTTCTCCTCCCTCACAGAAAGCAGTTTGGCACCCTGACAAGAAATACAGCATAGGGGAAAAATAAACTCCTGGGAACTTTGATTGTGCTCCATGTACGATGTTTGATCATCCGTAACGTAGCTTCCTCCCCTCGCTTATGAACAAAATCGTCCATTTCTACCTAAAATCGGATGTTTACCTAAGCTTGAGGGTTGAATTAAATCAATATTAATATCCTGTAGTGTGAGCATTCTGCTTTCCTTTCGGTCTCTTTCGTTTAGTGTTCAGAATCTTCTCATTTTCGGTTATCACATTTATATATTAAATGAAGAAATTACTGGTATTCACAAAGAAACAAACAATAAGGAAAGTTTGTTGGTGTTATCACATCTTCCATATGTCAACACATATCAATAAACAATATAATGCATTTCTAAATAGCTTAATCTTCAAGATTATAAAACGATGACGTAAAAAAACCTATATAGCATTAAACATTAATTTAAAATCTATTGTTGTAAATATATTCATCAGGAAACCATTCCTCCTCATACACACACACACACACATACATACACACATACATACATATATATATATATATATATATATATATATATATATATATATATATATATATATATATATATATATATATATATATATATATATATATATATATATATATATATATATATATATATATATATATAATGCCATGAGCATTGGTTAAACTAATTGGGGTAACTTAGATAACAACATTCGGGAAATCAAATAAAATTTACGGGCTTTCAAAGAATAGTTAACGAAAAAAGGCCGATAGACGACGGCATCAGACGGGAGGCTCTGGATTCAGGAAACATACAATGTGTTTTCAAACCACGCTAACGCAACGAGCATCACGCAGTTCTGATTCACCCGTCAAGGGACATCTCTGACTCAATAACTACGCGCTTTGGGAGTGTAAAAACATACTACCCTATTTTAATAGTAGACGCAGAAGAATGGGTTAGCTGTAATCGGACGGACGCGTTTGTTTCACGAGTGAGAGATTGAGGCTTTTAAGGGAATTAGAACATTACGATGTTGGAGCTGAGACATTATATATTTTGAAGAATAAAAGGGCTTAATTATAAATGAAGTGTCATCACTTGTGCCAAGAAGAAGACTGCAACATAAGGATTCTAGAAGAGGATACTGCATAATACTTCTTGTACCAAGCCACAGATATAAGATATGTATATATATATATATATATATATATATATATATATATATATAATATAATCTGTGGCTTGGTACAAGAAGTACCTAAGTCAATTTTTACCAAGATGATTTTGTTTTCTTATGTCTCTTCAAAAAAATATTATTTTCAATGTAAGAAGTACTCAAGTCTGTACAATGGTGTAGAAAACACTTTTAAAACATCAGACAGACTTAGGTACTTCTTACATTAGAAATAATATTTTTTTTACAGAGACATAAGCAAACAAAGTCATCTTGGAAAAAACTGACTTGGGTACTTCTTGTACCAAGCCTTATATCTATATCTATCTATCTATCTATCTATCTCTCTCTCTCTCTCTCTCTCTCTCTCTATATATATATATATATATATATATATATATATATATATATATATATATATATATATATATATATATATATATATATACATATATATATATATATACAGTGGAATTTTGATCTATCGTATTTCAAAGGACCGACAGAACTGAACGGTAAAACGACAGATGCGGTAATATAACAAAGAAAGATCATCTTCGGGACCGAGTAAAATAAACAACACATACGAGGAAACGATGATTCGAGGAACGATTGATCGAGATTCCACTGTATATATATAACAGTATTATGGTTTATAAAACTTAAAAGAAAGCCAATGCAAACGATAAAATCATAAAAGAAATCTTCTTAATATTTACATTAATTCAAGTCCACAATATAATAAAGAATTTGCTACTAGTTTTGTTCAATCTACTAGAGTCTTTTTTTTTTCGCTAAAGAATATTAGATACGATTGTCTGCTGTAACGAATCACAGATGCGAAGACTGTAAATTATTGGATACAAGCAGAGAAATCCACTGTTTATTATATTTGTACATACAGGTTATTGCACCAAGTCGTCTGCGATCTGAACACGATCTAATCTTCTTGGTCCTAGAAAACGAAGAGGACAACTAATACTTTCTCACCTCTTGGTGTTAATGGAAAGAAATCTCTTCTTTAAAAACAAAAGGCTAAAAGGAAAAGGAAAACACATATCTAGATATTACTATAATAATAACACAATCATATCCTTATCTCTCCTTTGTTCCGCTCTTCAGTATGATTGTATGGTAGACTGCTTTACTGATTCCTTTTTGATCTCAAAATCCTACCACGGACAATAAAACCGGTGAGAAAAATTCTGTGCAAGGAAAAATATTTAGTTGTAGATTTTTCCGACACCGATATATAGTTTTTCAGTTCTAAATATTCTTCAGTTGAAAATAGTAAAATAATGTACAGGATCTTAAGTAAAACACTGAATACAGGGGCCGGGCCAATGAATTGTGACGCCTGGGGCAAGTTTTAAAAATGGTACTTTTAAAATTTTTCCAACACTGTAAGTAAATAACTTATCGGTATTAGAAATAGTGTACATAATATAATAATGGACATTTTGGGAAAAAAAATGCCAAAATACAAAGAAAAATTTTACTTATTTAAAATAGCAAACATAAAAATCTTAATTATATAGCTTTAAAAAAAGCAGAAAATGAGAATAAATTTGGATACAATTTGTTATGTAATAAAAATAATTACTAAGTCATTCTAAGAGCTTTTATAGCAGCAAATGACTTGATTGCATATCTATAATTTATTGTTTTAGATACCGTAAAAATTTCGTATTTTTGCTATGTCTAGGAATACGTAATTTTCATATTTACGAAATAGATGGGAATAATTATGAGATTTGACAATATGAAAAATTTTTTTTTACTACTTTTCGGAGAAAATGCGGTGATAAACGGCTTCTTAAGAGAAATTGTGTAATTATAGTAATTATTTATTAACATTGCTTATATAAGACCATCCACGGTCTTTAACTGAGAGATCTCACTCTCGAAATTTGCTTATTGCTAAAGACTTAAGGAAGAGAGTATGGAGTCTACTACAGTGTTAGCTTTTAACGAAGAATTTTTATACTTACCTAACCAAGTATGTAAAATTGTGATTTTTTAAAAATAAATTCAAAATTTTTGAATATATATATATATATGTATATATATATATATTTGAGAATAAATGGGAAATTTTACATATTGTATTTTTTTGCGAAATTTCGATATTTTTTATGCGAAATTAACGTACCCCTAACTATGTCTAATTTCTGCAGGAGGTCGCTTCGGCACCTCACCTAAGGGACTGGCCCTGACTGAAAAAAAAAGCCGAATAGTTTCATTTTGCAGGCTTTCATTTTTTTAAAAAATGTGGTCTGTAATAAATCAAATTACTTCTTTGTGGGAGGATTATTTTCCCAACTTGGCGTGGTTTGTTTTGATATTTTAGCCATTTTTTAAAAAACTCGCGTTCATTTGAATTTTGACTGATGTTCATGAATTAGTTTTTTGGCGTATAAAACATGGTAATTTTTCCATAGATTTCAACTAAAATTAAATTTAAGAAGTAGTGGGATTCATTAGTGTTCATAGTTTGTCCGGATAGAGGTAAAGCACAACGCTTGTTTAGGAATCCTATGATTTTTGAACTACACAATTAAAAAAAAATTTCTTTTTAAAGATCGTAGGGATACATGATTAGAAAGTACAGCAAATATGATTAAGAGTAAGTATCTTCTAGAGATCTCTATAAGGTGCTAAAACTTAGGTAAGAAAAGTAAAAGGATTTTCTTTAAATATTGTCATCTCCTGTGCTTTATAGGTTATATGTGATTATATAATATATTGCTATTTTCTGTGCTTTATAAGTCATTCGTGATTAGATTAATTTACTTTTGATTAGCAAATTATAGGATATAGGCTTAAATATAGGGTTTACTGACGGCAAAAAATTTCTAATACTAAATTATACGTAAATAGGTACTGGCATTTAACTTTTTCAATTTACTGATAGCAAAATGGTTATTTATTTTATGTTTGATATATAAACTAAACATTTTGTCTGTTACGTTTTAATTTAATTAATCATTGATTTAAAATAGTAGTTATTGTTTTCTTAAAATAAAATCAAACATCAAAGAGAATAAATTCCAAACATTGTGTAGAGAAAAGTAAATAGTTTCTATTTAACGAGATAATTTATTCTTTTTCAGTGGCAACACACATGAACTTATCGATAAAATTTTAGTTTTCATTATTAGATACTTTAATTTTAATCTTTTCCGGAAATTTAAGAAAATAAAAATGGAAAACAGGTTAATGAAGAGATTTCATTTATTAAAATTTTCTGTGTTCCCATATTCCTATCGTGTCAGCAAATGAATTTCTGATAATTTTATTGCTATTATTTTAATCGTTTATTTTTCGTTCAATAGGTACAAGTGTCGTTCCACTTGAGTTCTTTCAGGACGTCTCAAATAAGAGTCCAAAGATCTGGGATGCTTCGCTAAATTCTAGATGGTTATTTATCATGCTTAAGAAGCATCCAGAATCGCCAAAACCTGTGTGATGATGCTGCAGGGAAAAACTTTTAACCATTAATATTCCTAAAACGATCTAGCATGTTTTTATTACTAGTAACTCGTCGTTACATGATTACATTTATGAGAGCTCCTATTGAGGATTTAAATCACAAAAAAATGATAAAATTTTTCCGATTATTTCATGTAGAACCTCGCTTAGAATATTAAAAAAATACGAAAGAAAAAGTCTTTCTCGGAATAACTAACTTATAATTTATCTACAAGCATAATTCCAAACAAATCCTCGTCAAAGGCTTCGATTATGCTGCCAAACTGTCTGCAGTCTCGAAGGCAAAAAGGGTTCACCGGCACATGTAGAACAATGATTTCCTTCCTGATTTGTCAAGAGTTGTCATCATGGCCCCCTATTAAGGAGTACCTGGTTCCAAATAATAAGCGTATCTCCTTTCCATTTGACATATATAGAGTTGTCAACGTCAGCCATTCAGACTCTCTTCTATCGAGATGTCAATCGCTGCGTTTTCGGAGGGAAAAAAGAATACAGGGGCGTACATATGCATGAAAATGGAGGCAGAAGAAGGTACATTTTCTCTGAACAAAGAAAGGTTTGGTGTCAAGATGTCACTTCGGGAAGCATGGCACCACGGGTTGTCTAATGATTACTGTGTTCCAGCACTCTTTCTTGATGGGGAAAAGGTGGTTCAAGAAAGGCAGAACAAATGTTTTCGAGTTTTATCATCTGTTCTGCAGACACGTAGGTGGGATTGGAATTTGACTTACAGATTTTTTTTTCTACGTGCAATTTTGAACTGCAAGCGAATTGATCTTTCAGGAGTTCCGTTGTGCTCGAGATGTATTGACGATATCTATGAAGGTGTAAAGCTGTTTCTAATCGAACATTTCGTAGATTCATGTTTACTTTTGGAAGACTTGTAGCGCAAATGTTTATTATTTGTAAAAACTCCTTATGTGCTTTTTCACTCTGTTTCTAAAAATAATTCGTTTTAAAATATTGCAATTAATGTTATAAAATAGGCAACAATTGTACTAAGGATTTTTTCAAAATTTCTCCAAATTTGTCATTTTGTGTATTCATCAGAACAGCAGTGGGGATACTATCAGTATGTAGAAAATCTTCCTCGGTGTTTTGAAGAGTTCTCAAGGATCTCCAAGGTTCTCAAGAAATAAATATAACTCCCTTGATGAGTTTCAAAACAGGATCATATGTGCATGATTTCTAAGAAATTCTTCAACAAAAAAATTCAAGGTTAAAAAAATTTAATGCGATAAAATGCTTTCTGGAGAATGATAAATGGGCACATATTAACGGAAAACGTATTGATTAATTCCCCTTTGATTTAATTCTAGCATAGAGTAAAGTTTTTGTTCCTACAGTTAAATGATGAAAAGCAACCTTCCGGTGTGAGCAGTCGTGATATTTTGAAGGCTTTTAATAATTTCTAATCGTACATTGAAAATAATTGGGATCTGCTAAGTATATGACACTGTTCCTACTTATCGTAAAGAATGACTGTATGCACCATGCTATGTAAGGAATATATACTATAAACTGCCACAGCAATAAAATTCAAATGCTTATCCGTACGTAACTTTGGAGATTGTTTTGAAATCATTCGAAATTTGCCCTCTCAACTTCATTTAACAATGATATATTACTTAATATTTAGAAAGCATAGAAAGAAATGAAATTTTAAAACAAATAAAAGATTTAAATAATTAAGTAAAAAATAAATAACTTTGCAAAAATTACATTTTTACTGTATAAAATTTTTTTTTTCATATTAGCGGAAGCATTTGTCGTATAGACATTCGCCTTTTGCTGGCTATTTTATTATCGGGGCACCATATAGGCAGACCAGCGTTACCTCCTATGAAGGGGCGACACAAACGGAAATATTTTAGTGGCGCGAAGACGGGATTCAGTCCGAGCACCCTCAGCACCGAAAGCCAGCGCGCTGTACCACAGGGACACCACAAACCCCAAGTGTCAAGTTGTCAGGTCCAAACCCCACATCATACAATTGAAATGTGACTATAATGAAGGTTCGGAATTTAATGCCATTAATATAAGTAAATCTGTAGCAGGTAGACCACAAAGTTTGAAAAATGTAGACCAGCCTTTATTATATCCTAAAGTCAGAACGGTGACAAGGAAAAAAAGGAGAGATGTGATGGACCTGCTAAAATTCATTTCTCCTGTTAAATATGATTACTATAAAAACTTGAGAACAAATCGAAATTACGAGACCTCACATACAGCTGATGAAGAAGACGTCATTTATATTGCTGAGGAATTAATCACAAATAATATATTATAACAGGACTGATAATATTCATTTTAATTAAACGTCATTACATAGTTAAATGTCTATTAAACCTCAACAATATATTAATGTCCAAAAATCCTACAAGTTTAAAAAATCTGCTTATGACCACCTGGCAATTTCTGGAGGCATTTTTTATTTACTTAAAAGGAAATAATTCTGCATTAAAAATATTTTGAATGTGGGAAAGGCGTTTTCTTCATTATTATCATCAACTTGAAAAAAAAGAATATAATTTTATTGAGTAAAGTGTGCTGTAAATTCAAAAATCGCTTTGTAATGTTCACCATCCCCTTAATACCATAAATGGACCGTTAATTCTCCTGTCGCAAAAATAGTGTTTTTTGAAGGAAGAGAAAACACTTGAAATTTCACAAAACTTCATTAATGAATTTGTAAGTGAATCTTTGAAGCTCTTTTGTCACTATGATTATTTACAAGACCGGTGTAGTAATTACCAGAAGTCCATACTACACTCGATATAAGTTTGTAATGCTTTTACATCCTAATATCGAGTAGATAGAAGTAGTTTTATAGTAACTACTTAAATCTACTATAAAAATTTTAGTAGATTTAAGTAGATTTTTTTTAATCCTGACAAATTTTAAAAAAAATTCAAAGGTTATTCACGTATTTTTTCTCGGGAGATATTTTCACTTTGGTACTAAAGACATTAAAATACGTTGATATGTTTTCAGTCAGTTTATCTACTTGCTTTGTAATCAGCTCCGACGAGACGGGGTGTCATGCAAAATTTTCTTTTTCAAAATTATTAAGCAGGATAACATTTTAGAAATGCAGAAAAATTGTTTTATACAATATTTGTTGCAATATGTGCTTAATACAGAAAATCTGTAAGGCAAATCATCTGAAAAGGGTCTTAATCAGCTGTTCTATATGTGTCGAATCAATAATGAATATTGTAATAAGTTTATAGATTTTAACAATGAGTCCAATTAATTAGTCTCAATGACAGAGGGGACATCTTAAATCCTAAGAGTCTCACGTTAAACTATAAGAAAGTTTTCAAATTGTGTTTTTTTTAATCTCCCATTAATAAATGCACATTTCCGAATTCGGTTTTTCTTTTACGTTCTTATCTGCAGATAAGAACGTATGTTTAAATTAAGTGTGTGTAGTTTTACATATGATTTTTTTCCCGGAGGTCAATTTTTTATAAGAATTTTTTGTTTCAACTATGCATTTCATGGACCTTGTCACCTCATAAAAACTATGATTGAGTCTATGCTATGTTTATAGTTTTAATTTCAATGAATAAAAGTTCAAGATTTTAATAGTTTCAGATAATATTCAGGCAATACTATGACAGCCATTGGTTGGCAGTACTCATGTACAAATGATAGCAAAGAAATGCAGGAATTATGATTGAAATAACTCTATATTTCTTCAAATATCCATTTTGAAGGCTAAGTACTCTGAAAAAAGATTTTATTAAAATTTACTTATCCGTTGTTCAAACCAGTGGGGCACCCAGGGGGTGGACCAAGGGGCCCTGCCCCTCCCCCTAAGAAATAGACATTGCATTATGAATATTGATTTTGCATTATAAATATTTTTATCCGTTCATCTCGGCCCCCCCCATGCATTATAAATATTTTTATCCGTACACCTCCCCCCCCCCCCCCCCCCCAAGAAAAATCCTGGGTGAGCCACTGGTTCAAACGTATCATGCAATTAATTTGAAAAACTGATTGATTTAGAATAATAGGTCATAAACATCCATTGTTTACAAAAATAAGTCAAGACATTCTACAGACACTTTACGATGTCCATCATAACAGGTCATCACGAGAAAAAGAAACTAGATATACGGTCTGACCCGTGACAATTTCTTCCGTCACAGACAAGTCTGTCGCAGAATGACAAGTGACAAACTTCAAAAAGATTCTTCCGGTAATGGAGAAAAACGAACGTCTGGCAGAGCTGTCAGGAGTCGCTATTGTTACATTTCCATTTTCGAGGAAGCATCAGGTCTCCGATAATGGCCATATTGCTTGCCATTTCGTACGTCGGAGTGCTGTCAACGTTTTCGCGTCGTGCCGTATCCTATCTGACTGTCACTTCGCTCGCTATCTGACAGAGATAAAGGTACAACCGCATTCATATGCATATTTTTGATAAAGACGATTTTTGTCTCGCGTAAATCTTTTCATTGAAATGTCAAAGGAAGGAGAGAGGAAAAAAAACCGCTCTCTCTTCAGTTGTCACTAATGGCTGTTTTCTTTTTCTGTGCTGTTGGACTGGCTACGTAGGGAGGAATTCGACTTCGAGAACATGCAACTGCGTATTATAGAATATTTTTCTCTGTATTTAGTAAAACAGAAGAACCTCAGCTTGATGAATTCCACGAGACAAATGGAAACATTCGTTGTATCGAGTAATTCCTTCGTGGAAATCTTGAGGTATTGCATTTGTATTTTTTCTTCATAACCAGCTGATAACCGGAACATTTTTTTTCTACATATTCAGTCATACAGAGAAGCTTCACATCGAGAAATTCCAATGGAAAGTATTCTTTAAATCGTTAACATAAATTGTGAGTTGTTGACTTTATATTTTATGTCTATAATGTATCGAGTAATTCCTTCATGGAAATCTTGACGTTTTGCATTTGTATTTTTTGTTTATAACCGGCTGATAACCGGAAATATTTTTTTTCTACATATTCAGTCATACAGAGGAGCTTCACATCGACAAATTCCAACGGAAAGTATGCGTTAAATCATTAACATAAATTGTGAGTTGTTGACTTTATATTTTTTGTTTAAAAGCAATAAAAAAATCATAATTTTATTTTGTGGATTCAGTAATACAGATGAACCTCTGTCCAATTAATTATTCTTTAAATCGAGTAATTCATTAATGAGAACTGTGAGGTGTTGCGTTTATATTTATTGTTTATAACCAATATTTTAATTTGTATTTAGTTATACAGTGAAAACTCAATTTGACTAATTCCAATGGACTAACAAAAGCATTCCTGAAATCGAGTAGTTCGTTAATGCTAAATTATTACTTTCTGTTTATAACTACTTTTCTTTAAGTTCACTTTCCAATCACAATTTTTCGTCATACTTTTTTCATAGAAAATTTACAATGACCTCTAACGAACACGCGCACTAAAGACGATTTAACGCTGATTAGCAGGAGATACGACCCAAGACCAAAAAGGAGTCATAAGAGTTTTTCGACCAACTCATGACAGTGGTGATTTTCAACTCGAAGAAGCGGACCTGTGACAAGAAAGGAAATCGATTTTTGCGTTGACCAGCTGATTCAACGAGTATGCAAGATTAAATTTAGACCGTTTACATTCACGTGTAGTGTAGTAGGTATTGAAAAGTAAGTAGGAGTGAGAATTACGTAGTTATTCTAAGTTGTTACTTATTATGTCTACTGTCGCATGATCCATTTAGAGAACACTGATTAAAATTAATCATTTAAAAATTCATCAATAAACTGAAATTATCTGAAGACTTCTTGAAGCACGTGTTTTCACTCTTGAAAACGAATAAAGTTCTGAAAACTTAATTTAGACCGTAACTTTTGAAAATAATTCCACAAAAATAATTCCTAAACTCAGTGTTGGTCCAAAGGTAATCAGAAGAGTGAAACACGCAGAGGCTTTTTAGTCTTATTTAAACATTCCTTTCTAAACATTTAAGTGAAGATCACGTTCTACAGTACAGAAAGTCAAAAAATAACAGACTGCTAGAAACACATAATATATTTAACGAAGCTGACTTACCACAACTCGAATAAAAAACGTGTAGAAAGAGCCAATTACTGGTAAACACAGCTACTTGTTGCAGAAGGATGAATTTTAATTTCATTCGTGAGGAGGAATTCAGTAATTTCTCGGTAGAGCCCCGAACTTAAGCGGAGCTGCATTTGCAAGCACATAAGATTGGCAAATGAATCTGATGACTTTAAAACTTTGATAGGAAAAGAAATAAAGCCTGCGGAAGGATAATAACTTAGAAGGCTATTAAAGTACTTATGTATTGCAATTTAATAAATTTGTGATATTCCTGGCAATCTCACAACTTACTTTATATGCCATTTGGCCAAATACCAAAATATTATCAAAATAAAACAATAGTATCACTTTAATGTATGAAGAATTTCCAAAGTGAACACACCACCCCTGAGATTTCTTAAATCCAAGCTATAATGCTGATACGTAAAAGTGTCGGATATGGTGCATACAATGAAACCTATTTCGCACTGTTATAAGTACCACTTTTGGTATTTTTAGTCCTGTTTTGAGACTATTTTCATTATCTTTTACTGTTCAGCTACGATCATGACGCTCCACGTTCTGCGTCATTTCCCAAATTAATACGAGCTGCAAAAGAAAAGCGCACGAAACCCTCGCCGTCACAGCACCCCCTCTCCCCCCCAGATTAAACTAATCTGTCTGAAAATTATCTTCTGTTGCCCAACATTCCCCATCTGCGTATTTAAGCGACAATTTGGCCTTCCAATAATAATGATTGAGCTCATTTGAAACATAGCAGTCTTTTTAAATACCCCCCGGAGTGTCATTATGAAGTAGTTATTAATTTCCATACAGCCAATTGAAGTTACAAAAACAGCACATTCATGCACAATTAGGGCAGGGCAAAAAAAAAAAAAAAAAAAAAAAAAAAGGCATCGGAAGCACTTCCCGCTAAAAATTAGAAAGGTAAAAATTATGGATGGGGGGGGGGGGCTCTGAAAAAGAGGAATAAATGACTGTTTGGGATTAATTCCCTCATTAATGCTGGTTGATTTTGATATGTATGCTTATATTAAGATGCATTCGACGTTTAAAATATTTCCATGAACGATGAATATTCCCCTAACGGTTTTATTGATGAGGGTTGGAATTTTTTTTTCTAACTATAGATAATTTGATAGAGAACTTCCTGGGAGATTATAACGTTTAAACGAGTTTAAAATAAATTCTGAAATAATCTGTTTAATACTGTTGCGTAATCACTTTCATTAGATTAGCGATGTCCAGTGTTATTTTACCGATAAAATCTTCTGATTGATTGTTACTCCCTGCTTAACTGAATTTTCAAGGCTATATTTATTTTTATAGGCATTAATTTTTAAAATTTGAACTTAAACATATTTTTCTACCGATGATTCGCTTCTTATGCAGTCAGTTTCTTATATTCTCATGCACGCCGTTTTAATGATATTTGACTTCGAAACATATAATTGTCAATATGTAGCATTAAAAGGATTTTTTAACCAGAAAAGTTACGAAAGTGATAAGAAAAGCCCTCGCACTTCTGAATTATAACAAAATAATCCAAAATTACTCACATAGTACAATATGCAAACAACTTGTGACAAAAAATAAAATTGTAGAATGGAGCTTCGAAACAGAATGCAACGAAAGTTTCTTGTTTCGGACTGACAGTTATAGGACTTCTTCGGGTCATAGAATGCAGATTAGATTCTATTGTCTCTATGTATACAACATAAATTCGAGCTCAATATTTACTTCGCATTTATGATTTGCTCTCAGGGACAATTACATTTAATCTCTGTAGCCATTATCGGAAGCAACTCTAATAAACTATTAAATAACCTTTAAGAATAAAACCCACAAATTGTGCCTTGAATACAACCTATAAATATTACCTGAAGTTCTTCCAAACCAAATAACGCCTAACTATTGATCCTGCAAGAGATTTAAAAAGGCTATACTCCCCTCAACGTACAAATCCATACCAAAAATAAACTTCTTTTCCAATAAAAATTAATGGATAAAGTTTTAAGTTACAGCTAAAAATTTTTATTACAAATGAACTCCATTTGAACCTTTCAAGTTACATAATATTTACGTTTTAATACTTGAATATGGTCCTCCAATTCAATAAATTCACTATAAAAGACTCATGACATGTGAGTTATTAAACACACCTGTTTCGATAACTCAGCAACGGTAACTCACATCCGCGTTCAAAAATACGGTTAGTGGTTTGTTTAACTCATGTCTCACAATAACCCACGCGAAGTGGGTTGCAGAACCCACTTATTCCGGTGACTGACCGACTTTTTTTTCTCTGTGCACTCTAAAGTTTAAACACTTAACTTGAACTCCGTTTCTAGATTTTTTTAATTAAATAATTTTCCAGTCACCATTTTTTTCCGTCTACGACCTACGCGATAGGCACAACTAGACAGAAACTTCAGAACTACTCCATGCTCGTTTAAACGTTTCTTCTTTTAACCCTTCAGCTGTCGCGCCAATTTTTGGAACACCAACAGGCGCGCGTTGCACAAAGTGCAACGTCTCTTTCAACCTTGATTATTCCTTCTTTAATAAACTTTTTTTTTCAAATTGAAAATAATGATTCTGGGCTTTATGTCAAGATATAAAATGTTGATAATTTTGAGATATATTTATAATTAAAGGCCAAAGAATGCAGATACAATCAACTTATTTCAAAACTGTCTGTTTTTTTGGATCTAAGGAAGATTTGTGAATTGATTCCTGTTATGTCCAAAAACCTAAAAAACAATGAGATTGTCCATATTTGGGATATGCGGGATACTGTGTAATAGCTCAACTCGTGCTTTTGTCGTACTGTAATCCAGTATAATCGCTGGTTTACCACGGTTAAATCACGACTAACAATGAATGGAAAGGAATACAAAGGTCAGAAAATCAGACCTGCATTAAGAAGGGTGTAGCTATAAATCGAAACTGCTTAGAACATTCAAACCTTACATGTAAAAACAAACAATTCAAAATTGCGAAAATGTTGCACTCTATACCCGGGAGCGCACACTGAAGGGTTAAACTTCTGGAACATGACGTTAGATAACAATAAAAATAAATAATTCCCACAATGTTAATACAACTTACCTTAATTTAGCTTAAATGAAATGACCACTCGAAATGACGAGACCTTAAAACAATATTCTGCTAGTATGAAGTAGCATGAAGCATTTATTTAAGAGTGTTCCGTGCGCACAATGAACTGAGTGTGTGCCTACCGAGAAAAAGTAAATTCATGAATCTCCTTTAATGACATGAAATTTGAAACAGGCACTCGCAGCTTTTTAATATCCCCAAATTAAAATAAAATAAATAAATCAAAATTGAGAAGTATTAACGAAGTATCGAGGATACTAAGAAGCTGTGTGTTTCTGTTGTGCATTTTCCTCAAGTTTTTTGAAGTTATAGCAGGAAACCTGATTCAGAATTATGATTTATGAATTTATGTAATTTATGTGTCATGGAAATGACGGGAAATTCAAAGACAAGAATACTCTCACTGAGGATAAAAACGCGCTATTGTTAATAAAATTAAGAATTAGTGGGGATTTCTATTTATTTTAAAATAGCAGTTGAGATGCATTAAAAAAGGCAACTGAAGGATAAACAATCACATTAAAATAGTGTTTCAATCAGATATTAAAATATTTAATGAGTATTTAAATCTCGTCATAGCATAGTTTCAAGATTGGACAAAAAGTATCCACGTATGAAATTTGGTCACGTAACCAATTTTACTCTTTTAACCAAGCGGAACTTATTACTTGTTTAAAGTTCTATTACTAAAAATCCTTATAGCATTAATTAATCTGAAGTTAAATAAAACGATAAAACAAGTGTCTCATGAAATATTCATAAATTATTGAAGCAGTTGATACTAATGACTGGTATTATTGTCATTAAAAAAATCTGTAAATGGGGTGAAAACTAAAGTTTTCTCAAACGTATTTCTCAAATTATATCCGTTTTATTAATTTTAGTGTAGAGACATCTATATATACAGAGGCTGTTCGCACATTTTTTAGACGATTTTGGTAAGCGGTAATAAAAAATCGTTTGCTGCAAAAGAAATAATTGCAATTGTACTATGTTTTTAAAAGTCAAAATTATCGTCTGCGGCTTGAAAGTTTTGTTTTTATTCAAAATGGCGTTTTTAACAAAACAGTGGTTCAAAGGCTACATTTATGCTCTTTTCGAAGAGAAATATGCATATTCCGTTATCCAAAAACGATGTGAGAGTCATGGTTTTGTGATATCTAAAGCGTCGATAGGTAATATCGTCAACAAGAAAGGAAAAAAATGTCAAATTGGAGCCTAAAGTGGGACAAAAATTCCAAACAAGTATCCAAGGAAAAAACGGACATCTTCGACTATTGCAAAGGTACGTTGTTTAATGTTAAAAGAAAATACCCCTAGTCAAAGGACAGTTGCAAAATCATTAAAATGCTCGGTGTCCACTGTAAACAAAATGATAAACGTTGATTTAAATCTTAAGAAAGCGAAAAAACGCAATGTGCATAGTCTTCATCCAAATGATATCGCTGAACGCAAGACACGCTGCAGAATTCTATATGAGAAACACTTATCCAAATAAAAATGAAAAACAATTGTCACAATAGATGAATCATGGGTGTATTTAAATGATTGCAACAAAAAAAGAGCCGTTTATTATCATAAAAGGGGAGAAAAAAATGTAAGTACATGGTTCAAAGAATCGAAAGAAAGTTTTTCTAAGGGATTCATGATTGTTGCTGGTTTTTCTTATAATGGCAAGTTAAAAATAAAGAGTGGAAAAAAATGTCAAGATTAACTCCAAATACTTTCAGGAACATATTTTATCGCCATTTTTTCTGAATGAAATACTATCGCTTTACCCACAGTGCCATCAATCTGTGAGACTCCATCAGGACAAAGCTAGCAGTCACACATCAAAATCCACTGTAAATTTCCTAAAAGAAATGGAACAAAAAACTGGTATTAAGGCCATACCCTTCACTGATATCCCTACTAAATCTCCCGATGTATCACCTATGGATTTTTGTGCTTTCGGACTTTTAAAATCTGCATTATCCAAACGTCGTCGCAAAACCCTTACAGGACTCTGATGGAAAGCTGTTCAGGAGGAATGGGATAGAATACCTCTTCTGACACTTCAAAAGGCATTATTATCCTGGAAATTGCGGTGTTGAAGATAGTTCAGAATAAGGGATGTCAAATAGAACATTTAAAACACAAGAATTTTATGTAATTTAGTTTTGTGAATACAATATACATCGTCTAAAAATGTGTGAACAGCCTCTGTATACGTAATCGTTTTCACCTACTATATCAATGTTAACTTTTTTTTAAATTTTGGTATCATAAATGAGAAAAAAAATGAAATAAGCAGTCATTCATACTTATTTTACTAAAAATACCGACGAAAAAAAATTGTCCTTCAAGATAGTGTTTCAAAAACGTTTATGCAACTTAAATGGCAAACATAGAAAGATGAACTATTTCTACTACTCTGTAAATGTAGCATAACCCCTAAGTATCAGCACATACAGTTAAAGTTTTATATCACTTCTTTCGGTAACTCTATAGACATTCCATCTGTAATCAGTTTTCTGCCTCACATGGTAGAGCATATCTACCATAAGTTCAACAATTGTGGTAGTAATTCTGAAATTTATTTAATCTTATTTTAATAGAAAAATTCTTTATAGATTTAAATTTTTATTTCATTCTATTACACGGGATGTGCCATGATTGCCTCCGCAAGCACCTCCACAGAATTAACTTGGCTCCCGACCCTCTTTGTCTCCTGTGTGATAACCAGGAAGAAATGGACATGTTTCACCTTGCATCATGTCCTGCTCTACCTCCCGTTTCTTTATGGGAGCGCTATTGTATTGCCAGACATAAGTTGATGGATTAACTAATGTCATTTTCTTTATCTTGTTCTTGTATTTTTGTCTTTTTGATATCTATTGTCCTGTGATTTTTGCCATTGGAAATAAAAAAACAAAAAATTTAAAACAATTTTACGGGATGTATGACAGATGCATGATTGACATTCGAAGCTTTATAAACTTTGCTGAGCCTCTTTCACAACAGCATCGGAAACATGGTCTCATCCCATGTTCACCATGGATAACGCATAAATCAGACTGTTTCCTTAAAATTCTTGAGCCATCTGTATATTGTGCACCCTGTTGGGGCTCCTTGCCATAGTGTGTACAAAAGTCCCTCTCAAATTGTGCAACAGACAGAGTTTCTTTGAACAAAATGCACAGCGTTCTTTCTTTGCGGCATAAAAAGTACTTATATTCAAATGGAGTGATGTATATCCTCATCTAGTGTTGCCATTTAATAGTAAAGCTTTTTTTTCATGGGGTTGTTTTATTACGTTAAGTCATTCAGCCATCTTACGTCTCGTAAGTCTTTCGCGTTATTCTTTATTTTTCTACACAGATGTACTAGAAAAACCCTTTTATAATAAATACCCTGTACATTTCCCATTATAAAGTATTGTAAAATTTTATAACTTCAGTTTACTCTGCTCTAAAATTCAGTGGTATTTTGATTGTTTTACGTAAAGTATAAGGTTATAACATTTTGTAACTTTCGCAATTTCAGTACTATATATTTGTTAAAAGGCATTTATGGAAATTCCCGGGTTATTGTTAAGCTGATGAAACCTCAGAAACTGCTTGTATTTTACTCCAACATTTTTTACAGTACAGTTCTTGTCAGTTTAATCTCGGCCTGAAAAAAAGTAGCTGTTTTTGAGGGCCCACGCACAGTGTAACTCAAATCGTTATAACGATCCTATAAAACGTGAGGACAAATTTAGCCTCCTAGTGCTCTAGGTAGTGAGGACAATATTTAACAACATTGTTTTGGGTGATGTCTCATTTCGCATGGTATATCCCACGAATACATTGTTAGGACAATGATATAATCGTGGTATTCAAACTTCCCTTCACTGGGTTTTAATCAAATTTTTAATTTAATGAGGGCATATACAGACGAAGATATTTATAAAAGTTTTTGTGGTATGAATTATGTCATGTTTAGAAAACTTTTGTTTGTAATTTTAACTTAAACTCCATTAAAGTGAAACACATCCATAAATTTGCCCTCAATGATATCGTATCGCCGTGAGTCATTACAATGCTAATTAATCTTCCGCCCTTTCCTTGCTATAAATATTTTTATTTCAATATATAATTTCTCCTCTTTTTATGTTCTCCAACAGAGGGCACGAATCTGGAGATAGCCCCGCCCGCGATTTAGTTGAGCCAGGGAAGCAGAGCGGGGAGTCAAAAATTGGGTGAAAATGTGAATGCTATCTCCCTCCAGTGGTCATTAAGAAGCGATCATTGGAGCTAATGAGGCAATTAATGTAAAGAATTATGAAGAAGCTGGATTCCATATTAACGACTTTGTCAAAAGAAGTTAACGGGTTTTTAAAAGTAATTTTCATTTCAAATAACTTTTTTTTTTCCATGGCTATAATTTAATGCTCTTATCTGGAAAGATAGCTAGCTATACGTAATATGGGTTAGGGAAGTAAACTGTTTCGGCACGGGATACGTTAGTTTGCAAATGTCTTTTGTCAAACTGTTAGCTAAATTTATAGGCATAGAACGAAAAGTTAGTTTTATATAACATATATTTTTTTCAATTAATTTTCCTAAAATCAGATATCTTGGTAAAGTTGTACCTGCTCTTGGAAATTGGATAGAGCATTTAACAAATGTTATCAGTATGGCAAGAAATGACAACAAAATATACCAATATGAATATGTGGAGAACATTAAACACAGTTTATGTATGTGTATATATATACAGGGTGGACCAAAAGTCTTGCCCTGATTATGAAAATTCATTACAAAATAACCGTTTAATATAATAATGTAACTTTTGTATCATTGGATAGGTCAGTTTTAGTAGTTTTTTTTTTTGGCGCGAGTGCTCCTTACAAGAGTAATTCAGGGGAGCGTTTTTAAGGAAGACATCATTTTCGGCCAAAATGCCGTCGATTCAAGAGAAAGCCCAATGTGTCCTTTGGTTTCACAAAACGAAATCGCCCATTAAAGTTCAGCGTAAATTTCGACGTTGTTATGGACGCAACCCTCCTGATGCAAAATCAATAAAGCGATGGTATGAAAGGTTTAAAGAAGCAGGCAGCGTTAAGGATCTTCCCAGAAGAGGCAGGCCTAGTATGAGTGAAGCAACTGTTGATCGCGTTTGGCAATCGTTTCAACGGAGTTCTACTAAATCAACTCGTGAAGCATCACGTCAACTTCAAATACTGCAATTAAATTATATAATTATAATTTAAATATCCTTTTATTTAAATAATAATCCCTATTTAAATTATAAGGATAGCCTGGCATATGATTTTCATCACAACTTCTAATTTGAGTGGAGTTTTCGATAATAGATGTACTTAGATGGAAAGAAAGGGGATAAGGATACAACAGTATTTAACAATGACAGTTAAAGAAGAGGAATTTTATGCCAATATTTCCTGGGAATATTGCCCCTTATTTAAATTAAGGAAAGCGTGGTATGCGATTTTCATCACAACTTCTAATTTGAGTGGATATTCGAAAATTAAGTAACATCTTAAATAAAAGTTTTTCCTCGGGATACAGGATATTATATCCAAAAACCTCTTCCCACTTCCACAAAACTTTTAAGAACGTGTCTTCTAACTTGAGAAACACATTCAACAGGGAACACAGATTTGTTAATTTTACATTGGACACGTCCTTCGAATTTGCTTGTCTCAAGTTTAAAGTTTTTCCATAAAAGGGTACATTTTTCAAACTATTTTATTTATGAACAAACAAACTAATCTTACCTTCAAAACAAATCATAAACTTCATTTACTAATTCATTTCAAGTTATCAGCGTAGAAACTCCATATTTTAGAATTTTCTTTTAGTTTCAGTTGCTTCTTCAAAATGGAAAAGTTTTAATGAATTCTCGCTCACCAGAAATACTTAATAAATTGCCCTTTCATATTTCCTTTCAGTATATTGTTCAAACTCAAAAGTCTTTCCGACACGAAACACTATCATTAGAATTATTTAACTGATAAATATCAAAGTCTAACTATTTAGTTAAATCTCTCTGGTTTGTTTCCGTTTCTTTCATGAATAATTCCAGATGTTAATTCCTTTAGTTATAGCATATGAAGTATCTTTTAAATAAATAAAATATTCTTTTCCTTGCTAAAAGTCAATGTGTAATAAAAATGAAACAGCCTAGGTTCTAAAAACTAGGTATCCTTTGGGATTTATTTGTGGAGACTTAAAGCTCAGAGACAACGTCTATAGAGATTTGGAGAATTAAACAACGTTTATTATATTTTATAAGGGTTTCGATGAATAGAAACAAAATTCTAGATTTTAAAGGGCATGTGACTTTCTAACCATATTTTAATATAAATGTAAATCTAACTATAATATAATACAAAATTGCTCATCTGTAAGCCGGAAATAAAACTAATAATGAGTAGATTTGCCGTTGAAAAGTAAATAGCTACAAAGCCATTTGATTTGGTTCTTACGAAATTATTTATAAAGAAGAAAATTTACGGGTGCGCGTTATATTCCGGCTATAAAAATGATAGATTTAAAAATAAGGAAGAATGAGATGAACATAAGATGAACATAAGATGAAATAAGATGAACATAAAAAATTAGATTTCTACACGTACCTAAATCCTGTTCATTTAAAAGAAATGAGATAACTTTATGAACTTAAAAATTTTAATTATCGGATAACATAAATAGTTCGTCATATTCATCTTCCGTTATATCTTCAGGCACATCATCGAATTCTGTTTCTGAAAGAGAAAACACCTGACTCCTAATTCACGAATTCATTCGGGCCAGAAGTGCATTCTTACACCCTATTTTCAAAATTATTTACTCCCTCAAGAATTTCCCCCACACACATATTGCAGTTAATGCTTGTCGATTCAGTATACCAGTATTCGAAAGCCTGGGAAAATCCTTCGAATGAATGACTTCAAAAGAAAAGAGCATCGCACATGTATACATTTCAGGTTTCTTCGTCAAGAAAAGGGTGCGCGGTATACGGAGAATATACCTAAAAATTAAAAAAATGTAGTTTAAAATTATAGGTATGCGTTATACGGTATGCGGAAAATGCGGAATTTACTGTATGCGGAAAATACGGTACTCATTCAAATGTGCAACTCAACACTTTATATCTTCCTGGTTCCGATTACTAAACTTAATATGTAGCATTGACCTAGGATTTGAACCTTTGCTGCTGGAAACCGCTCACTAGATAAACACCCTGAAGCCTTACGAGTATACATCAGTTGAACTCCAGTGTAAGCGTATTTAACGACAAGGGGTGGGGGAGGGAAAAAGCAGAATCCATCAATCAAGAAACAGTTTTGCCTAAATTACCCAAAACAATGGCTTGACAGGCCATGAGACATTGAACGCAGTAAATCCAGGAAAAGACATAATGCGCCGGAAGAAATCCGGCAGATTCATATTTTCGTTTTTACAAGCAGTAAAAGTTCTGGAAGCGGACAATACATGCCCACAAACGGCAATAAAAACTGCATAAAAATGAAGCATAAACGAATGAATAAGAGACATCATCTACAAACAAGGTGCAGCAATAAATAGCAACGCAAGAGTTGTTTTCGGTCGTTTTCATTGAGTCATCTGACGGGCATTCGATCATGGAGCTGCACGTTTCTCCGTTGCAGGAACAGGAATGACAAACTATGCGCTGTAAATTCCCAGAAATGGCCAATACTTCAGGACTAATGCCGATCGTAACGTGCTGATTTACGATAAGGGATGGCGTTTTATTGTTCGTGATGGAATACGACGAATAAATAAAAAAAAATAACAAGAGTTTTGAGAGGTTGAATAATTTTACGAATATTAGCCGATGTGTTTCTCTAAACAACAAAGAATTCGAAGTAATTGCTTTTTTTTTTTTTTTTTTTTTTCCTCTAAAGATATATCAACCGCAGAACACGAACTTTTGAGTTATTCGACATTTTACTTTTCTAAGAATTGAGAAGAAATATAATGTTTCTTCTTAAAATGTGTTGCTTTTGGCTTCCTAGAGATGTTAGGTCAAATAACTAAATAGAATATTAACCACAACTCTGTTCAAGCGTGACATTAAACTGGTTGAAATGCATCAGTCTCCAATCTGTGGTTTGCGGACTCTTTAGGACTCGTGATTTAGCCTAAGGATGGCCAACTGGTGGACAGTTGGCCTCATCCGGCCCGGAGGACTTTTTAACTGGCCCACGGAACTAAAGCAATTGGAAAAAAAAAAAAAAAAAAATATATATATATATATATATATATATATATATATATATATATATATATATATATATATATATATATATATATATATATATATATATATATATATATATATATATACATAAAATTCTTGTGTTTTAAATGTTCTATTTGACATCCCTTATTCTGAACTATCTTTCGACACCGCAATTTCCAGGATAATAATGCCTTTTGAAGTGTCAGAAGAGGTATTCTATCCCATTCCTCCTGAACAGCTTTCCAGAGTCCTGTAAGGGTTTTGGGACGACGTTTGGATAATGCAGATTTTAAAAGTCCGAAAGCACAAAAATCCATAGGTGATACATCGGGAGATTTAGTAGGGCTATCAGTGAAGGGTATGGCCTTGATACCAGTTTTTTGTTCTATTTCTTTTAGGAAATTTACAGTGGATTTTGATGTGTGACTGCTAGCTTTGTCCTGATGGAGTCTCACAGATTGATGGCACTGTGGGTAAAGCGATGGTATTTCATTCAGAAAAATTGGCGATAAAATATGTTCCTGATAGTATTTGGAGTTAATCTTGACATTTTTTTCCACTCTCTTTATTTTTAACTTGTCATTATAAGAAAAACCATCAACAATTATGAATTCCTTAGAAAAACTTTCTTTCGATTCTTTGAACCATGTACTTAAATTTTTTTCTCCCCTTTTATGATAATAAATGGCTCTTTTTTTTGTTGCAGTTATTTAAATACACCCATGATTCATCTATTGTGACAATTGTTTTCCATTTTTCTTTGGATAAGTGTTTCTCATATAGAATTCTACAGCGTGTCCTGCGTTCAGCGATATGATTTGGAAGAAGACGATGCACATTGCGTTTTTCCGCTTTCTTAAGATTTAAATCAACGTTTATCATTTTGTTTACAGTTGACACCGAGTATTTTAATGATTTTGCACCTGTCCTTTGACTAGGGGGATTTTCTTTTAACATTAAACAACGTACCTTTGCAATAGTCGAAGATGTCCGTTTTTTCCTTGGATACTTGTTTGGAATTTTTGTCCCACTTGAGGCTCCAATTTGACGTTTTTTTCCTTTCTTGTTGACGATATTACCTATCGAAGCTTTAGATATCACAAAACCATGACTCTCACATCGTTTTTGGATAACGGAGTATGCATATTTCTCTTCGGAAAGAGCATAAATGTAGCTTTCGAACCACTGCTTTGTTAAAAACGCCATTTTGAATAAAACGAAAACTTTCAAGCCGCAGACGATAATTTTGACTTTTAAAAACATAGTACAATTGCAATTATTTCTTTTGCAGCAAACGATATTTTATTACCGCTTACCAAAATCGTCTAAAAAATGTGCGATCAGCCTCTGTATATATATATATATATATATATATATATATATATATATATATATATATATATATATATATAGACATAAAACGAAATAATCCACTTCATTTAATTATAAATTCATGTATACGTTATTGCTGCAATATAAATGTGATAACGAAATTCGCAAAAATATAGGTAATTCTTTGCATTTGGCAACACTTTATATAAACTACTTGTGAAAACAAATAATTTTATGGCTAGGCACCGTATCCAGCGTTGCTCCACCTCTTACTAAAGACAACAGACGGTTTGGTACGGAAAACGTGCACTGACTGTCCGTTTTAATTTTTTTTTTTTTTTTGGGGGGGGGGGGGCTAACTCCGAAAGACGTCTGTAAGATATTAGCGTCTTGTGTCAGAGTTTAGTAATTATTGTAATAAATACATGCATAATATGGATTCTAAAGCCAAAGAAATACGTTTAGTCGAGTGAACAGAATTTTTAACAGTGCTTGTGAGAGCAATTACTTATTTGTGCATAATATGCTGGGTAAACCACAATGTCTTCTGTGTTTTAACGTAATTGCTCGATTGAAAGAGAACAGTCTTACACGGCATTACCTGACTAGGCATAAAACTGAATATGACAAACTAGAGTAGCATCGTATCCAACTTAAAGAAAAAAAAACTGCAATTTCAGTGAAGTATGTTGATTAGACTAACAAGCTCCCAGCAGTCACCCACGAAGAAAAACAAACCATTAGGTTTTGGACAGTTTGAGGAAAATCGTGCGGTGAAAATAACCAAAGTATTCATCGGAAGTGAAACTCGAATTGCAAATGAATTCCAAAAAGTTTCGCTTTCGCGACAAACGGCAATCAGGTGCACTGGAGACTCGGTGAAATTCGTCGGAAATTACTGGAAGCAGTGAAAGATTGTGAGTATTTTCCAGTTGCACAGGTTAGATACAATGATATAAGAAATGTAACTGTTGTTATTTATAAGAACTATTTCATATAATTTTGAAACATATGAAGAACTTTTAAATAATAAGTTTTTATCTTCCAAAAAGAAAGTTCTCTTAATAAAAAAAAATGTATCATTTCCAAAATGTATCATTTTGGAACTCTTTTTTTTTATTATTATGCCAAATCTTTCCCCCTTCTTCCAGTATATTCAGTTCAAATTTGAAGTCATTCTGACCAGTGGTTCTTTTTTTGCAGCCTTTTGAAAGTGGGACTTTAATTATGGACACCCTGTATATATAATACAAAGTTGAAAGTGAAAAACCAGTATGAGCTCTATAGCTACTTGCAACCAGGAACTAAACACATGAAAAGATAAGTAACAATATGTTTTAGACAGCATCTCGTCATCCGCGGTGCCGATACTGTCTAAAAACCAATGGATTGATTCTGATAAGTATGATCTAAACAATAGACATACTTAGACACCGTACAATCCATTAGAAACAGAAGAATCGAATAACTAGTTACTTTATATATATATATATATATATATATATATTCAAAATATATATATTCAAAAGAGTGAGTTTCAAAACTGCTACTATGAAGTTATTCATTTCAAAAATATTTATTTTTACAAAGTTGCTTTTTGTATTTTTCGTATTTTTTGTAAAGTATATATACATTTTCATATCGCCAAAATTAATTTTTCACTAAGCGAACATTATTATCTGGAATGCAATTTTCTGAACAATCAATAATATAATTTTTCCTATACTATTATGCAGAATTTTTTGGAGACCCTATATTTAAATGTATTTTAAATAATTATAAACTTAAATATTTAAAATTATTTTTAAATTAAAATATTTAGTGCAGTATGCAAGCCTGATATTTAATGATAGCATTTTCGCCTTCCGCCCTGCCGGACATCAAAATTTCCTCCTAAATTACCCTTGGCCCACCGCCATCCATTTTTCTCTGGAGTTGCCCCCGGATTGTTTTGAGTTGGCCACCTCTGATTTAGCCTATCGAAGGAGCCACCTTCATCTACTGACTCTTAGCCCTAGTTGATAAGAGAATAGCAAGACTACGATTTTATCTTAATTTATACAAATTTTGTATTTCAGAGACACATTTTCAAAACAAATTATTTTAATTCCACATTCTCTAAGCATAAGCAGTCCATTGTCGTCAAAGGGGTCTTATTAAAGGGACAATTTCATACCCTCTAGTAAAATATTTGATTACCTTGCAATTTATCTTTGACCAACGCGTTTTCTTCGGTTGCATGGCTTGAGTTTTAATTACCAGGACTGGTCTTGTAATTGATATTTTTAAAAAAGACAATGTCTATTTAAACCACTAGTGGAAATTAGGGTCAACCACTTCCTCCGAACGCCTAAAAGCAGGAAGAGCTAAAGTATCGCCTCTGTCAATTTTTATCAGAAAAACTTAATTATGTTGCCTTTTAAATTCTCGCGGGGAAGAATTAGTCAGCTTTACAGACTTTTTTATGTAAAACTTTCGTTTCTGGTTATTAATAAAAATTTTACTGCATTGCTTTATTTTGGTATCACTTTACCATTTTTTAAACTCATCTTAAACAAAAAAAATTTAATATACTGATATAAGATTATCAAATGCGCACTCATGCCATATGAGAAAAATCCTAGTGCATTTGATATGCTAAATTTTTTTTCTAATTACACAGCATTTTCTGCGATTTAAATATTGCAAACAGTACTTGCAAAGCCAACTAGTACTTTTAAGGTTGTATTCTTTAAAGCTTCTATTATTCAAAATGGTATTCCTTACTACTTCAGTCATATACGGAAATGCACGTAAGAAAGAATGTTTAGACTGTTCTTTAACCGTAATTAATGTTTGGGAGTGTGCTCATGCATTTTTCTTTTGAATTCATTTAAGGTTTTTTCCCCCTAAATTACATTATTTTGAGTACCGATATAGTAATCTGTAAATGTAGATACCACAAATAAGTAATTATAATGCAGAAAAGTAACAGGAAGATAGTAATTAATTCGGTTAATTTGAATTTAAATGACAGCTAAAATTACCGAGTGTTTCAAATACTTACTAGAAAATGTTTTAAGTTAGAGGAATACCCTTATCTCAGAAAGTTAAATTTTGTGTAATAGACATGTAGACATGTACTAAATTAGAGAAAATTTGTCATAGTTGTACCCTCGTTTGGTCAAGCTGTCACGTATCTCAAATGCACTGAAACCAACAACCGGTATTGCTTCTATGCTCATAAATTTGACTTTTTTATTGCTGTAGTTCAAAGGCCAGTCTTTTAGAATTCTAAAACTTTAAAATATTTTAAAAACTGAACAAATTCGTTAAAGTCATGAGTAAAGTTGTTCTTGAGTACAATTCAACCCTTTCTCATTTCTACTTAAGTCTTTTTTGATACTATTGTACTAATATTTCTTCTTCTCTGCTTTTTTTCTGTGTTAATATTTCTGTGTTATGTTCCAGTTTTACCACAGGAATAATTCTGTTTTATTCGCTCTAACTCTTGAAATTTTTAAGACAGCTTTAAAAAGAATAAAGTCTATATTATGCTGAAGTTTGGAAATTGAGCCACAGTATCTCCATATTTATGTGTTTTTATATATTATCAGCAATACACACACACAACCGTATATATACATATACTCATAGGCGTAGCGTGCTTCTAACTTTTTTTTTAGGAGAGGGAGCACGAATTGAATTCAGTTAGGGAACTCCTCAGCTCATTGACTACGGTCCTTAAAATATGAAATACTATGATTTTTTGAAATTGGATAACAATAGAATTGATGTTTGAGTAGTATTCAAAAGTTGTACAATGAGAAAAATAAATATAATATAAATAAAATGAGAAGAAAATATAGCATCGAATTTTTGTTATGGATCATATCATTGTTAAAAACTATGTTAAGGCTAAAGACATAATCGTAATCTTCAGTTTCACAGTTTGAAAAGGTGGAAAAAAACCAACTTTCTTAAAAGTTTTCTACAATTTCCTGATTTTAACTGAACTTCTATTAACGTTTTAATTTATTTTAAGTTAAGTTGGGGGGCACGTACCCCACCCTGACGCTACGCCTATGCATGTACTCGTATATACACATAGACACACATAGACACATATATACACACATACACAAATATTATTTATAAAGCTTCAGGGTGATCATTATGCATATGGGACTGGAAACTCAACCCAATTTGCATGCAATATACTATTGAAAATATACGTCTACAGCTAACACCTAAATCGCATGCATACACACACACACACACACACACACACACACATATATATATATATATATATAAAACCACTCGTCTGACTTAGAATATTCATATATGCATTCGTATATGAACAATTTACAGCCGTGAACCTCCGGTGATTTCAATTTCCTCCCAATCCCTATTCAAGTCTGTCATCATATATTTAGCAGCCCCATTACATAATTGTCCAAAAAAGACACATTAAAGCCCTATCGGGCAATGCGTGCGTGTCGTGGGCAATTCATTTTGAAAAATAGGCATGCGTCACGACACGTCGTGACACGTTTCGGGGGTATCGTCGTACGTGAGTGGGGTGCCCGAATGGGGCCAGAGAAACACCTCGCAGTCGCTTAATTACATTAACGGAAGAGATGCAGTGTGGATATGCTTAAGAGGAAATGCTTGTAATTTAATGAGGTTTTGTGTTATGCATTTGATATGTTAATTTATTGGGTTGCCTGGAGAGGTTTAAGTTATTTGGCAGGTAATATCTTTATTCTATTCCGGCTTTAATCATATGATAGCGGAAAAGTTACTTTTTTTTATTGTGAGTAGTAAATTAAATATGCATAGAGAAAACCATGGGGTTCAATTTTTTTCAGTTCAATTTACTTTCACTTAGAAGGAAAAACTATTAATTAATTCGTTTTATTAAAAATTACCATCCAGATGAGTATTATGCATGACTTTAACCTTAACAATTAACTCTGGCATACAATATTTATTTATATATACATTAATACGTGTATGTGAATGTGTGTCTGCGTATATAAAAAGAATTGAAATTAAGGTTCTTCTAAACCGCTTTTTTTTTGCGTTATTATTTCTGTGTTATAGTCCAGTTTTACCATACGAGAAATTCAGTTTTATTCGCTGTAACTCTATTGAATTTAAAAAGAAGTTTTAAAATGAATATAAGCTATATTTTGTTGAAGTTTTGGAAACTGTCCACAACTTCATATTAATGTGCCTACGTTGAAATGGCTGCTTTGGTGCAAAATTTTGAATTTTTTTTTTTTAATTATTGCTCTGTTACAAAGGCCGATCTTTTAGGATTCTAAAATTGGTTTACTTTTATTCGTACGATCATTGGATGAGAATTGATGGCCAATTTAATAAACCGAAAGCTTTATTAAAAGGCAGAGGTACCATCTTTAAATGCAATTTTCTAGAAAACTCATTTTTTTAATTAAAAAATTTGCAATAGATTTCAATGAAATTTTGCAGTAGTGTTTTATATATTACTAACTGTGTTTTGAACTAAAAGCTAAGCTATATATGTTAATTTAATTATTCTACAGTTACCTGTACTTAAAAAAAAGATAATTTCCTTAAAAAAAATCAGTGTTTTTTCACCTTTTTTGGTATATTTCAGTGATTTTTGGATATATCGTAAAACCTTTACTTCAGAGCACAGGTAAGTGTCATAGTAGTACATCGTATAAAGAAAATTAATATATATTTAGTTGGGTCTCTGGCATAGACGTAGCATCGGGGGGCACTGGAGGCCACGTGCCCCCTCCTCCCCAACTTAACTAGAAATAGAGTAAAACGTTATTAGAAGTTTAGTTAAAATCGGAAAATTGTAGAAATTTTTTAAGAAATTTGTTTCTTTGTTTTCCGCTTTTTGAAACTGTGAAACTGAAGATTCCGATTATGTTTTTAGCCTTAACATAGTTTTTAACAATCATATGATCCATAGTAAAAATTCGATGCTGTATTTTTTTTCTCATTTTATGTATATTATATTTAATTTTCTCATTGTATAACTTTTATATACTATTTAAACATCAATTCTATTATTCTTCAATTTCAAAAAATCATAATATTTCATATTTTAAGGTCTGTTTGGCAGTCAATGCGCTGAGGAGGGGCCTAACTGAATTCGATTCCTTCCTCCCCCCCCCCCCCCAAAAAAAAAAAAAAGTTAGATGCACGCTACGACTATGGTCTCTGGCATAGGCGTAGCGTCGGGAGGGTACGACCCCCCCCCCCCCCCAACTTAACTTGAAATAAATTAAAACGTTAATAGAAGTTCAGATAAAATCGGAAAATTGTAGCAAACTTTTAAGAAAGTTGGTTCTTTCCCGCTTTTTCAAACTGTGAAAATGAAGATTCAGATTACATCTTTAGCCTTAACATAGTTTATAACAATGATATAATCCATAACAAAAATTCGATGCTATATTTTTTTCTCATTTTATTTATATTATATTTCTTTTTCCCATTGTATAACTTTTGAATACTACTCAAACATCAATTCTAATGTTAGTCAATTGAAAAAAGATCGTAATATTTCATATTTTAAGGACTGTCCGGCAGTCAATGCACTGAGGAGGGCCCTGAGTGAACTTAATTCATGCCCCCCCCCCCAAAAAAAAAAAGTTAGAAGCAAGCGACGCCTATGGTCTCTGGCGTAAGAACTAAATTGTGCTAAAAATTTATAAAATTTTCCCGTATTTTAAAATAATATGAAATTTTTTCCAAAATCATATGTTTTTCAGGATTTTATATCACGTTTGAACAAAAAATATATGTTATTAGTCAGTAATGTATTTTTTTGAAAAAAAGAGCTTCGAATGTAGGCAGATACCTTAACTGAGAATAAAAATTGAACCAATCTATAGAGTAACACAATTCAAGGCTATAAAAATAATTTTCCCCCTGTAAAGAGCAAATGTAATGCCTTCTATGAAATTATAGAAATAAAAAAAAAATTGAATCTGAAATCAAAAACAGGAAAAAAAATAACGAGTCTCGGAGAAAACTCTTAAGAAACAAAGTTTAAAAGTAACATTTCTTTGTCGACAATTTAAATATGAAATAAGCGTGCAATAACTTTTGCTTCTGAATTATTTTATGTCATTCCAACGAGCAATTTAAAGGAATAACCAAAATACTTATTTTCTTCGAAAGAGAAAGTTAGGAAACTCTCGATAAAGCAGATAATCATAAAGTGTCCGTTTGATTTTAGGCTACTAACAAATTTGAAATAAAAAAAATATACTCGCAAATTTTTTAAACAAAATATAAATCAAACTTTTTTTCAAATGTGCTAACTTTTGACTTTGCATAATTTTAATGGTAATCGAACACGAAACAATTCAATAATCCTGTAATTTATGTAATCTTGAAGTATGGGATATCCATCTAAAAGTAAGTTCCGATTCTTACTATGCAGAATATACTTAACAATCAACAGATTAAAACGCATACGTTATTTATTTTCATATTTTTTTCTTTATGGAATAAATGCATATAATTAGAATCCCATTTGTCACCCTTTGAAGAGACTTCTTGGTATGTTAATTAGAAGTCTGACAGTGGAGGTCAGAGCCATCGAAAAAAGAAAGGCGATGATTCCAAAAGTTCGTTCTTTATATCTGAATGGCAAACCGACTGGACTATCACTATTAACATTCAAGTTTTCAAGAGTGACGCCTGAAGTTAAAGAGAGGTTATTGTTTAATTCTCGTCACTTGGTTGAGAATAATGACGCCTATCCCAAGGCTAATTTGATATTAATGGCATAATTCGATATGCACTCCATTAGAATTTCCGCATTGGTCTCGTTTAGAAAAATGCATGGAACCCCCTATATATGGTATGTCTATTGTTATTGTAACTCTCCAGACAAACCAATTGATGGTAAATAGCTGCTGAGTTATTCCTTCGGCGGTTGTAGTTAATTAGGGAGGCTTTGACGTCATCTCACAAGTAGTCGAAGCCCGAGAGACAGCTCAAATAAATAATGGGGGAGGAATACAAATACTGTGGCAACTAACCATGCACAGTGAAACACCCTCAGAGAAGGCTGGGGGGTGTCTGCTGAATAATTAAATAATAGCTTGCTTTATTCTCTTGTGCCATTTCCGAACATAGTCCGAACAATATTAATCTGAATTCAGAACAAAGTTAATGTCTCCATTTTTATATTCAACGATTTTTTAGATAACTAATTGAACATGTATTCTGTTTCTGCAAGTACGTGGATTCAGCGATTGGAAAAAGTTTTGTAAATCAATATGATTAGTTTTATCTCAGAACTGCAACATCGGGGGACGCGGTGGCCAGTTGGAAAGAGCAGCGGGCCAGTGACCTGAACGTCCCTGGTTCAATGCTTGTCACTGCAAATCCAGTGCCGTGTTCACTAATATAGGCGCGTAAAATAGGTCGTGGCTGCAATGTTCTCAAATTAACCTCTGGAGGTGCGGGGTCAAGTGTTCCGGTCTCGTCACTTGGTTCAAAATTACGGGACCGGTCATTTAGCCAAGTCGGACTCCGGCCCTTGTGGTGCTAATTCGAAACAGGAGCCACCCCTTTCAGCCCATGTGCTTATTAGAACCTGGTGAATGGAACCACCAACCAGGGGACATTAGCAACAACAAAACACAACATCGGGTGTTCCTTGCAGAAAAAGGTATGCAGAAAAAGTCCTGAAGTGTAATTTTGTCCTGAAACTAGACCTTTATAAATCCAACAGTATGATAGGTGTGATATCAGTATGATAGCTTTCTTTTCTTTTTTTAAAGCTCATGAGACGTACTTTCGCTATGTTGGCCGAGCAAAGAGGACAGTGAAACATACAGAATGTCTGTGTAGGCTTGCATTATTTCATAATTAGCTTGACCTTTCCCTACCCCTTCTCTCCTGTTTAACAAATTATAGCATCATACTATACCTCAACCAATTCTTCTTTGCTCAACTATGTCCTGAAGCATTCATCCTTCATTCTCTTGACTGTCATCTAGCGCAAAGACTGAACAATAAATGTCTGGATACATACATGCCATATATGCTATAACAATTAAGTCCAGACATTATAAGTATCTGATATCTTTTCAATAGCACTCTACATATTCCTTAAGCATTTGTACGTGAATTAGCGTTTCACATTCAAGTCTGTAGGAAGTAGGTTTTACTTAGCTTTCGCTACCCATGGAAATTATGTTATTTCCACGTGACCCTTAACAACTTTCGGGGATTTCTCACATGTCTGTTGAGAGATGGGTGGACATCATGAGTAAGATAGAAGCCTCTAACTTGTGAGGTATAATTATATAATTTTATCGTTACATAATTACACTAAAACGATGATATCATTATATATAGATATATACAATTTTGTCTTTATGTGCTTCTGAAGCTTTTTGCTTCTGAAGCTTGTTAAAAGTCAGTCAGCTTAGCATTACCATATTAAATGATTTTCTCATATTTTATCCTCAAGCTACTGATCTTGAATAGTTACCATTAATGCGCACTCGGGTGGGTTGAAATATTCGTGCAGAATGTTTTAATTTATTTTTCTTAAGTGCATGCTCCTTGGTTTCGAACGCTGGAGAGAGGGCCTGTTCACATAAAATCCGTCAGCGTCAGCTCAAAATTTTTTAACCAATCATATACCAGTCATTGATCAATTTAACCAATCAGCGCCAACGGAATCTTTAACTCTGACGCTGACGGATTGTATGTGAACAGGTCCTTATTGCAGCAGCATCTCTTCTGCTAAGTATATCATATCTGGCTACATGATATATCAACCCCCTTCCCTCTTAAGTTTTTGCAAGAGAGCGGCAGAGTTGATTTTAACACGGGCCACGCATATTTTCCCTTATGTTGCATGCTGTAAGGTCACGTAGAGTTGGATTGTGTTCCCACGGCCCGCGAGGAACCTGGCACAGCTGCAGGATTAAAGAATCTATTCCAGTGGTCCCCACCAAATTCTTAGCCTGGAAAGTTGAACTCCAGGCATATCAGTTACTGAGAGAATGTGGGTGAGAACTGGACGAAAGAATCGTTATCGTGCAACATAATTTGTAAATCTATGTTTACAGATCAATATCTCAATGAGTCTGACACTATAGCGGTCATAAAGATGACCGAAATGTTCGTCGATAACCAAGACTGTCATCCTGCTAATCTCAGGGCCCCTGCTCTTGAAAAGCGGCGCATGTTCTAGGAATTCGAGGAGACACAGACAAAAGAGTCACTGAAGAGAGAAAACTTGGAGATTTTAGAGAAAGCCCCCATGAACATTTGAGCTAGGCGGTCCCAATTTTGTCAAGCACCCGGGAAGGCTAAACTGGCCTAGGAGCGCAACTGTTAAAGTCACCTAAGTCTTCTTCTACTGTAACTTTTAAATTTAATTTCTCATGTTATGTTGTTATTAAAGTTGTTAAGTTTTTATTCTGCCTGTTAAATTGGATCACTCGGACATTTTATTATTTTGTCACGAAACTTTTCGAACGCCTCAGCTTTACCCGAGAGTATGCTACAATGCTATCACGGAGCCGGACTCCTGTCGTCTGAGTCTAAGTCCTCAGTAGCGTAGATCTTACTCGTCTGAATTTTATTTGCCTCGACGTTTTTACACCAAAGAGCACAGAGACGGGCTGTAGAGTGACTCATTTATTTTAAAACTAATTTATTTATAAAACTCATTTTATTTTAATTACACAGAAAAAATGAATATTTACAGAGTTCTTAAATGGTGCACAACAAGTGCCTCCCAATTCAGGCCTCCAGCCTAAAATGCCATCGACGTTTCAGCTCAAAGTCCAGGCACATCATCGCCCGACTTCAATTCTAGTAGCCACCTTGCTGTCCAAGCAAACTCGATGACGCTCTCCAGCTCTCTCGCTCTCTCTGTCTGGGCCACGCACCTGCCGCTGTAAACACCTCGGCAGCCCCCTCCCCATCGAACAAAAGGCGATTTCTTTCAACCCTCGTGGTGAAATCCTCCCGGGGTTCATCTGGCGATGCTTCGTCTGGCCTATTAACTTCGGAAGACAACCTCGTTAGCGTTGATCGCGTGGTGTTGACTGCGAGTCACTCCCTTAAAACTCCATGTCGTTAACGCCTAGATGAAAGACTGCTAACTGAAAAATAAAGCTCGTTAGTTACATTCCACGTGCGACTTTAAAAGACGGCTACCCTTTGAAACCAACGTGCTGACCCGCACAATAGGCTTTTCAGTTCCACGAAATGTCAGGATTTACGTAGAAATACTGGGCTACGTCATAATGCATACAACAAACTGCATTGAGACACCTTAGCGATTTTGTTGTTTATTGTGGTTTAAATGAGGTTATACAGGAAAACTTCGTTTATCCGGGCTAACTGGGACCATAGGCAATCATGATAATAGAAAGTCCGGATAATCCGGTAATATGGGTAATAAGCAAAACAAAATCCTTAACTAAGCAGACTTACCTTTTATTACGGTAACAAACTGTTTTGTAACAAAGTTACATAGTATTATTTAAAAGACATTAAAAAATATAAGAATAACTTTTCACATCATTTCCTAACAAAGAAATGATAAAAAAGTAAAGTTTTCTTAAACTCAATAAAAAGCATTTTATTACCATAATTTACTGTACATCTATGCAGGAAATGTACATTGAATCAAACTGAAAAGCGAATATTTGGCGTACTTGTAGTTACGTTCTTGCTATCGTAGTTAAAAATTATTATCTAATGTGAACATTAAATAAAAATATCTACAAATCTGATCCGGATTATCCGGAGATCCGGATAAACGACGTTTTACTCTACTTGAAAATTTGGAAATCGTGGAAGGGATTTTTAAAAGGGAGCATCTTTTGAACCATCCATGCTAAGAAAACAGAAAACAATAATGTAATTCCATGTTTTACAAAAAAATCGCAGAAATTGGTTTTAAAAAAATCTTTGGTCTGGCGTTAAATTCAATTTCCTTGTGACCAATGCGAGTATGTATCACCTCGTTCTATGTGAGTTATTGTGAATGCTAAACCTCTCAATTGAAACGGGAAATAATTGAAAGTGTCCATCAAATTCGCTACGCCAGAAACACTTTCCGATCCCCCGCTCCATAATGATAAAATTATACCAGCAATATGTTAAAACGTATCCAGGTCTACATGTGTTACACCGGGCGTTAATTCGGACGATCTAAACTTACCCAACCCTCTGGTTAATTCGGCTTCCACCCCCCGTTTCCCCCCTCACACTTCGGCCAATTACATCCCTGCAAAATAATAACGGCAAAATTCACAGCGACATCTATTAATTCGCCTACCGACGATTATTTCAGAGAATTCCGCCATCAGTTATGTCTCCTCGAGACCCCCTCGGTGGCCTTTTATTACTTGCAAGTCCACGCATCGCCATAGAACTAATTCGGCAAATTGCCCGCTTCAAAACGCCGCTCTGTGAATAATTTAAAACTCTCCTCTTTAGCGGCGACTTCATTAGGGGGGAGCATTTAAGGCGGCAAAAGGTTGGGATAGCGGGCGATAATTAGGTTTAAGACAATTACGAGAGCGGTCTGACACCCGCCCGGTGCATGGGTATTTATCGCGCCGCGGTAATTAATACAAAAGGCGCCCGCGAGGAATCAGAAGCGCGCCAACGCAATCCCTGTGGTGAGGCATTCTCCGTAATAAATGATGCGCGCCAGTTTGCCAGATTAGGGAGTTAAACGCCCGTTTTTGCGGTTCGTGGCGAAAAAAAGTAAAACACCATTAAATGAAATAGTAAATTGTCTGGCAAATGATAGATATATACAAGAATTGCGACCGAACGGAGTTTTAATTCCATTTATTCCAGGTGAACTGATTTGGTTAATAATATTTAAAGATTAAATCACTCGAAAATTAGATCTGATATTGGATATTTTTTTTATTTTCTGAGACTCTTAACCTTTAGCTTACGGGGCCAATTTTTCCCTCGTTAGAACGGGAAATTTCGTACCCCCTTTGTAAGTATTAAAGTATCCCTTTGTAAGCCATTAAAGGGGTTATATATATATATATATATACAGTAGTACCTCGGAGTTCGTCGCTCTCAGTGTTCGTCGGTTTCGGAGTTCGTCGGTTATTTCATCGCAAATTTGTTACCGGAGTTCGTCGGTCTCGTCGGAGTTCGTCGCTTTTCCCCCCATGCACCCGCTAGCTGAGAGCGCATTCAAACAAAGGACCCAGTCCAACACCTTCTCAGCGGAAACATACGTCACGCATTTTGAGGTCACGTGAGAGCCGGCTTTCCGCTGAGAGAAGGTGTTGCCCAGTCTCGCGTCGACCTTTGTGTAGTACACATCGATTGAAAGCAGCACTTTGTGAAACAAAACTTCGCATTGATACCCATTATAAATTGCGTTTAGTGCGTATATATATACTGAAGTGTAGTGTATATACAGTGTACTGTATTTATAGTACTGTATACAGTGATTTTTTTATATAAATTGTTAAAAATAGTATTCGAAAATGGGTCCGAAAACAGTTGCTGCTGCTGACTCAAAGCAAAAACGAACAATGAACTTTGTATCAATCGAAACTAAGAGGGAAATAATCTCAAAAATTGAGCAAGGCATGAAAGTGGCAGATGTAGCTAGACAGTATAATTTACCAAGATCAACGGCAAGTACATACAGGAATCATAGGCACAAAAAAAAAGAAGCTACTGTTTTACCAACGGTGTCACATGCGGTGAGTGCTAAGCAACGACCACATGCTCTAAACGAAATGGAGAAACTTCTCTTGCTGTGGATAAAGGAAAAGCAGCGTGCTGGTGACAGTGTAGATCAAAACATTATTTGTGAAAAGGCGAAAGAGATTTACACAAACATAACAAAAGACGATGAAGAAAAGATGGACTTTCTAACATCTTCAGGTTGGTTTTGGCGTTTCACACGGAGACATGGCGTACACAGCGTCGTTTGACACGGCGAAGCAGCAAGCGTCGATAAAAAAGCAGCCGGTGAGTATGTGCAAGAATTCGGTGAATTTATTGAAACTGGGGGTTTTGTTTCATCTCAGATATTTAACAGTGATGAAACAGGTTTATTTTGGAAGAAAATGCCCAAAAGAACCTACATCACGGCAGAAGAAGCAACTCTTTCGGGTCATTAACCCATGAAAGACAGACTCAAGCTCCTCCTGTGTGCAAACGCGAGTGGTGATTTCAAGGTTAAGCCTTTATTAGTGTACCACTCTGAAAAACCTAGGGAATTTAAGCGTTTCAATGTGTGCAAAGACAGTTTACCAGTGATGTGCCGTTTTAACGCTAAGGCATGGGTAACTCGGGTATTGTTTCTCGAGTGGGTCAGGAAAGTGTTTGAGCCCATGGTGAAAAAATATCTGAAGGAAAAGGGGTTGTCATTGCGATGTGTTCTCGTCCTCGATAATGCACCGGCACATCCACCAGATTTAGGTGAAGAATTGGAAGCAGAATTGCTGGGATTTAGGTGAAGAATTGAGGGGATTACTGTGAAATATCTGCCACCTAACACCACTTCCCTTATCCAGCCCATGGATCAATTTGTGATGGCCAATTTCAAGAAACTATACGAAACACGTTTCAAAAGTGTTTCGATAATACCAATTCGACCGCTTTGACATTAAAAGATTTCTGGAAAAACTGCTATAATGTCTATCAGGTTGTTCAACTGATAGATAAGGCTTGGACCGAGGTCACGAGAAAAACTCTAAACTCTGCTTGTAGGAAGTTATTGCCATCAGCTGTTTCCGAGGGAGACTTTGAGGGGTTAGAGACGGAACAAATAAGGGAGGAGGCGAGTATGATGAGAGAGATTTTAGATCTCTGCAACGATCTACGTCTCGAAGCAAATGCTGACGATGTCAAGGAGTTGGTGGACTCGAATCGTAAAGATCTCACCACGGAAGACTTGCAGCAGTTGCAGGACGAAAAACAAAGTGCTGAAAGGGTCGAAATAATTACTGCTGATAGTTAGGGGGAGGAAGAGGAAGAGCAGAAAGCAATAACGACAGATGAACTGAAACAAAGACTTCGTATGTGGACAACAATTGAAGTTACAATAGACAATTTCCACCCGAATAAAACCATGGCCTGTTCTGTCATCAATAAGATGAACGATTCCATCATGCCGTTCTTCAATAATTTACTAAGAAATCGGAAGAGGCAGGTAACGCTCGATTGCTATTTTAAGCAAACCCCTGTAGAAAAAACAACTAGTGATGAGCCTCAACCAGGTCCTAGTGGGATAAAAAGGATGCGCAGAGAAAAGACTCCTCCAAGTGAATTAATTGCCTTCCGTCATTTTCTAATTTAGCATTTATTTCTTTACATTTCTTGTAATAACAATGTAATTCAACTTAATTTGTTATTATTTAGCAATAATAGTTTAAAAACAAGGCGAAAATAATAAAGATAATGGTCGACCACGAGGTCGTGGAACGGATTAATTCGTTTTACATTAATTCTTATGGGATAATTTGGTTCGGAGTTCGTCGGTTTCGGGGTTCGTCGGTTTCCAAGGAACGGATTACCGACGAACTCCGAGGCACCACTGTATATATATATATATATATATACAGTCGAACCTCCATATATCGAAGTAGCAAATTACCGGCAAAAAATTCGATATATAGAAATTTCGATATATGGAATTGAGCTTAGTTTTATCATAATTCTCCTAAAACATTAAAATTAAAGCTGATTTTCGTATACGAAACTCCATTTCTAATTTATAAGCGAATTCCATTAAATGAAAGTTAATAATTAAAAAATGAATTATATGAAAGATTTATTGAGTACTACATACCTTTAAAAAAACAATAATGCAGACAGTGGTTACAATGATCACAGTTACATTCTAAAAAAAAAAAACTGCGAATATCCTGCTGAACAGCCAGTTTTGCGGAAAGTTCAAAGAAATGTTCGTAGTTATTCAATTCCACTAAAAACTTCATCAGGGACATTTTCCGCGAATTGAAGTTCACGACATACTGTTTCAAATGCGAAAAATCGGGAGATTTTATTCTAAAGTGGAATAAAATCTCCCAATTTGTCTTGAAAAAAATTTCGATATATAGAGATTTTTTCGATATATAGAAACAATTTTTCTATGTAATGAACCTGGAGATTTTCTAAGAGTTCGATATATAGAAAATTTCGATATGTGGAAGTTCGATATATGGAGGTTCGACTGTATATATATATTCATTCTTGGGATACATGCTATCCTACCCAGTAAGGGAAAGGTTAATAATTTTTTGAACGGAACTTTTTCAAATTTTGATAAATTTTGTAAAATTTATAGCGTTTTAATTTTTTATCAGCTTTTCTGGGCATTGTAAAAAATTTATTTCGGTCGCGCAAGAATTTAGAATTTATGAAAAGTTCTGAAATTGGTATACATTTAGAATTTAAAAAAAATTAATTCTGATTTTCTCTGCCTTATTGCCGATATCTTCAAACAGAGGTCTAATTAATCCGCGGAAAAAAGTTTCTCTGCGATTGGCGAATGTTATTAAACAATTTACTAAAAAATATTAAGCCCAGTAATGTCACTAAAAATGCTCAAGATATTTAATTTATTTTTAAAAATTCAAATAATATTTAAAATTTCAAACATTTAAATTCAAGTCCACAATAGCACCCTTTACACGTACGCTCTTTCCTGTGTGAAACCACGATCCCGCGCGATTGAGTGCACGTCTGAAGGTGTCAGAGAGGAAGGGAAATCTGCGTTTGAGCTTACTGCAAGTTTTCCTGCGCGCAATCCCGTACGCTCCAAGCACTCCAAGAGCGTACGTGTAAAGGGCGGTATTGCCATGGATGAACGTTGACTCGGGAAATTCGATTTAGTTGGGATACTGCAGCCTGAAGGATTTTTTCTGGGCATTGTAAAAAATTTATTTCGGTCGCGCAAGAATTTAGAATTTATGAAAAGTGAGCGCCAGTCAGCATTTGAAATTATCGATGAATACGAGAACGTAATATTTTTAATTTTACGCATGTGGAACATGGACCTTGACTATAGACACGCAGCACTCACTGGACATGTTTGAGAGAAAAATCCTCAGGGCTATCTTTGGCCCAGTGCAGGAAGGAGGACGTTGGAGAACCAGATATAATTTTGAACTATATAGACTTTATAGGCAATCACAAATAACACAAGTCATCCGCAATAATATATTAAGATGGCTTGGCCATGTTTGGAGAAGATTGGGAGATAATCCCACAAAGATCTTGACAGTTTAGAAACCTGAGGGATCCCGAGCTAGAGGTAGACCACAGACTAGATGGTTAAATGATGTTGAAAAAGACTTAAAAGCTTTGAAATTTAAAAATTTAATAACTTTGAATGTTAAAAATTGGAGAGGAGTCGCAGATAGAAGACGCTGGAAGGAGCGCGTGGTTGAGGCAGCCAGGGCTTGTAAGGGGCTGTTGTGCTTGTGAAGAAGAAGACGAAGAAGAATATTTTTAATTTTACGTCTTATTGTAGTTTAAGCAATCAATTAAAAATAAAAGCATGACATAGCATGCTCGTGCAGTGATCAGCTCAGTTCTTCTGAAAGCAGAAGGTCTTGTGTTCCAAGTATGTGAAGCTCTTACAGGTTTGGTTTAGTTTCGTTTGGAGCACTACGGTCGATTTTTTGCTACACTGAATAATTAGACCGGGACCTACTTCAGCCGATTCCGAACGGCTACAAACATCCATTCCAAGAGTGGGATTCGAACCCACAGACTATGGTACCAAATGCCAGCGCCTTGTGAATCTCTTATAAGATGCGAGATAAAAAATTTAGGGAGTGTTTGACTAGCCTGTCTTCGTTTTAACCTCATTTTAAACCGAAAAAGTTGCTTTAGGATCCGTTCATTTGTCTTTTCTATGTAATTAAATATTAAAAACAATTGTTGAATCTACGACATGACCATTTTGGTCACCATTGAATTTTGTGAATTTAGAACCAATAAATTACAGTTTTGCTACAGTTACTTGAACTACTTCTTCTTAGGGTTATCTAGATATGATTTCTGAATACCTGGTGTAAAATGTTTCAGAGGGTATGAAATGTGATCAAATCTTTATAACGGCTGCAAATTTGTGATATATTATGCAATGTAGCATTAATTTACCCATTTCTCATATTAGGCATTTTAATAGTGTAAACATTTTTGTTCCGGAACAAAGTTAATTGTATGAAATAAGCAATTCAGTGGACTGTAATTTTAAAACACAACAAATTTATTTGAAAAATTCAGTGTCGTTCAATTGCGATGCGAGGCCTATGACGACCGAAGAACAACTACTTAAAAAAACATGGTTACAGTTAACGAAAGGAGACAAACGGCGCGTTGGTGGTGCCGACAATTTTATTATTAATTATAAAATATAATATGCATATTATTATTGTACTGGATGTAGCCTTTAAGCCATAAAAATATGTCAATTTTAGCCGAAACAACAAAGATGACTGAAAACTTTTTACAAGATAAAGATTTCTTTTGCGATTGTACTTGACTAGCAACAGTTCTTTACTAACATCAGTTTTAAAAAGAAACGTACATTTCTCTACAAAGTTTTAGGAAATGTTAACAAAATTCCGCGAAATTTTTGGGACTGTTGTTTTTATTTTTAAATTATACAACAAGTTCTAGAAATTTCATGGTTTGGTTTGGAGCGCTACGGTCAACTTTTTGCTACACGAGGGCTAATTAGACCGAGACCTACAGTTTAAAGCCGATTCCGAACGACTACAAACATCCATGCCAACAGTGGGACTCAGACCCACAGGATCTGAACCGAACGACAGCGCCCTAGCCATTCGGCCATCCCCTGGCAGAAATTTCATGGAAGGTTCCACAAACCACTGTAAAAATTAATGGCTTAGTAAAGTAACAACAAGGATCAAATTATTAAATTTTTATTAGTTGATTAAAGAAGTTGAATTTTTAATTGTCTTTAAATTCTAGATTTTAAAAATGTTCGTAAACGGAACAAAAATAGGAATTTTCAAGACGAGGATAATGAGTGATGAACACATGCACAAAGATGGTCAGAATTTTATGTTTCTAAATAATTTTGAGTGGAGTTTGATAATTTTGAAACAATGAAGTGGGAATCAACACAAATATTTTTAACAAGGGAGAAACCAGAATCCATTTAGGGGGGAGGGGCATCCGTTCTTTAGGGATGGGGGGGGGGGGTAGAGGGTTAGGTAAAGAGAATCAGGGAAATTACCATTTTTTAAAATTCAATTTTAGCTCCGGGCAGGGGAGAAAAATAAAAGGCTGAGGGCACTAGGCGGTTTAGTTTACAGGTACGCTAATAAGAATTTTTATGTATATAGGTATACTACCAAGCTTCTTGTCATCTCTACAATAAAAAGTAAACACATTTATAGTATAATAATTTCTGATCAGACATAAAATGTATTCAAAATACAAAAATTTCAGTCTCTTCTTAAAAAACTATCGCGGGTCATTAACGTAGGATTACTTATCGTTGTTTACCTCTTTTGTATGTGTATATGTATGTATGTGTTATGTATATATGTATCTATATATGTACGTCTGTATGTATATATATATGTCAAAATTTTAACATTTTGGTACTTTTCTGTTTAACTGTTTACTGCTTGTCGAAGCTATACAGACTGGGTTTGGCACGCTGCCAAAATTATAACTCGCGAGGATGAATGGAAAGACGGTTTTAGTGTGGGAAATTTTGCTTTCCGAAGGACCGTTATGGAGGAATGTAATCCTACGTTAAAAAGGAAAAGTTACAACACTTTAAGGGAATAAAAGAGTATAAAAATATAATAATATAAGATAATATAAGAGTATAATAATATATTTAAATTGCAAAGAAAAGGTAGGATTTTTTTTAATAAATTTATTAGTTATTTATGGAATTACAATATCTGTTAATACCACTCGTTCTATATACAGCAACGCCCTTCTGTTTACTCTTTCTTCTAGCTTCATACTTCTGTGATGCCAGATATGATAGTTTTAAAACTTTAAAGAAAAAAAATTCCCAATAAATTTCAAATAAATGTGATCAAAAAATCGAAATGCCTAGTTTTTGCCGATACTCTAGTGATGAATTTTTTTTTTTTATTCTTTAAGGATCTTTTAGCATCTCCACGTTCAACCCAAAATTTTCCATTTATAAGTTAAGGAAAAAAATGACAGGATTTTTTCGTGAACATAAAATGTAGAACTGTAACTCTAAAACTCTGTAGAAAAAAATAACAATAAAATTTTTAAAAATTAATTGATTAAGATCATGCTTGGATTTCAGGCATTAATGAGTGTATAATCCTGACCCTTTCTGCATTGTTTACAGAGTTGTCATGCATTTATCCGTGGCAAAATTTATAGTCTTCACCTAAATTTTTTTAAACAGGCAGCGATACTGGGTTTTAAAATAAAAACCAAAGTGCTTACAACTATATCAGTTGGCTGATTTTTGTGTTTTCCAGCTACAAAAACCTTCAAACTTTAAATATATTAAATTCTAAGGCGATTGAAAATAAATTATATACATTATTTAAAAAAGTGTAACACAACAGAGTCAACATTTTAGATATTGATTTATCTTAAAATAAGATAGACTGTCCAATAACATTAATCATTAATTCGTTATTTCTATAAAGTTTTATTGATTATCTTTTTATAATTAGGGAAAAAATCAGAGACGGATGATTGTGAGGAACAATGTCTTAAGGGGGATGTCAGTTCTTATATTATTCCATTAATTGGTTTCAGGCTCTTAAGGGTTTAACTCTTCCTCATATCAGAAGACCTTTTCATGATGTTTCCATGGTAATACCGCTAAAACCTGCTATCATTGTTTCAAAACAAATTATGTTACAATTAGGATACTGTGAGCATTTCATAACTTGTCCTTGGTGATGCGGCAGAAACCCGCTATCATGTTTTCCAAACTGTTTATATTACAGAAAGCTATCATACGCACACACATAATAGGTTAGTAAATGTCACTAATATCTTAATAAGTTCATTGTTTACAAGTTCGAATGCAGAATTCGGGATACTTGGTTAGAGCTCTTGAACGGGAACTAAAATTTTTCACAGACATTCTTAGGGAGGACTGACCACCTGTTGTAAAATTATTCTATTTGTTTCGGAGATGTTATATCAATCACGCTGCTACACATTCGCATATTAGTGAATTTTCCTATACTCGAAACACAACTGATCAGCACAGGAGGCGAACTGAAGACCCTCTGCACTCCGGGCAGACTTAGCTATGCACTACAAACCTATGCAATGTCATTATCCTCACTAATAAACCTCCAAAGGATAAAAGATAATAGACATGGTTTTGAAAATCTAGGAAATTTGCCCTAATATTCTCCAGTAATGGAAAGGGTTTCTTGGATACGTGTAAATACCCTATGAATGTAAATAGATTTTCAATGCAATATCTTACTCAAGCAGCAGTTGATACCTTTTTCCAAGTCCCCATTGTAATTTTTATGAGGGGTGGAGAGATTGCATTTTAATACTAATTATATTTTTAAAAATATGATAAAAAACCATTAAGAAAAAATTTCCTACATGCACGAAAGAGTGAGTCTCATAAATCAAATTTATACGGCTGTTACATAAAATTCAGATCACGTGGGTGTCGCATTTCAAACAATGGCCAGGGAACAATTCTTCCTTATTATCGTCCTTTCAGCCTGTCACACCATAGTCGATAATCGCAAGAGCGAATAGCGATTTCCAGGAAATATGTGTATAAAAAGAATAAAAGAACTTTTAGAGGTAAAAGTACCGAATTCATTTCTCTTCATCCCTCTTTCAATAAAGAGCAATTCCCATAGATTGGTTCACAAACGGCAAAATCCGAAAATGATAAGAGATTCAAAATTGTACCTCTATGGGTAGTACATTAATTGGAGTCTACGACATGAGAGAAACAATTCGCACATCTAGTAAAGTATTCCTTTTTTGTAATCCGGTAGTTTTATATTACTATTTAACTGAGCTGGTTGTGTCGGTAAATTTCAAGCAAAACATCAGAACAACATAGCTTTAGAAAAATGCTGTGCTTCCTTTAATTTGCAAATTGATGTGTTAGGATAGTGAGAGTGACTGGAACAACGTGACGTGTAGTTGTCTCCATTGTAGATTTTTCAGTTCTAGCGTCCTAAAATGGAAGGATCTTACGTACATACACAAACACACACACACACATATACATATATATATATATAATATGTATATGTATATTGTTCTGTCCTTTTATTTACTATTTCAAAGATAATGGTAAAAAAATTAAATTTGATGCAACAAATTAATGCATCCCACATTTTCATGTGTCAAATCCAGCGAATGATTTTGTTCACTGCCATATTTTTTTAAAAGTCTCAAAAATAAAGTATTTTATAAACAAAGTTCATTTTTCGTCTTCGTCTCCATTCTTGACAGGTGATTGAATGGTCAATGCCAGTGACTACAAGGAGTTGCGACGGTTGAGGTATGGAATATGAACCCGAACAGTTGCAGGTGAATGACCTGTTTACAGCTACAGATATGCTTCCTAAGGTTTCACCTTTATGGAAAATTTCCATCTGTAATCTTTTTTGCTGACCGAAAGACATGCATGTCCTTATTTTTTTTCAGACTGTTATGAGCTGTCCCTCTTTGGCCTCTCCTATACTTGCTGTTCTCCTATGCCAATCTCCTATACTTGCTGTTCTCCAGTTTCTAATCAATCAGGCTAATACTCTATTATCACCATTACTACCAGTATGCTCTCTCTTTTCCCGATTCTGAATGAATCTACTGACTTATATTCCTTATACTTTACTTATGGTGCATTTATCATTGTAGCTATAAGAATATGCTGGTATTATTTCAGATTTTTGGGTTATTTATTATGCTTAATAAGTTATTTTTTAGACAGGGAATTCTTACATATCTTCAAATAAAGTAATGATGACTGATTGCTTTTTGTTAATTTGGCATATGGAAGGTACAAAGGCCGTCTACAAGGCCATAGGATAGAACTCTCATCTGTACCCTTTCAAAGACAGCATCTTTTAAAGCTTAGCAAAGGCAACCTAGCCCATTCCGGTGTTGAGGAGAGAGAATGTTAAATTGGGTACAGCAACTCTCACACATTTTCCCCTACCTTCTTTTGAAGTCAAACTACTTGATGTGGTCTTCGTAAACCAACCCAGCGCTGAGGCAGGGAACGGTTTCCAACGGAAGTAAATATGTCCAGACATACTTATTTTAAAATGTCTTCTCCGACGCTGTACTTCTCTATCGATCAACATGCTTCCTAACAGTCTGTGAGACTTTCACATAGTCTGAAAACAGACTCAATCCTAACTTTGGAAAATCCAGTACAGATGTGACTTTTTGTTAAAGGAATCGGGCAGACTGTTAGACAGACAGTGGTGCGGTGTACACTTGCCTAAGTGGAAAAATGGGTCATTCGTTAGGAATAGACCATCGGAGCACAAAGAGACAATGCTAGGCCCGGGGTGTCGGGCTGACAAAAAGGAAACGCCGGCCTGGTGGTGACCAGATGATGAACCTCTTGTGAGGGGATTGCATCAGACACGCGAGACAATGGAACATTCGAGAACGAGGAAAAAGGTATAAATGTAGAAAAGATGATTAGACGGTGATTTTTTTTAGACTGGACCATGATGAAATATTGAGGTACTGGATAGAGGAGGGAATAGATACTAGACGTGAAGTCTGGTTTGAACTGTGGTTATAAACCCCTCTCTCATTAATGTTATCAGCGTTCTTCGGAACAAACTTATGTACATTATTATTAGTCTAGATATTTACTTTATAATAAACGAGATGTAAAATAGACAATAATCTGTGTATACATTAATATTACGAGTGGCTTATTTAACGGATTACGACGATCCGGTTTACACAGTCCATCAATGTTATTACCAAGGTCGAGCGTCACGGTAACAAGCCACCTCTTATCTGAACCGGGTGTCGAAACCAGTCCTTTGCATGTCGAAATTCTGACCACTGTAGACCATCAGGATATGAACCTTATATTGTTCTGGGAAGAACCTTATGCATATTTATCCCCCCACAGGAAATCGTTTATTATGAATACCATCTCACAAAAGTTTCGCTGGACACTTCAAGACAGTAGGAAAGCCGTGTAATCTTAGAATGTATCCATACGATTTAGTTCCCTTCTGACTGATTCATTGGAAGGAACCATTCTGAAATAGATCGCCCGGTAAGATTCAATAATAAAGGTCTTTAAAAATTTATTACTGCAGAACATAAAAGATCCATCTCGAATTCCAGCTGCGTCTGAAGACATTAGAAGAAATAGACGAATTTCTTCTGACCCTTCCTGTTGACAGTCATATAGATTGCACTCAGTATGGCGCTACTCTCACTAGAACGAAATTTTCGCTATAACGATAGTATAAAGTATCGTTATAATGAAATTTTATTGTACTTTAATTACTACGATCACATAATTGGCGAGAATCTTTCTTCAGCGGCCCCGCTTCTTGGCTGCTCTCAGATCGCGCCAAAATCTTGACGTTGATTGTGGAGCAACCCTGCAGAGGCTTATAGGAAATATCGTTCTTGTCGGTAGTGCTAACCTTTCGGGGACTCTGGCGTATGATTATCGAGATTAGTATTGTGTTTTGATGGCAGAGTCCGGTCATTAGTCACTTTTCAATTTGAGCTCTCTGCCGTTCAAATGAGTCGCTGGGGACGAGGCTTATTTTGCATTCACCGAAATCTATTTAATGCTCTGAATGCTCCTCCCCATCTCTCCCCAGTTCTCGGGAACAAGGAGGACTGAAACACACGTCTTTTATTTCGGCAGAGAAGGTCCGAAGGCGACAATTCCTGCCATTATAATGTTTTCATATCTGTTTCCGCGAGGAGTTGTATTAATAGCGAGGTAATTAAAATGAAAATGGCCCCGAATAACGATAAATAAAAGACGGGCGATTCTGGGTGATTTGAGCTTTCGGCAGTTATTTGGTTATTTACGGATTATGGGAGGAGAGTCAGAATTTTATTGCTTTGCCTTCAGACTTTTTTTTTCACATCTAATTTGTTATTTTTGTTTCTTAACTTATATGACTGGAATTACATTTAAATGAATTGGTATTTTTATCACTCGAAAGTAAACATTTAATTTAACCAGTTAAAAAGATTTTACCCTATTTTTTGGCTCAAAACTGCTGAAGAAGCCGATGAATATATATATATATATATATATATACTTATATATATATATATATATATATATATATATATATATATATATATATATATATATATATATATACTTATATATATATATATATATATATATATATATATATATATATATATATATATATATATATATATATATATATATATATATATATATATATACTTATATATATATATATATATATATATATATATATATATATAGATATATATATACATATATACATACATATATATGTATATATATATATACATACTACACACATATATATATATGTGTGTGTGAGTGTTTGTTTTCTTACATAGCCTCTGAATACACATGTTCCTCAGCGCAGAGGAAACTTGTTACGACTGACTGCCAGAAACGGCGGTCAGATCTGGGTCTTCTAATATTGAGATTGTTGTTCTTGTAACTGAACCTTCCTTGCGATGTATGGAATTCAAATGTTTTCAAATTCCACTCCGTAAATTATTTTTTTTTCTTTTCAAGTCCAACGATAAACGTGTTTCGTTTATTTATTTGTTCATTTTTATTTCTTTGCATTTTTTATTTATTTATCTATTTATACAAATGTTAATTTAACATTCTCTTCAATAGTCGGACTGGTGCACAACCTGGAAGGATAAAGTATTCGAAACAGCGTATCCTAATCGCGAGGTCGTTATTCTACCGATAGAACTACGCGAGTGACTTTCACTTTTGTGAATTTCGTTCCTTACAGCGTTATTGAGTTAACTAATGGTGTTTTAAGCGAAAAAAAGTAAGATATTGTGACAGAGTGATTCCTATAATCTGTTCCACATGAATACTGTTTTAAGCAAATATTTTCAGTATTAGATATACATTTTTTCTTAGTTTAATTATAAAAGTTTTCTATTAAACAAGTCAAAATTAAAGTAGTATGCCGGCATGTCTTTAACGCAGTACAAGATACGGACTTATAATTGGGAAAAGAAATTTCTGTATGACAGTGCTTGCATTTTTCATTAAACCGAGCACAACAGGAAATAGTTTCGATCATTTAAAAAACCTTTAAAACACATTAAATATTGCGTCACGAAATCCAGATCTATGCAATCATGCCAAACATGATATATTTAATGGGGAGGTCAATTTCGTCAATACCTGAATCCGGCGAATTTCCCTTGTTCTGGTCCGGTACTGAAATTCAGTTCCCTATAGCCTTTTGACGAAGGTCCGATAACATATTATCTCCTCTAGTATTCCTCCTACTAGAAACTAAAAAAAATACAAAAAACACACACAGTAATAGAAAAATAATTTATTTCATGCGGTAAAATGCTAAATATAAAAATTGTTTTTTAGCTCCCGTTCACAAAGAAACAAATTCTAGTCGTAGTATTGATTTATATCAAAATGCATGCTATTTTAGCAAGGAAAAATAACGAGGTAGGCCTACTAAAAGTGCGCAAGGAGTGTATTCAACTCCTCTTTGTACAATTGTTAGATTGACATAGCCACTGAAAACACAGGGAAAAACAGAACATGATTTGCATAATTAGTCTGTATCTCCACTGGCTATGAAATCCCATGGCTTTGGATAATCACCAGTCTGAGGTAAAGTCTCTATTTTTTTTCAAGGAAGATGCAGATTGTAAAGAATACTTACCAAAAGGCTACTTATTAAAAATATGAGATAATTAGAAAATATTAGTATTAAGAAATAGATACCTCCTAAATAAAAACTTCGATTATAACGTTGAAAAATGGTGAGAACGATTGATACACACATTTAAATACTCATCTGCGAGTCAAAATTCCTTTGTAGAGTATCTTTCTGCAACATTAAATATATTCAAGAATTGTAAAGACCATGTTTCTTTGAATATACGTGGAGAAACAGCCGACTGCTTCGACTCACACTTACTAACACATTGCCTTGTTCACATTGCTTTTGAAGCGTTGCTTAGTGTTAACCATAAAAATTTTAATCAATCACAGAGGTCAATTTATTCAGCAAATGATACATCAAACAAATAAGCACGTCATGTCAACAATCTCGGCTCCAGAAAAGGAACACAGAGCTACGCTCCAGGAGCAATGTGAACGAGGCCTAATTCTTAAGTACTACTCCCTAATAAGTTATACTTAAGTACTACTCCTTACTTACCCTTAAGTACTACTCCCTAGTTAACCCCTAATTCTTAAGTACTGCTCAAAATGCATATTTTAGCAGCAAAAAATAAATAAATAAAAGTGTTCAGAATCACATGACTTCCCCAAAACTTAGAACTGCTTACAAACTTATCTTATTATCTTCCATGTAACACAGATGCAATGTGATAAAGGCCTGATTATTAAGAATCTAAGTATTACTCAAAATGCATATTGCAGCAGAAATGTTGTGTTCAGAATCCCATGGATGATCCAAAACTTAGAACTGATTACAAACTTATCTTATAATTTTCCATGTAACACAGATGCAATGTGATAAAGGCCTAATTATTAAGACTCTAAGTATTTCTCAAAATGCATATTTTACCAAAAAAATGTTTTCAGAATCCCATGAATTCCCCAAAGCTTAGAACTGCTTACAAACCTATCTTATCATGTTCCATGTAACATAGATGCAATGTGATAAAGGCCTACTTATTAAGACTGTTTGTATTACTCAAAATGCATATTTCAACAAAAAAATTATGTTCAGAATCCCATGAATGCCCCAAAACTTAGATATACTTATAAACTTATCGTTTTCCATGTAACACAGAGGATAAAAATAAATAAATAAATGAAAATAAAATAAGTAAAAGCTGCTTTTAAGAAAATTATTTATTTTATTCTCCTATAAATATCAATGTTCAGTTATTTATAAACAATTTTCTATTAGCATCAGTTTTCAATGGCAGTCAACCAGCTGCGTATATGATGAGCGTTTCATTTGAGATTTCCACGTCACGTCGGCTGATTAAGGGAGTAGTTTCGAAAATAGCTCCGCGATATCTCGTGATAATTGTCCATTTCTTTTAGAGCCTTGTTGATGACGAAGACGACACGCAACCGAAATTCTAATGTCTCTTTATGTGTTATGTCATGAATATAGTAAGTAATGTATGACTACCCAAAATGATGAAGTGTATGAATTAACAAGTCGCCGTGTATTACCACCCCTGTCGTAATGGAGAGCTGAGTTGTAAGTTTGGACTTTAGGCCAAAAGTTTTCACGTGCATATACATGTAAAAGTTATTCATTCCTGAAAGAGCGGATAAAAGAACTGCGGTTGTATGAATCTCACTGGTAACGACAGAAGCTAAAATGAAGAATTTAGAATTATAGAGGAAATGTAGAATTTATTTCTACGAGGAGAGCACATTGAATTTGTAATATGATATCATTGTTTGTTTCGTGATAATTTTATTTTTTTGCACGAATAATGCATGCTTATTAATTCGATAACTATTCGTTTTGAAATTACGAGATGCCTTAAGCTTTATGAAGGATTTATTAGCGATAGTCTTTGAGTGTTGATAGTGAACGTTGACGTACATCAAACTCCTGATGGCAGAGGACTAGCTTGAAATAAGAACAAGTTTCATTTGAAAATGTCATTCCGACCAACGCATACTTTGTGGCGTTGGTAGAAACCATCTGTTATTGAATGATGGTTTCTGACAACGCCACAAAGTGTTAATATTTTTTTTTTAGAATCAGTCATTTTCCTAAAATATTATGCATTTTTAAACTTTCTGACAGTACCTCTCTATATGTTCTATTGTGACAGAACAGAAAAAATGTCCTTAAGAACTATCTCAACTACGAGCAAGAAATTTTTGCATCTGCTTAACACTTCTTACATTTTGACCAAAAACTTTCGCTGTATATTTAATTGGTAAAAAGCTTTCACTTTTAATTTGTGAATTTCTTTTTATAAAATGAAGAGTGTGTTATACGCTTAAAAACATATGAAAAAAAACTGATACTAACTTCAGCCTATATTAGCCGCATTAAAGACTGCAACTATCACAAATCTTAAACAACTAGGTTCATTAGTTTTTTTGAGAAAATGTTTCTAATACTGAAGGCGTTTTAACAACCTTTGAACTGTTTAAGATGAAAAAAAAGTTTGTGTGTGTATTTATAACTTCCTAATACTTGTTAGTTTTTACTCTTTGCACTTTCTATACATATTTAGTTATTAATGATTTTTAGTTCTTTTTTAATCTGCTTCTTTCTACAGCTCAAATTAGCTAATGCAATTATTGAAGGACATAAGTAAGAGTGTGTTATACGTTTAAAAACTTGTGATAAAAATACTGATATTAACTTCAGCATATGTTAGCCGCGTTAAAGACTGCAAATATCACAAATCTTAAACAACTAGGTTCAGTAGTTTTTGAGAAAATTTTTCTTAGACTGAAGGCATTTTAATATCCTTTGAACTGTTTTAAGTAAAAAAAAAGTTTGTGTGTGTATTTATAACTTCCTAAAACTTATTCGTTTTTTCTCCTTGCACTTTCTTTACATATATAGTTATTAATGATTTTTAGTGCTTTTTTAATCTGTTTCTTTCTACAGCTCAAATTAGCTGATGCAATTATTGAAGGATAAAATTTCTCTGTTCGGTACCTTTATCTACCGCACATTTTTTCCTATCTAAAAAGTTTTAAATTAATAAATTAAACAAAAGCGATAAAAAATTCGATAAAAAACATTTTTGTAACGCTCGAGTAAAACTGTGGTGAAGAGATGTATTTTACTTCGTAAAGTCACCCTGTAACTTTTCCGCAGGATATGAATATTGCATGTTATTTATGTGTTCATAATCATGTAAAACAGCGATTTTGCGAATTTACATTTTGAGAATTTTAATCAAGAGAGAAATCAAAAGAGGAAAATTTTGAAATATACCTAATCTATAATATAAATCATCTGAGGCGTCATTATTAATTTTGTTCTTTTTTATGTTTCCTTTGGGTTGGATGTTTACATACATCTGCTAGTCAGCTTTAATTAATTAAATTTTTCTATTAAAAAATGCCGAATGGTATTCAGGTTTTATTCCATGATTATTTAGAATTAGAAAACAGCCCAAATTGTCTTTTACTGAGTGTCCTTCAGCAATTTATAGTTTGCTGAAGGACATTTATATTACTGCTATTTTTAATTTTTGCTAAAAACGATGCCTCTAAAAAATACCAAACAAAATAGAAAAAAAATTCTACCATGTTTACTATAAAATATTTTCAGGTAGTCTCTTCTAACGACACTACCACGGGTTATTAATGTAGGACTACTTATTGTTGCTTACCTCTTTTGTATGTATATATGTATGTATGTGTTATGTATATATGTACGTATATATATATATATATATATATATATATATATATATATTATGCTGTCAAAATTTTGACGCATTTTGGTAATTTTCTGTTTAGCTGTTTACTGCTTGCCCAAGCGATACGGACTGCGTTTGGTGCGCTGCCAAAATTATAACGCGCGACGACAGAGGGTTTTAGCGTCTGAAATTTTGCTTTCTGGAGGACCGTTATGGAGGAACGTAATCTTACGTCAAAAAATGGGACGCCTTTCTTTAAAAGAAAGAAAATTCATCGCCTTTGAGTAAACTTTTGTATAATTAACTGTTTAATTGCAGAACAAACTTAGCTCAGCTGAACAAACTTCATGTTTGCTACTTCACGAATTAAAAAAAAAAAAAACTAATAGAACGGTGTCACTAAATAATTACTTTTACAGGTGAGTGACTATCTGATGAATCGACGAAAGTTATTCCATAACTTTGAAAATGAGTTGTATGTCTCATGAGATTTGGACAATACATGGATAGCTAATTTTCTAAACTCATCTAATATCTGCATTAGATTAAAAGTTCAAGACTGGGAGTATTTTTCTGACTGGAGTTATGTAGTATATCGTGAAGAATAGTTAATATGGCTTGTATTTTACAGATTTAAAACAAAATTGGCGTGTCAATTGAATTTTTTTTCTAAACATATACATTTCAGATGCATTAACTATATCAGTAAGGAAAAAAATCTAATTTTTCAAATCAATTTCATCCATCATATGACATTAGTGCAAACCCGGGAAGGATTTAAATTTTCTACCCTACCTCAATCAATACCTCATAATTGGTAGTAAAGAAGGCAGTTCCAGCGTTATTTTCATTATCTAGAATTATGTTTATTTACATTTATTTTCATTAACCCCCCCTCTACACATCACCATAAAAAATTAACCAAAAATACTCTAGAAACTGAAAATCGCCAGATTGAATTCTGGTTGAGCCAACGTTATCTATATATATAAACCAGTTCCGTTTCTGTCTGACTGGCTGACTGACAGATAACGCACAGACCAAACCGCTGGACCTAAAGGGCTGAAATTTTGCATAGCAATTCTTCTTATGGTGTAGGGGTGCACTAAGAAATATTTTTGAAAAATGCTTCTTAGATTTTTTAAAATTAATTTTTTAATCTATTTTTTAACTATTTTTTAGTTTGCATTTAAAATTATAATCTGAGTGTTATAAAATTTTTATCACGAGAAAGATCATAAAAATTCCTTTAAAATGAAAGGATTTTTGGATCTTTACCTCCATTTTCTGATTTTGGGTGAATTTTTAAAGATTAAATTTTAGAATTTAATTCATTAAATTTTAGAATTTAATTCATTAAATTCTGATCACAAGATTTCTTTTCTTTTTGTTATACTTTAAATTAATTTTGCGTCACGTGCATAAGAACGAAATAAATTTACAAAAAAATATTAAAATACTGTAAAAGTTAAAATTTAACCACTAGACTATTTGAGAGGGAAGTTTTTTAAGAATTTAATTCAAATTAGTATGTTTTATGGATATTAAACATGCAAATTAATTGCATACATTAACCGTTGTATTTAATTTTAATATTTTCTTCTAAATTTTTTGTCTATAAAACTATCCATTACGATTTTTTATAAACATATTTTTTTTGGCATTAATAGCATACATTGACCGTTGTATTTAATTTGAATGTACTCTGTAGTGGAGCACGGGTATTCAGCTAGTATTATAAATATAAAAGCTTAATTTAAGCGAGGTATGTCTGCCTAGGTTTTATATATATTTTTATTACCATGTTTTTATTAACTCGCTTTCTTGTTTGTTTGTTTGTTTGTGTGTTTGCCCGGTACAAATCTTGCAATCAATTTTTAACTAACTTCCCGACTAGCTAGACATTTGAAACTTTTAGAATAGCTCAGAACACGATGACAATGCTTTATTTTAATACTTTTAGCCATCTTTAAGAAAATTTTAAATCTTTTTTCAGTTATTTTGTTTTGTAGACTGGCACAGACATCTATCGAAAGGGACGGGAACGAAAAATTAAATGCAAGTTAACTTCCAATTAACTTTATTTTCTTTTAAGTTGTTGGGATAATTCATCAAAAAATTTTAAAAAGTATTTATTACTACATAGAATCGTCAAGTTTATATGATTCAACCGAAAACTGGTATATAAAAAGTTCTTTTTATCTTGAAATTATTTTATTATATTTTATTTCATATTTCAATGCGAACTTATATAAAGATTGTATTCAACATGCACCATTATTCAATTCATAATTATCATGAGTGATTTATTTTTGTCAATGATATATGCCTGTCTACCAGAAGTATGCTAAAAAGCGAAAATAAAAACACTAAGCACTTTTATACAGCGACTAACAACCTATCACAAATTGGCGCAAATGACATGTACCTCCATTAAAGTGTTTTCCTATCACTACCATACTGTTAAATTATTAAATGACAGGGGCTATTCCCAGACCTTTCACAATTACCATTGTCACGTACGCTGGAAGTTCCGAAAGAGCACGGTGAGACGTTTCGTGGCTGCCGCCCATTTTTCATGCCAAATTGCTGGCGACACGCTCACATTAAACGATACGGACTAATGTCTCTTTTTCAGCCTGGTTCTTTAATGACTGTGCCAAGTTGCCAACTGTATAATGATGTAAGTCTGAACATGTACTGACTAAAGAACTGCGGTACTAACCATCGCAAATTATCATTTTTCTTTCCATCGATGGCATACAAGTATGAATTCGGGGACGATAAAAAAAATAGGCAATACTAGTATTAAATGAATAATTTCAAAGTTTTTTATTTTACTCATGTCGCAGGCTTCATTCTGGACTTTTACGATTTGATTTATTGAATTTTTTTTTAACCTTAGGTATGTGGTTTTTAGAACGTCACCATTTTGTCATTAGCATATGACACGGTAGACGATAAATTGCTTTTGATCACGACCGCTGATTTTTCTTCTGATTTAATGTTCTGATCGCTTGATCCTCTAGCATACACTTTTTCAACATGCATGAAAGATGAGCAGGTAATTAATGTTACGACTTTCCCGCAATCGAAAGCATGGGAAAGCTATTCTGACGAACATCGATAAATAGTTTTTGATATTAAATCTGTACGATTAAGTAACATACAGCCTTAGAAAAGGACAAAAGCTTCAAAATTTCATGAAAGACATAATAATTGTTGTAATGAATAGTTTTTAGAATCACTACGTTGGGGAAAAAGTGTTAAGTTGTCTAATTTGCAAATTATATTATTTTATGGAATCAAAAATTATTTTAATTTGCTTTCATAGAATTTATTTCTCCTATCGTCTTTACGAATATTTTTGCTTTTTTAAGAACTCACTGAGAAATGAGAAGTGCCGTAATTTAAATGCTTAAAAGCCAAAATCTTTCAATTTTTATTTAATGTTGTTCAGACGTTATGCTCTAATATTTCTGGATTAAAGGCGTTGAGGAGAATGCAGACTACTGAAGTCCCATAATTTAAAAACATCATTTTTACTGCACATTATTCAATGTGATTGATTTTCGGAGTATTTATTTGAATGCAAGAATATATCGGAAGTAATATGATGATTTATCACGCTGTATTATTCAGTTTCAGGTCTGGAGTATGAATTAATATTGATAGGCGATGCTTATTTTTATTACTTTTTTAATGCCGAGGCACTTGTCAGGTATGTAATATATAACATACATAAATGAAAAAAGTCTTCTCTTTAAAATTTTTTTTTAGTAGTAAATAAAAATATTTGGGCAAAATAAAGTTACACCAAAACCTAGTAATTCACTTAATCACATCATTTACATTTATATTAAAATTTTTAACCATTTCAAAAACATCATTGCGTAAATTGCTTGTATGGTTTTGTTTTTAGTAGCATATTAGTTTAGATTCATTTATACTATATATCAGAGCAGTTTTACAAAAAGCAGCATGCCATCAACTACAAATTTTTAATCATGTCACCCCCTTCCAATGAAAAAATTTCTTGTAAATGTCCTTTATGTATATTAATATAAAAAAGATAGTTTATAAGTTAAAATTTCGTCTTCTTGATGCGAGTTTAAAAGTTATGGATTGTGTTAATTTGTTTTTTGAATACATATGGGTATCTAAGGCTTGTCTCTTTATACCAGAAATCACTTGCTCTGAATCATTGCTTATGATTAGGGGTACGTAAATTTCGCATAAAAAGTATCGAAATTTAGCAAAAAAAAATTTACAATACATAAAATTTCACATTTATTCGCAAAAAAATATATATGTATATGAATTAAAAAATTTCGCATTTATTAATAAAAAATCACAATTTTACTTACTTGATTAGGTAAGTATCAAAATTCTTAGTTAAAAGCTAACATTGTAGTGGTCTCCATATTATCTTCCTTAAGTCTTTTTAGCAACAGGTAATAAGCAAATTTCGGGAGTGAGATCTCTCAGTTAAAGACCGTGGATGGTCTTAGATAAGCAATTATGTTAATAAGTTATTACTATTATTACCTAATTTCGCTTAAAAAAGCGTTAATCACCGAGTTTTTGCCGAAAAGAAGTAAATAAATAATTTTCGCATTTATTCGCTCATATCGGCAAATTTCACATTTATTCGCATCTATTTCGTAAATACGAAAATTACGTATCTCTACTAATACTACATTTTCTTCATATTGAGACCCAAAATAGAAATTTACAATTTTCTTTTGGTTATATAAGGCATTAAATCGTGAGTACGAAGTTTTCTTTCTAGAAGGAACAAAAAAGTTCCCTTTTTTAAGCTAATCATCGATGTGACTATCCATTATAAAAACCTGATATGTAAATTTTGATGTATTACATTTCCCCAGGATTTTTCCTAGTTTTCTTTTCTTTCTATAGAGAAACAAACATTTCTCAATACTTGAATTATACCGTCAGGGATTTTTCTATGAGATAATAACTTATTACTCAGTACCCTCAAAGAATATTAATTGTAGAGAGTTTATCGACGTTCTCCGTTCGTAATTAAACGTTTCTTAATCTGATACCAACCGCAATAAATATTTATTACATTTATTCTCTCAGGGATCACCTGGCATATATCACACTTACTGAAAATAACATACCCTATTAAAGGGGAAAAATAAAATCCTGTAATTAGAAGTAAAAAAATTAAAGGAATATATAAAGTGCTGTCTTCTCGTTAGGGCAGATGGTATGATGTATAATGAGAAATCCTGAAAGATGTAGCAATACATAAATGATCATGTTGCATTGCCCCACCCATTTGACTGTTATCATTGATCTATCGTTTCAAGACGGTAAATTCCCATTTTTCTTCTATTTCTTGGGCCAATCGATGACCCAGGGGCAAATGGAACGATTACATTTTTCCATGGTTAATATGGTTTACACTTATGGAGAATGAATAACAGTGATCGAGGAATTAATTTAACTGAAAAATAGTTACTACAGAATTAAGATTAAAAAACATGCGCTAAACTGCAATTATCCGTGAGCGAATTTTCGATGCAGTATTAAGAACAATACATGTAATAACAGGTAACATATGTTCTTATATGTATATAATAACTTATGTTACATATAATAAAATGTATAAAATAACATAAAAACAAAATATTATTCATATAATACATACATATTGTTCAAAAGAATATCAAAACGACTCGTTTACTATGGAAATATAAGAATTTTCTTCTTGGAGGAAAACAGAAAATACATGAAAAATTTATTGTTTTATTTAAAACTAATTTAAAGCAATATATTCTCGTAAATCCTTTGCATAATCCAATTGTTACAGCACAGTAGGGAGCCAAGAAATAAGTAGTGGGATAAATTTGGTAATCGAAAATTTTTTTTACGATTTTTAAATTTTCTGATATATTTATAGTTTTCAGAAACTTATTTGAATATATGAAAAGAGGAGGAATTAATTTCGTTCTTATTGAGTTTTTGGCAGCTATGAAAGAACTTTTGTGAACAGCTTCTTGACGATAATTTCTGTTCCCAGTGTCCTTTATCAGTTGTTGAAATAACACTTTTATCATGATTGTGGTTAACACATTCGGGGAATGTTCCTCCAAATTCCATAAAAGAAATTATTTACATATTCTTTTTCCCCCAAAATTTTTTTAAATGGAGTAAAATTTTGAGCTATAGTATCTCCTTTGGAATAGTACGTGTAGTTTCTTTTAGTGGATATAAAAACTTTTCTGAACTTCTATTTTTTATAAAATTAAAATATCTGTAAGTTTATGTAAAAATACAAAAAAAAAATGTCATACAACAAAATATATCAAAATAATTGTTTACCTTAAAAGGAATAGATTAAAGATACAAAATACATAGAAACAAATATAAGTTATTCATAAAATAAGCCGCACATAAACGATAAACGCGCTCGCGCAAACAAACACACACACACACACACACACACACACACACATATATATATATATATATATATATATATATATGTCGTGGAGGGATGCAGAGATGACACCAGAATTGGCACATACACACACTTTACTTGAAAACAAAACATTGAACAAAACTATTTACATGAAGTTAAAGAATACATTTTTAAGGATTAAAAATTAACAGCGCGCGGATGGCGCAAGTCCTCTGTGTCTCTCCACTTATTACTCTCTCTAAACTAGACGTTGAATTCTGGGCGGAGTTATTGTCAGATAAAAGTTGAGTTGAGGGTGTCCTGCTACACATATATATATATATATATATATATATATATATATATATATATATATATACATATATATATACATATATATTTTATATATATATATATATTTTATATATATATATATTATATATATATATATACATATATATTTTATATATATATATATATATATTATATATATATATATATATATATATATATATATATATATATATATATATATATATATATATATATATATATATATATATATATATATATATATATATATATATATATATATATATATATATATATATATATATATATATATATACCACTGTATATATCTCTTTAGAAAAAATATTTTCAATGTAAGAAGTACCCAAGTCAGTCCGATGCTTTAAAATTGTTTTCTAAACCATTCTACAGACGGGTACTTATTACATTGAAAATAATATTTGTGTAAACAGACATAAGCAAAGTCATCTTGGAAAAAACTGACTTAGGCACTTCTTGTACCAAGCCACAGATATATATATATATATATATATATATATATATATATATATATATATATATATATATATATATATATGTATGTATATATATATATATATATATATATATATATATATATATATATATATAATATATATATATATATATATATATATATATTTATATATATACATGTATATATATATATATATATATACATGTATATATAAATATATATATATATATATATATATATATATATATATATATATATATATATATATATATATATATATATATATATATAGTGTTTATGTATGTACATAAAGGAAGAAAGAGATAATTTAGGCGAAATTAAACTCATGAGAAATGTGTGGCTAAGGCAAATTTAAAATATGATTAGTGTCTGTCTGTATTTGATATATGCAAAAGTGTTTTTATTATTTTAATGCAGTCTATCAGTCACACCTCCTTATTACGTACATCTTTTAATAGTAGTATTCCCAGTAAGGATTCCAATAAGTATCAAAATAAGAGTCCCGATAATAACATTTACACTATCATTATCATTCAATACTCTAAGCGGCGTTTGTAAACTTTTAAATATTTTCGTGTTTTCTTGAACGGGAGAGTTGTATATATTTTTCACCATTTAAAGTCATATCTTCATAGCTACTTTAATAAAACTTCGGAGGGTACATATTTGCTTGAGGCATTTTCTTCCCCTTCGTATCCCATAATGCCATTTCATTCAGAGCGAAATTGTCGCCATCCCACATGCATGCACCGTCGTTGCCACCTTTATCGAGCAAATGCTGATAATAAATGATCGCATAATTTTCAAAACTGAAGCGGACAACGCGGTCATTATTGGCTCATAACATGTTATCGGACGAACAATTTGTTATACAGGAGCACGTACTTCAAGTATATTGCTTTAGATTTCCTTCTGGCCAATGGCGTGTTGTTATAGCGTTCCGCGTGGGCACATTTCTAGGGCGTATTGAAGTGCACTTGAGTAAAGTACATAACCGTGTAACGTATAAAAAATGTGTTTCAGATGTGAGAGATAGTGCGCTAAAATGTGATATTTATCTTGTTCTTTTATTTCAGCGAAGTTTTTTTCGATCACGAAATTAGATGTTTCTTTTGTCTTTATGACGAAGTGTGGATATGAGGGATTTGTCGGGCTCTTTTGGAAACTTATTGATATTATGTCTGTTTAAATTTTTTGCTTTTATTTGTCATATACTCTTGCGCAACAAACGAGTTTATATAAATTGCATTAATTTGCATATATATATATATATATATATATATATATATATATATATATATATATATATATATATATATATATATATATATATATTCTGACTAGTGCCAGGCTTGGTGTTCTTTGGTTAAGTACTTTTATTCAAACTTAATTCAATTATTAATCAATTCTTCTGTTAATAATGGATTGTACGGTGTCTGAGTGTGTTCATTTTATAGATCATACTCATCGGAAACAATCCATTGGTTTTTTGACAGTATTGACACCGCTGATGAAGAAATGCTGTCAAAAACCTTATTCATACTTTTCTTTTCATGTTGTTTGTTCCTGGCTGCAAGTAGCTTTAGAGCTATTACTGGTTTTCTCTTTCATCTTATTCTTATATATATATATATATATATATATATATATATATATATGGTTCATACAACTCTATTATTATTATTTTTAAATTCGTTTATTTATTTTTAATTGTTTCTCAATTTGCAGTTTTGCAAACAACTGGTTCTATATTGTGAATTGATTATGTGTTTGTAATTTTTGAAAAATATATAAATGTGTAGGCACAAAAGAGTCCTGGGAGTGGTCAGGAAAAAACGCAAGGTGAGACAATTTGATATAACGATGAAAATCAGGCATTGTTGCAATTTTTGTTGAAATTAAGCCCCAAGGTAGCTTTACTAGAACTTCACATATTATTTATTGAAATTTAGCTTGATAATTTTTCCTTTAATTTTTATGATTAACACAACTGACATTTAAAAAATTTTTTTCTTCTGCTTGATGGATAAATCTAGTTGCTTTAGAATTCTTGGTGTTAATTTTTCCAATAACAGAACTCCATACCTAAAATTATGCATTGATTTTTTACTTGATTAATGTAACTGTATTTTCGGCTATATTGAATACGTTATACAGCTAGTCAGTTTAGCAGTGACAATTGTTTTATTTCAATTTGAAGTAATAATTGCAGGCAGCCAATATATTGGCTCACAATAATATATAAAGGTAACCGAAGCAGAATTATAATAAGATAGGAAGAATTCGCTAAATGTTTTTTTAATTATACTCTTTTTTTGCTGTTATTAAACAAATTGTGTATATTTATGTTGAATATACTGTAAATAGGTAAACAAACCTAAGTTTCTATTATATTGATTTTTTTTTGCGGCCCACCTATAGTTAAACCTTGTTTGTTTGGCCCAAGTTAGCCTTTGAGTTTGACACTCCTTTTCTAGACATATCTAGCTGTAACGGACCGATAGAAGGCGCTTTGGAAATCTAAAAATATATCTGACATTGGCATTCAATTTCCTAGCGAGAACTGAATGCGTTGAAACTGCGTTAAATAGCGTGTATTGTATTGAAAATTATGGTATCCTGACTTGTGTTTTTAGAATTTTCTGCTGTATAGAAGACAGTTGTTACGTCTTTTATGTTTGATTTCTGTAAACGTCTGAAGAATTTACAAAATAATAAATTTATTTTGTGTGAACTTTCTGAAGAGATTCTTATTCAATCCTAACGTACCCAAGAAAACGGAACAATATGTACAATTGCAGCTAAATGAAGAGTTGCTTAATTTGAATACTTAAAATTCAAATGGATGTTATTCATAAAATTTACATAAGTGTTTGAAATTTAAAACAATGAAACTTGTTTTTTAGACTTTTACACTCCTTTTATAACAAAACTGAGAATATAACGTAGCTACAGAGAATGCTTAATGAAAGGAAAATAAGAAATAATAATTTGAAAATGGAAACTGAAGGCACTAATGCATTTCAAAATCTCCTCGGATGAATGTTTCCGTTTTGCTTTAGAGGGGTTTTAACCTAAAACAAACTCAATGAAATGAATAACTTTCAATGATTTTCTTTAAATGATCAGAATGATTTATGGTTCTTATGAAAACGGAATTAAAATAAAATAATTCACTCCAGTCTTTTAACATTCAGCGGGATAAAACAAAACGACGCCATCGTTATACGGGAATGGAAAAATAAAAGTCTTCGTTTATAACAATTTAATACACTGCATGCTAAAATTTACACATTGGGCATACCACATTTTTATCTCGCTGTTTTTGAAGTCTTTATTTCGCATCGGGCTACGTATGGGTAATTATCATATCAGCAATGTATCTGCAGAATGCAAAATAAAACTTACCTTTTTTTTCCTAAGCAATTTATCAAGTGAACGCTGTCCATATCGCGTTATAAAAAGGCCGTCTATAACGCTTGTCTATATTTTAAAGTGATTAATATCGCTGAAGGGGATAGTGGTACGCGCTGATACATCAAAGAGAGAAGATGTGAGATAAGGACCAAGTCTGTTCGAAACGGGGAAAATAGGATGTCCATTACTGAATCATAACACGTCGTACCATAACTTATCCTCTCTATCAGGAAAGTATATGTTTCTAAATGATTGCTTTTAATATTTTTTCTTGCGAGAAAGAAATTCTATCTCCCCTTTACAACGTACTGGGATCCTGATTAACCTACGAGTCTCTACGACTACGTAGCAAAAATTATGCCTACGTTTGTTACATGATATGAGCTCTTTAAAGAAATAAATTGCATTAAAATTCATTCCACATTCCAGAGGCTATACTCCCTATTCCAGAGAGACATTAGAAAAGAGAATATAGCACAGTTAAAACTTTGTGGAGTAAGTTTTAATATACAGACAAAAATACTTCTTAATAAGCACGAAGTAATGAAAAGGATAGTTACATGTTTCAAGCTAATTATTAGTTAATTGTCTGGCTTGAGGGATTCGGGTGGGATTATCACTATCAACAACTCACAAATGCTAATAGTGATAATCAAACCTAATGCACCAACGATGAACTATTAATTAGAACGAAACATGTAGCCATCCTTTTTATTATTTTGTGGTTATTAAGAAGTCTTTTGTTTCTGTTTGTGTTTCCACAAGTTTCTTGTGAGTGGTAACTTTTAGAGTTTATATCGGGAAAAAACTCTAGTTTTAACAACCCGATGCTGCCTGGTCATTTTATGTCTAGAACATCAGCATATATGAAAGTATGTATTTTAAACTAGCTGGATACTCGTGCTTCGCTACGGAGTACATTCAAATTAAATACAACGGTCAATGTATGCAATTAATGCCAAAAAATTTTGTATAATGAATACAACGGTCAATGTATTAAATTAATGCCAAAAAAGTATTTATAAAAAAAAAAACAGTAACGGATATTTTTATAGACAAAATAATGTAGAAGAAAATATTCAAATCGAATACAACGGTCAATGTATGCAATTAATTTGTATGTTTAATATCCATAAAACATACTAATTTGAATTAAATTCATAAACTTCCCTCTCAATTAGTCTAGTTGTTCAATTTTATCTTTTACCGTATTTTAATACTTTTTGTCAATTTATTTCGTTGTTATGCACGTGACGCAAAATTAATTTAAAGTATCACAAAAAGTAAAGAAATCTCGTGATCAGCATTTATAAATGAAATTCTAAAAATTAATCTTTAAAATTTTACCAAAAATCAGAAAATAGAGGTAAAGATTCGAAAAAGATTTCATTTTAAAAGAATTTTTATGATCTTTCTCGTGATATAAATTGTATAACCCTCAGATTATTATTATACATGCAAACTTAAAAAAAAGTTACAAAAACAGCTTAAAAATTTAATTTAAAAAATCTAAGAAGAATTTTTTAAAAATCCTTCTTAGTGCACCCCTACGCTATAAGAAGAATCGCCATGCAAAATTCCAACCCTTTAGATTCAGCGGTTTGGTCTGTGTGTTATCTGTCAGGCAGTCAGTTATGAAACTGTTTTATATATATATATATATATATATATATATATATATATATATATATATATATATATATATATATATATATATATATATATATATATATATAAATAATAAACATTCTGAAACTAATTCATTGTGATATATGGTTTACAATTCATGTTTTTTATTCCTTTGTTCAGTATACCTTACATAGATGTGTGAAACACGAATAATATTTCATCGTAATGCTTTGTGATACGTAATAATTTTCATTTTCCCTGTCGTTGCGGAAATGCAGAAATTCAGCTTTGTACCAACTCTTAAGCAAGCTATGGATAAACCTAAAAAAATTAAACAATGTGGTGGCCAATGGTAAAAATTCGTAATACGGAGGAGTATGGAGAAAATCTTAACTCAGAGAACAATGCTGAGAAAACAACGTAAAGGCAAAATGTGGGGACCACAAAACGCATGAGTAAAGGGGGATAGATAGATCGGTTAGATGTCTACATTTTATCGTAATCTGTATTTTTACAGGGTCCTAAAGAAATAAAGTCAAACCCCGTTATAACGAACTTCAAGGGACCAGGGGTTTTGTTCGCTATATCCGAACCTTTAAGAAAAATGCTAGAGTTCACGAAATGTATAACTCATTAGTTGCAATGTGCATTCAATAATGATGAGTTAAAAGTGATAAAATCTATTAAAAATGATCATTAATGAATTAAATCGACTAAAATCGATTAAATTCAATCGACATAATAACAATTAAATTACGTACAATAGGAAAACGGTGAGACCAAAATTTTCGTTCGTTACATACCGGGTTTGCTTTAACGGGGTTCGACTGTACTATGCAAAGTTTTGCTCTCGTGGTAAAAGGGTTATTTAAAAGGGTTAAGGGCTGGTTAAGGAAATAATCGAAACGTCAGTTTTATACATAGAGATTGATGTATTTATTTTTTATTCTGGGTGCATTAACTATTCTGAAATCATAAATTCATTCCTTTAGAGCAGATATATCACTGAAGATTCTTCTCCGTTATTTATTATGCTAAAATGGGGATGATGGTTCAGTTTCTTGTATAGGAGGAGATAGCTCAAAACTTTTGTATGTTTAAGGAATACTGGAAATCTAAATGTGTAGGCTTAAAAAAGTACTCAGGAACGGTTACGAGAGGAAAATAAAAATTTCTTGTTTCAGTTTTTAAACAGTTCAGTTTTCTTTCAGTTCTTATAAACCTCGTTAAAATGAAAGAATTTTAAAGTCTTTTACCAGACTTTCTTTAACTGAACTGGCAATTCAAATACATTATATGGGTGCCATAACCCATGAAAAAGGCCACAGACTTTCTGAATGTTAAAAAGAAGAATTTTTTTTTATCTTACAAATGATAGCTTAATAAATGGTGGCGGTTGATATTTAGAGATAGTATAGAGATTATATGCAATAGCCATGATAAATGTTGTGAAGCATTACATTATCATTTTTAGTATCTAATTCGTTTTTCTTATGATCATTTTCCATTAGTCATTCTTTGATGGATAATCTTCAAATGTCTTCATCAGAGTACGTGTTGAAGAAGAAACCAGGATATGGAATGAGTGAAGGTGAAGCAAGCAGTTAATCATACAGCTTAAAAGAGTAATGATGGAGCGTTAGTAACATGTTGTTAGTCTGATGAAGCCACAGATATTTGCTATGTTAAGTAAAGATCCCCAGAAGCCTGATAGAGCCAAGTATCGTCAAGAACAGCTGAGCCTGGAGGAATTAAGAATTAAATTAATCCCTATTTCGGTCACTTGTCGAAGTGTTACATCGTTTGGATTAGCTTTGCTTGAACATGGAATTCGTTTCGTGGTGCAGTCCTCATTTATTTTTTAAGCAGTCAGTGTAGGTAAAAAAAAAGTCATTTTTTAAACCGTTATTTATTTTATATGCTTTAACTGGAGTGCGAGTTGTAAATAACCCCAAATTTGTTACTTTCAGTTTATGTATTTAGCAGTAGTGTAGCGAACATAACTGACGCCGGGGGAACGATACCTTTTTGGTATCCCCCCCCAAAAAAACAAAAAACATATAGTAATATAATACATAGAATTAGTTATTTTGGGACCATTTGGTGCCCCTCTGCAAGTGGTGCCCGGGGCATGATAGACACCCTTGCCCCCCCCCCCCCTTCGCTACGCCACTGATTTTTAGGTTTACTTTAGAAACCTCAGACGTTGCAAGCGATCAGTTAGTTAAAAGATAGATTCTTTACAATATACTATTTCCATAAGTACAGTTTTAAGAATTTTCAAAATTCACTTCCATTTTAAATAAAAACTTTAAAAATTCAAAGAATCAGCAATCTTTAATAAACAAATGCTTGCAATCCGTTTAAGAGGAACAACGAGAAAACTTTTCCAATATGTATTATTAAAAATTAAATTATACGGATTTGGTTCAAAACTGTTATTTTTTTTTCATTTATCTTTATGTTTTGATCAGACTAGGTTAAAATATTTTTGCTTTGGCTCAGTCCTTCTAACACCTTAGCACCCCTGTTTGTCTAGCTTAGAATCATCGTTATATATGACTGAAAATAACCCATGTATAACATAGTAATACTTATATAAATTCCTGGGTAAGTCCACATTATCATTTATGGTTAAAACATTGGAGATTCTCTTGTTAATTTAAAGGGACGTCAGCCAAAATACATTAAATTCAGAAGGCATCGGTTCAAATATTACTCTTCTCTTTTTCAAGTTATGAATATTAATTCTCTTACTGTTTATCCCCTCGCAACTTAACAATTACCACGCGGAAGAGTAAGTCGAATTCAACTTTCCTGGGAGCGAGTTACTGCTCCGGTTACCCGTCTTTCTGTATCGTTTCTCCTCCCCTAATATCCGGCCCTTCTCCATGATAACCGTCCAAGTGCTCGAGCCCCTGCCAGGACGTACCTAAAGAGGCAAAACAAGCGGGCCCTAGTATTAGGAGACATAAATCACACCAATCGCTACCAACTGCCACTTAGTCGGCTGCCAGAACATAAATCACGTCGTGCTACCACCCCCAGACTCGATTTGTTTTCCAGTGTGGGACCCCTATCTATCTTTGCAGAGCAAGGGGATGTTTAAAGGTCACGTGACACACTCGATCATCGACAGAGAAATCCAGATGGATGGAACGAGAGTCGAAAGTTCTCCTGATGAAGGATGGGGGACTCGAGACAGACGACTGCGTCTTTATCCACAGTAGCCACCCTTTAAAGCTTTTATTATCTTTTTTTTTTCAGAGGGCTTGGGTGCCGCTGCGGTGTCATGAAATCACTTCTCTCGATTCGACTGTACGTTGTGTAGGGATGGAACGGTTTTGTGCCACCAAGACTCACGTAAAAGAAAGATTCGTGGACTTTTTTCTCTACGCTTAAGACTAATTGGCATCCCTCGTAATAAAAATAAGGGCTGAATACGCTCTCAGTTTTATTGTCTGAGATCTAGTCATTAATTTGAAAAAGTCTTTAGATTTGTGCAAATAGCGTGGTTCATTCTGGAACACTAACACCGTTGTTTAATTGACAAGTTCGCCTGTGCAGGAAAGCAGATTGTCTCTTTTTCGAGTTCATTGATAGCTATTTAGGAGTGTCAGAAAATGAGAAAATTTACTTGCATATACACCTATACCTCGCTATACGGTAGCTTTTTATACGGCATTTCGCTATAGCAGCCTTTTTTAATTACGGCACTTTTTCGATTTACGGCCCACAATGTTTCGTTATACGGCCACAACAGCGGAAAGTGACGATGGCACCATATTATAGCTCAGTGATTCGTCATCTTAATGTTCGTCATCACATTAAAACAGTTTTTATAAGCATTTTATTTTATGTTTTTTATTATATGCATACATGTGTGCATATGATTTCTTTTTTATGTTTATATGTTTATTTTTTTTAATATATGTTTATTACTACATGGTTTTGTACTTTTATTTTTATTAAATCATTTTTATAGGAAATAAAAGAATGAAATGCTTTATGAACTAAAAACTATATTATTTTTAAAAATTGGAACAGATCCAATAAAATTTTTATGGGTTTGTATTAAAATAATTGATTCGTTATACGGCTTTTCGCTTTACGGCCAACTTATCCAGAACGTATCTAGGCCGTAAAGCGAGGTATGGGTATATTTGAAATGAGAACATAAGAAAATAGTATATTAACGCTATTTAAGTGAGATTGAAATAAAACTGTTCTTAAAAAATATCAACAACTCTTTGGCATAAGCGCAGTTAAAAGTTTGAGATAGTCTTAAGGCTTATTTAAACAATTATAAGCCATTTAAAGTTTCTTTATGTAACTTTTAAAAACTCAATTTAAGAGATCCCATGGGTGTTATTTTGAAGCAAAGGAAACTACTCTGTCCTTATCAGAAACGTCAGCGCCTTGAATTTCTTTAAGTTATAGGTTTATAACTTTAAGTTAAGTTATAGGTTTACTTTGAAAATGCATTGATTAATTTTGATTCAATAAAATTTTGGGAAATGGAGAGGCTCTATCGTTTAGAAACTATCACGTTCACGATGAGGTAGGTATTAAAGTTTACTTTCATGGTAAGAGATTTTTGTCAAGAAATGTGTCCCTTTAATGTTCTAAAAAAACAGGGATTTCTTTTTTGATTCTTTTTCGCTCTCAAAGAAAAAGGACGAAACTTGCGTTCAAATGTTGCGAATAATTTTCTCAATGTGGGGCAGATAATCTTTCTTCGTATGAGAATGCTCACCAACGATATTACATCCAAAATCTAGGGATTGTGATTTCGAGAAGCTGATTAAAAACCCAAAATTTATGCAATCTCTCTTTTGTCATCACGTAGCCCCATTTCGTAAAGATTAATAGTTGCAACCTTACTTAAGGAACGAATGCTTTTTAAAGGGGAATGATAACAGCAGTACAGGCCAAGAAACGTAATCTGACATGCATAAAAGGCCGTTAATTTTTTTATAATTGTAATTCCACCAATCTCTCGATGCACAAGGCTGTGAGAGAAAAAGAAAATTTCGTCATGATGTCTCGGACGATAGTGATGACATTTGCTCACGCTCATTTGCAGCGTTAGTTAGTTTTGATATATGTTGAAATCTGAGGACGTTTCTCCACAGTTAATTTAGTTCTTTTAATTTTACAGTTTTGTTTTTTCTTCATCCTTGACTTGTTTATAAAATGCCACCTCACTTTGTTGTGACAGGATGTCGCTTGAATCATAAAAGTTTTAAATCAAGCATCTACGAGTCTACAACAGATGCTGATTTGCGCAATAAGTTGATTTTGGCAACATCGATGTAAAACCACAACTCCTAGGGTAGGTATTACCCTTTTTTATATTTTTCTAAATATTCTTTGTGTAAATGATTTTTAAAAGTACTATAAGAGTATGAATTGTCAACTAAATACAATTTCGCTTATTTAAAACCTGAATAGCTTCCAACACTCTTACCGCAGTAATCCACCCTTTTTATCTCGTTATAAATGGACTACACTGAACTCATGATTATGAGGATATATTAATAAAAAGATAATGAAATAAAAATTGTTTCAAAGAAAAAAAAGACTACATTAAGTGATAAATTAAGAAACATAACGTACTTTTTCTAGTGGGAAAACTGAATATCTATGCAATTTTCATTTCTGTTAACTTCAATTTAAACCATTGTATATGACTCATTTAAATTCTCTCATTAGTTCGTTCATGTTTATTTATTTTTTCGTATAGCACATATCTGCATTAATTAGCACAGATAATCGTGGGTTCAGTGTGGGGCTTGGGAAGGAACTGAATTCTTCCCTTTCGACATCCTAAGCCTGATATTTTAACCATAAACCACCATGCTACTTATCGTAGATGAAACTCACATTCAAATTTATCTTTGACAACTCATTCCTCGCTCCGTATATAGGGCGAAAAATCCCCTCAGTTTCCCTTGCGTGTCACTGAAAGAACTTAATCTCTGACGTCGCTCGCAACCATATTTTTATGCTCATTAAATACAAATTATGGTAAATCTAAGAATCGAAACCACCATTTTCAGAATCTCGAGCTCAATCCAGTCTCCATAAAAACTTAAAATCCTTCATCATGTATCCTCTAAAATATTCTGCAGTGGCGTTGACCAACTCTAAAAAATCTAGTCCAGTCATTGCTGGATAAGTAGCCCACGAAAGAGAGAAAAACTTTACGGTTATCCAGTAGACTCGTGTACGTGTTTATAGTCAGATGGAGCTCAAAAAGAACGAAATATTTTCTATAAAATATAAATTTCTATAGCCCATAACATTACAAAAAAATTACAACTAGTTTTGAACTAATGAATGAAATTCATCGCCGAACGCTCCAACGGCTGATGAAGGGCTAGAACCACTAGCTCGAAGCTTGTCACAACACTTTTGCATTACTTAAGTTTATGAGACAATTTTATTTTCCTTTACTGGAAAGCTTCCACATAAATATACGATATAATCTGAAAACCAGTGAAATTTGTTTGGCATTGACCCTGTGATTCAGAGATATTACCCACCCGAATATTTTGGCTTAACCGGATTGAAGAGCATCTTTAAGTCTGAATTATTACAAATGATTATAAATGATGAAAATGACAACGCGCATTAATTACTCACTTTAATAACAACAGGAACTTCAAAGCCTGATACAAAACAATGGAAGGAATCGAGAAGGGTGGCGGAGGTGCGAGGAATGGACGAAAGCCTCTTAAGCTAGAGTCCATCCACCTCATCCGGATTTCAATATCGTCTAATCAATTTGTAAATGACTCCACCGGATAAAGATGCCATTGGGCATCCACGCCCCCATACGTCATCCGCAGAAATTTCGTTCAAGTTGCATCATATATCGGCTTGTCAGTTGTCGATGATTAAGAGTGTCAAATGACCTCTAAAACAGTCAACCCTCCTGCTCCAGGGAGAGATGGATAGGGTGTAACGGCGGAAAACAAATCGAGAAGCCGGGATGGGTGGAGAGACTATTTGATTTATGTTGCGTAAGTGGAATAAAGGCAGATGGTAGCAGTTCTCGTTTGATTTATGTTTTCCGAGAAATATGTTATTATACGCGCCGGGGACACTGGGATGAATAAAAGACTACCGAAATGGACATTTCAAATTTCAATCTAATTTCGGTCAGCACTAATATGTAATCCAGATGAATTACAGCCCCTGTAAATGTGAGGCTTGGGGGATTAGGTCGGGCGCTACCGAGGTATTACTGCCGTATTTGTCATTTAAGAAAAGTCTAAATGATGATTATATGTTGGGGAAGTGAAATATTGGGTGTAATTAGTAAATTTAATTCGAGGCGTTATCTTATTCTCGCATCTTGTTCGACGAAATGTGTCTCTACACCTAATAGCATTTTATCCATTTTTCATCGAGGATTCTGGGGACGCGTTGCATCCTTTATAAGTCGATTCATCCGTGTGAGTGGATTAGCCGTTCGTTAAAATCCTTTCAAATTGTTGAATGGACGAGATAAAATCACAGACGCAAAATTGTTTTCCGGGAAAATTCAAAATTTTCCACCGTCGGTATTGATTGGTCGGAATGTTTAGATTCTAATGCCAAAAGCTGCTACGGAGGATAAAGTAAATGAATGATTAACAAAAACAAAGAAATACACACAGTTTACAGATCAAAAGTATACTGTTTTTACATGCAAGCAAATAACAATGCGAAAGTTGGGGGGCGGGGCGTAATTTGTTCCTATTAAACATGGTCGTATAACAAGGACGGGAAAATGCAGCAAAACTGGGAAAAGCTAAAAAGCTAGCCACTCCTAAAGCGAAAAAAGCTCTATCAAAGTGGAAAAAAATCCAGATGGAGAGATTGTTCAAGATGAAACAATTTTACGTTCAAGGAAATGAAAACAATGGGCATTGCATAACAGCGAAGCTAAATGAAAATTGATTATTTACGTGGTCAAATTAAAATTATAGTGGAATTCAGCTTTATATTAAAGTTTAATTGTATCAGCATGTAGTAACGCTAATTAAAAATCTTATTTACAACGTGATTTCTTAAATCATCAAATAATTTATCTTTGGACAACACAAAAAGACTTTTTGTTTCAAGCCTATACCTCAAATAGCTCAACAGCCAGCAAAGCTCATGTTGATAGAACCTTTCAGTAGAGAAAGGTGATATATTATTTCATAATTAGTTGGCCTCATCTCTCATCAAACGAAGAAATATGCTTTAGAATAAGGAAAAAAAGGAAAAATAACATAATTTTTATCGGGGAACACGCTTTGCCATATACAACAATGATTTAGGAAGTAAAACTATACTGGAACCACGTTACAACAATTTTGTAACCCAGGCGGTAAAGGCCTTTATTCTCGACCTTTATTTTGAGTAAGACGGTAGAGGCCTTTACCTCACTTCATCTAATCCGATTTCTTCTTAGAAGCACTTAACAGTAGAATCATCTGCTTGGCAGATCTTTTCTCGTAACTTCTTTAGAGGTCTATCTCTTGAGAATTATGTTAGTAAACATTGTATTTCATCCACCGAGGTGATTGGATCATGAAAATAATAAGATTTATTGTCAAGTAAAAAATATGCTAGTTTTATTTTTATTAAAAATTTAATTTTTTTAGGGAACGGCAATAACAAGTTTTCTGTAGTGCTGGTTCTGAAAGATAAAATTTTCTGTAGCTGCAAATTATTGATGAACTCGGTGATGATGAAAAAATTACTGGATTTTGTCCAAGATTATTCCTACTATTCAATACGTAATACTTCCTTCTACTCAAATACACAATAATATACATAAATTTTACTAGTTTGTATACTAGATTACATTATATACTTTATTATATTACCGCGGCATGTGGCGGACCTGTGGTACAGCGCGCTGGTTTTCGGTGCTGAGGGTGCTCAGATCGAATCCCGGCGTTGCGCCACGAAAAATTCCTCAGTTCGTGTCGTCCCTGCATAGGGGGTAATGCTGTCCGCCTAAATAGTGCCCCCATAGTAAAATGGGCAGTAAAATTGCGGCGTAGTGTAGGCCAATGTTTGATTACAAGTGCCTCCGCGTTGGTAAAAAAAAAAAATATTATCGTGGGGTTCAGAATTATTGAATTTTTTTATTTTCAACTTTTCTTGACCAGAAAAAGGAGATGTTTCTACTGGTGAAACCCACTAAGTCATATCTTTATTGATTTAATTTTATTCAAAGTTTTATAATCACATTAAGTACTCTAGTAGTTTGTATAAGTGAAACACATGAACCATCCTGAGGATAATAATATAAAATAGGCATATGAGAGCCAAGACTGGTTCGTAGTCAGTAAAAATACGCCAGTGCTATAACTTAATTTGATTTAATAATGTTAGTGACAAAGTAGTTAAAAGAAAAAAATTTTTGAGCAGCGTTTTCTATAAATCGTGTTTTTTGACTTAGTGTGTTTCACCTGTAACCTCCGTTATATTCTATACTACATATTTTATTATACTACACTTATTACGATATACTTTACTATACTAAATACTGTACTTTACTAATATATTATACAAAACTATTTACGATGACACCACCAAATCTCTTACACAGTCTCTGCTAAGCTTACTTTATTGGTCACTACCAATAAATAATTAAAATATAGGAAATACAGACAAATCAACTTACGGAAAACAAATTACAAATTTTATGAATAAACTTTCATACGATAAAATGAGAGACTACAACAGACAAAGCTCAGTTTCGTAGTTTTCTCATTTTTATTTCACTATACCTTTAAAAGTTCAGTTAAAGAGATCAATTTTTAAAGCTGATTTTTAAAATTTATGTCATTTCCCTAAAACTTATGCTACTGATAACGATCATAATACTTACAACTGGAAAATAAAAATACAAAATTTTTCAGGTAGTCTTGCTTTAAAAATCGGAAGTATAGAGAAGGTTACATTGAGTATGTTAAAATAAAAATAAATTTACATTTTAGGCTCTCTGATTCCTGGCTAGCATACACTTTTAAATTTACGAAAGCAACATCTCGAAACGAAAGCACACATTAAGCTCTATATAAACATACAATAAAAGGAAATAGACTGCGGGAAAATCTGTAATAACGGCAATGCTTGGAAGGAACGTAGCAATACTGTTATCCGGATTCAACTAAGATTCATATTTCTGTCTATTTGTGGATACCCTTTCATTGTACGAATCATGTTCCCATCGGCAGAAGAAATGAGTTGGACTTGAATCAAGATGTATCTGAAGCATTTCTTTTGAATGATAATCTGATGTCATGAATAGATATTGAATTTTGTCGTGACTGTCGCCGGCCCATTTTCTGTCATTTGTATTGAATCCAAATTTCATTATACGCTTCATTAATCATTTCGCATGATGTTTTATCTCCTTGAACAGAAAAGTTTCTAATGCGCCTCGTATGTAGTCATCAGATTATGGATATAGGACTGTGACATTTAAGTCACTTTATATTACATCTATGAAATATAGAAGAAATAATTATCATCGTTGCAAGTGTTGTGTTAGATATACGTAACCAATCCTAGCAAAATCCGCTTGGTTTCGAGAATGGACAAATTAAAAATGACACCTTAAATTTAATATTTTTTTCATTTATGTAATACATATAAAACGCAGTAATAAATTTTGAGAAGACGGTAATTTGGGTTACTGTTTTAGTTTTCAGAAGGCTGTTGTGAACTAACCCTATTGGATTAGCCCACCTCAGTGTTAACCTATGGAGAAAATTTGTCTACTACTTACAACTACATAAATGCTGATAATCATATAAAGATGGTATTTTCAAATAACCTGAACTTTACTGCACCTTGCAACAGGATTCATTTTGCAAATTTCGTCCAACAAAGAATTTTTGGAGGGTTTAAAACACACTACACCAGATTTTACCCCGAATAATTGAAAGTATTATTTGCATTTTTCCTAAACGAAAAATGCCCCAAGGTGTAAAACTTCTTTCTCTGTTACAGAGTACAGTTTTTTAAAAAAATCTTTAAATCCAAGTCGGCAATCCTTGGACACATTTTCTCCATAGGTTAACATTGAGGTGAACGAATCCAATAGGGTTAGTAAACAACAGCTTTAATCACTGTGTAAAATAAATCTACATCGATTAAAGGGCTTGGGGAACTTTAAAAAGATGTGTGGAAAGGAATTAAATTATTATTCAACTAACAAGCAGCTGATTTATTACCACTTTAATTGAGCATATGGCTCTCAGTTTTATCCGTGTAACTAATTCTTTATGGAAATTGGGAGATATGGTAAAACACTTTTGATATGTATCAGTTTGTAAATATCTCTTATGTTAATATATACAGGGCATGAATGCTCTTTTTACAAAAATTATCTGAGATTTACGACTTTATTGGCTGATAAAATATTAATTTGAGATTTTACAAACAGACATCATATGTATATGTGTGTGTGTGTGTGTATTGTAAAACCATGCAAGATATTTATGCTCACGTGGAAAATCAAGTCGCTTGTTGTACAATACTACTCGTATATGACTGTCAGAATCTCTAGAGTGGGTATTTTGACCAGTTTGTAGGTTTCGAGTTAATATGCTAGGTTAACTCAACCTTTAATCCCTTGAGTGGGTCGATAAAATGAGAACCAAGTATGCTTGTGAACTAACTCTGGGGGTTTCGCGTCAGGTTGACCACCTGACCGAGACATATGCTGTATGGCACCCCATGTCCACGGTCAAGAAAACGGAGATGGGCACCACTGACCTTGATCTACACGGACTGTTGCGCCATGGTTTACTAGGTTAACTGTAAATATATTTACTCCGCAAATACTTTAACCTCTAGGGGAAAAAAACTCAGCAAAATTACTTGTTGAGTAATAATTTTAGAGATTTTTATAATTCAGAGATTCTTCATGCTATACAGAAAAAAAATTCTAAATTGCTGGAATGTTTGCCACATATTGATGTAAACTGAAAAATAAATTATTCGGTAATGCCTGAAAATTATTTGAAGTGATATTATACAAATTTTTATATTATACACTTGGATGAAAAGGAATTTATCAAAGATTTCCTTTTCCGTTAAAAGCCTAGAAAATCGAGTAAAGAATTGTGATAAAAATTCTGCAATCAATAGCTGGATTGATGGTTCCTCTGCGTGAAACCCATATTCATTCAGATGAGAAAGGCAGCAGGAGGGCTTGTAAATTTTAATTAGAGAGGTTCGTACTGTGTTTGGTTGAAAAGGAATATTAAAACTGCAGGAAAGGTTTCACCTTTTTTTAGTGTATAATTATTACATAAAATATAAGGTTAGTTTGCACTAAAGTACTATATTACAATACAACAATGAGAAATAATAGTATCTACTTCTATCGAGTTCTATCTCATTGAGTCTTCAAAAGTAATTGTTATCAAATTACCCTATTTTTTTCTTCCTGAAAGAGCTTAAAAATCAACTTTAAGACTTGAATCAACTCATCGAAAGAGAGTACTACAGATGACAAATATTATCCTCACAAATGAATGTCGTTAAATTATAGATAGTTCAAGTTTTCCAATATCCGAGAAACATACAATTTTATTGGTTAAGATACAGGTGATAAAAGGAAAATTTAAAATGTGTTTTTGAAAACGTCACAATAAATTTATTTATCTATCTCTCTCTCTCTCTCTCTCTCTGTGTGTGTGTGTGTGTGTATATATATATATATATATATATATATATATATATATATATGCATGTGTGTGTATGTCTACATGCTTTTCAAAAATCTCCAATAATGGCTCCTTTCACTGGATGAATTAAGATATTTCTCTTTCGTTTAAGAGAAAAGGAAAATATTGGTGTTTTTGAAATTTATGTAAATTTTTATAATTTTAAATATGTTTTATGGGAATTCTCTTTATATTTCGACTTATTATTTGTGCAGTACAAAAACCAGCTTGTAATGAAATCATCTTGTAAGCATGTAATGACAATCAAAACTGAAATCAATAATTCGAAGGCGGAATCAACTACGGGGACAGGACACGTGCTTACAAAATGTAAAAGTGTTACAAAAATAGAAGAAACTAATCTCCCAACTTGCGGGATCTCACCAGAGAATTCATTTAAAAAGTATGTTTGAAACTCCAGTTAAAGACTGTGAAGAAATGTATTACATTCTTAAATTTTGAAGTATATTTGCAGAAAAATTTTATTAGTAAAACTTTTCTCTTATATTCTAATTAATTGACGACCTTCAACTTTAATTCTCCCTTTCGAGCGAAGCCATATTTTTGTAGAGGGGAAGCAGAATCAATTTCTGAGGTGGGAGTTCAGTTTTGTGGGAGTGGGATTACAGTTCTGGGGGAAGAGGTGGAACAGCGATACAGAACGGACTTTCTTCTTTTGATTTTTACTTCTTTTAGGAAAAATAGTGTTATAACAGTAGTTTTTCACATCTTCTTGATTGCGTTTCTATAGTGTGTTATTCTGTTGTGACTGATGCCCCATGACCAACAGTATATTGTCAGTTCAAGTCCATAACGGCTATTGGGCGAGATGGTGCGACTCCGGTTTTTAATAGAACCACAAGGGTTGAAGTCCGACTTGGTTAAAGGACCGGTCCCGTAATTTTGAACCCAGTCAAGTGACGAGACCGGAACACTTGACCCCGCACCTCTAGAGGTAAATTTGAGAACTTGCAATGACAGATTATTCGCACAACAGCCGCATTAGTGTACACGGTGGTGGATTTGTCAGCGACCGGCATCGAACCAGAGATGTTCTAATGACTGGCTCGCTGCCTTTGCCAACCAAGCCACCGCGTCCTAGTGTTTCTGTAGTTGCAAGTAGGATTATATGTACAAGCGTGTTAAAAAAATTACATCGAATTAAATATTTTGAGATACATAATTTAATTAGAGATACAACTACCCTGTCATCTTTCTACATAATCACCCTTCTTTTCAAAACACTTCTCGCATCTTTGCACTATCTTTTTATTCTGTCGGAAAAAAGTATGTTTTTGGTTGTGCTTTCAGCCAGAAATGCACCATTTTCTTAACCTCGTGATCAATCCAAAGCGTTTTTCAGAGGTCCAAACACATAGAAATCTGAGGAGGTCAGATCAGGACTAAATGGGGGATTCTGTAAGATCTGAAATCTTAGTAGTGTCAAGAGAAGCAGAGGCCGTGTGAGGACGAGCGTTATCAGGAAGGACAAGAACGTTTTTAGACAAGTGCGGTAGATGACACTGGTGCTAATTCTGTGCTTGGAGATGATCAAGGGAATTTGTCTTCAATGATGATACAGCATACCTTTCTTCAGTTATGACGATGACGTTAAATTAATACACTTTATTTACAAAATTAATTATAGTATACAGTATTTACATTAAAGGGTACTTAGAATTTACTCTCCAACGAGAGTTCCATTAACTGGAATGTTTTTGATCCTATGCTCCTATCTTCTTATGGATATATCTTTTGATTTACTCATTATTCCTAGACTGCATCTCTTTTTGTTTGCGTGCGTGCGTGTGTGTAAATCTAAACTGGAATGTGTGTTTGTAAGTATTATCTGCGTATGACTACGAGTTGTACTCAAGTAAATTGTCAGCATCAATCCTTATACATTCGCATATTCTTCAAGCCTCTTTGCACTGCTTACAGCAGAAGCTTTGTTACGGCTTTGCACTTGTTAGAGCAGTTCCTTTGTAAATGGAAATGCTTTCCTCACCTAAAAGAGAAAAAAAATCCGTTATTAAATTAATTTGTTTAGAGTAGACCCTAATATTTTTTAAAAATAATTTATTAAAATTTTTAATTTTTTTTAGTTTGTACAATCAGCACATCTTCAAGGATAACCACGCATGAGAAAATTTGAAAAATATTCATTAATAGTTTCTATACGAAGCTCAGCAGGACATCAAGTCACTGGGCCAACATGCCCCATCGAATGAGGCAAGTTCACCCTCTAAGTTGATTTTATTTTCGAATTACTAACGAAAATGAAAAAACACATAAAATATCAAATGTAATTTTAATATGGTATATAAAAGACACAAAGGATAAGAAAAGATATTTTGTCCAACTTAACTACTGCCTTCATCGATCTTTCTCATCATCAAAATGAATGCAAACATAAAATATTGTGTCCCGAGTGACTGCACCTGGTACATTGAATCCAGTCTTTTCCTGATTCATTGACAATTTTATTGACTTTTATAGGATTATGAATGTAGAAAACAAACTCTTGGATTGCGGTGCATCTTGGGCCACTGGGCCAACATGCTCCGAATTAAATGGGCCAACTTGCCCCATATCTCCATTTTGGCTTTTTGATCGTTGTATCAAATATTCTTTTAATATTTTATCAAACCAGTAGGTAGAAAATTAGCCCTGAACAATGATCTTTTAGATCGTTATTCACCTAAGTGAAACTTTAATTTAGAAACAAATCAGAAACGATTATTTATAAGTGCAAAAAAAAAAAAAACTCCAGTGAAAATTTGAAAATTTTAAGTGTGTTTCGTTTGATTGCTTCTTCGATGCTGACGCTGTTATGGGTGAAAGAAAACGTGCTAAGACACACGTCGCTTACCTAGTAATGCAATCTCCCGGATAGTTGAGAAATATCGCATATGGGGCAACGTGCCCCTATGGCCAACATGCTCCGGTCTACCCTAATACTTTTCAGTTTTAAAATGCTAATACTAAAAGAACATAGAGTAAATCTGACTGCCATTCGCCTTGCCTTGGCTCACTTTGCAGGTGTTCTCTCATTACACTCTTGAGGGAGAAAGCTGAATTTGCTTTGAATATTTGAATCGATTTTTTTTTTTTTACTGTTATTTTTAGAGAATTAATTAAGGTTTTATCAGTTCTCCGATTTCTTTCACTTATTTTGTTGTAATCATTTCGTATAAATTTGACTGATTTATTTAGGTGATTTAAGATCGTAAACACTCCTTTGCATATCTTCCTCGTACAGTTGGCCTCACAATTATAAATTCTTTAAAATTTCGCGTCTGGCATCTCATTGCTTTAACTAACAACAGAGGTAAATTGAAATCCTTTTTTCACACTGAAAATTTATAAAAGGGCAGAGGTGTTAAATAGTATAATTCTTCCCACTTTATGCTTTGAGGCTTTGACTCTTATCGTGACAAAGCCTTAGCATGTCGTGCTGGATTAGTGGAACCACCTTCCGAGGTCTCCAGGTACAAAACAGTCGCAAGTTTGCCCTTCCATTTCGGAAATGTCCTTCCTCATCTAATGTTCCGAATCAAAAATTCAACACATCATCTGACAGCAAACACGGACTTTAATTCCGGATACAAGCACGGGGACACAGACTAACAGAAGAAGGCAGAATAGAAAAAAAAATTATAGATAAGCTTTTCATTTTTGTTCGTGGCACTACTACGTCTACATGGGAGGTCACGTGACCAGCGGAGAAAGGAAGATTGACGGCTCATCAATCACGCGGCAAATGACCGGCATCAATCATATTGCGTGGAAGTTGGAAGGCAGAGCGAAAGGACCATGTGTAAAACGCATCATTAAAGGCTGAGCAGCCATAGGCGACCATATTTGGCTTGATTGTTGCTGCGTTTGGCGTGTAAATGGACCGACGGCCGGAGAAAAATCCATACACTTGTTATATTGCTTTATTAATAATTTTTGGGATATATATTTCGGCTTTACACGGTGAACTTTTCACACGGATGTACAAAGAATATGTGGGACATGCTAGGAAAACTGCAGGAAAATTTTGCCCTCCAACTCAATTATTAATATCAGATTCCCAATCGTCAATCTACCGCTATTTTCTAGAACACAACTTTCATTTTGAGCGTATCCCTCACTCATTGATCCAGGTTTTCCATGTTTATGGACATCTTTGCAGTCTGGATTGACTGTAAAAATATTTTTCAGCTATAAAAGTCTGAATTAATTCAGAGTACTAATTTCCGTTGGCTCCTGCGATCACATTAACTATGTTATGCTGAGAAGTTCGCGATCAAGGCGTTAAAATTATAATTAAGTTCATAATTACAGGTAGAATTGCATTATGATGCGTTGAGTCCTAAGTGCGTGATTTCTGTTTATTTTTTTGTCTACATTCTTCCTGCTAATAATTATCTTGCTTTGTTGATTTATTTTACTATTAGTTATAATTACAGGTAGCTAAGATATTAAACTAAAACTAACAAACATTTGAAAGGAGTATCAGCAAACGTTTATCTACCCGAGAAAAATTATCTAGCTGAGCTTAATAGACGCTGACTACACAAATTTATACGCTAAAAATATAAAAATCTGCTATAAATAAAAATATCTGCTGAACCCCTGAATGAGTAATTTTCAGGGAAATAATATAAGATAGTAAATATCAATTTAAAATAAAATTTAAAAAAGTCCTCAAATTAAATCTCTTTAAATCTCAAATTAAATAATCATTAATTTCAATTAAATAATAATGAAATCTCAAGTTAATACGAGAAAGACGGGAATTTTTTTTCTTACTAAAAAGACTGAAAGCCGTCATTTTGACGGTTAAAAATAAAATCAAGAATTTAAAATATTTAATATTTTTTTAAATGGTTAAATACTTTAAATTTTGAACTATTTCATACCAATATATAATAAATTTGTATATATTTAGATATATTTTTATGCAGGTATGCCAAACTGACAACCTGGTATGGTTTATCCGTAAAAATATATGCATGGTTTGTGCAGTTCTTATTTTTCAAAACCAATATTTCCAAAGAGCCAATATTTCTGTTATTTGCAAAAAGGGGAAGAAAGGAAAAGTAATTAACATTTTCGCGGTATTATTTTAAAGATTTTTGCCTATTTTCTATATTGCCGTCAAATTGACAGCTGTCTGTCTTAGTAGGTATACAACACATTTTCTCCTCCTCTTTACTATCGAATATAATTTTGTAAATACGTGTGCATATTTCGCGTAAAATTAGAAAAAGTCATAAAATTTCAGAAACTTTGGGACATAAATACAGACATAGCGTTCAATAGTATGTCCGAAACCGTCAAAATGACGGCAGCCGTCTTTCTATTGTTAAATAATATATTTTTTATACTTTATTTAAAAGACAAATTAAAAGATATCAAATCATGAACAGGCAAAAATGCTTTAGACAACAATCAAAATATTCTGTACCAGTCATCATATTACGCAAGTGTCTACTACTTTAAAAAAAAAGCTGCTTAAAATAACCATTGCGTAATGGAATCACTCTCCTGAATAATACTGATTCATCGGCTAATGTAGAGGCCTCTGATGAAGATATATGAATTCTTGAAACTATTGTACTCGTATTCATCAATTTAAGTGTAAGACTTCGTTGCCAGTATTTCATTTCAATTCTAATCTATTTAAATGTACCTGAAAGGACACTAAAAGGAGACTTACATATTTGTTACCTCATAACACATTTTTTTATATGTCCTACAAGTATTCATTTTAATTGGATTATGATTTATGTAAACGGCAATATACAGGGTTGTAATAGCTTCAACTTCAAAAAAGAAAAATCAAACACATAATTTTTCCATGACGTTATAAGGCTTGGTACCATGAATTCCATTTTTGTATGAACAACGTCATAGTCAATTCAGATCTCTTTTTTTATATGTGTATAAGCTAAATGAAGTGATTTTTCGATGTTCTTTCAATTACATACCTAGATTTTTAGTTTTGGCTGCAGCAGCATAAAAATCTAAAATGAAAAGGGAAAAAATCCAGAAAAATGTACAGAATCAGAAGCTTGTGACTCACTAATTCAGATCTGATGTATGTAATTTAGTCATTCTAGAAATATTTCCGTCAAACTATATCATCAACCAGACCATTTTCAGCGAAATAAATTACTTTTGACTATGGTTATGGAAACAGGATTTTTTTAAAAAAAAGCCATGCTTGTCACGCAAGCTATAAATTTTTTTGCAATTTGCGAGAGTAGTAACGATTTGCGATAGTGTAGGCATCGGATAATAGAATCACTCGATGCTAAACTAGCTAAATTTCAAAATTAATACGTCTTTCGCATGCTTCGCGTAAAACCTATGACTAACTTAAGCCTCTAGATAAGCACACACTCGTCGATTTCATATAATTGCAGTGGAACTCCTGTCATTTGTAGAATCCCTCGGTTAGAAATAAGGAACAGTATAGGAAACCTAGTGACTAAAAAAAAAATTTTAATCATTTTTAAAAAAATCAGATTTATTTTTCGCATTTGATGTTGCTATAAAATGTCACACAATATTGCTGTATTGTTAACTTTTAAATATTTTAACTAAGTTAACCTTTTCCTTACGGGATTTATATATGTATATATATATATATAACCCCTTTAATGTCCGTTCTTACAAAGGGGGTATGAAAATTCCGTTCTAAAGAGGCAATCAGAAAAATAGGCCCCGTAAGCTAAAGGTTAATGAATCTGAGCCAGTATGATTCTTCTATTCTGAGTCAAGGATAAGTATACAGGTCTTCTGTTAGATTATTGTGGCAGTTAGAATTCATGCAAGTATGGGGGAAAAATTAGAGAATAAATACGTAATTTTAGAAAAATAAAACAACAAAAAAATAAGTCAAAATTTAGAGAAAACTGTAAAACTGTTAAATTTATTCCCTTTAATAGAAATTTTGAAGAACACGACTATGTAACTAATTTTCAAATAAGGAAAATCCAAAATTTTATCCAAAATTTTAAAGAGTCATTGAGACTCTTAAATTTTATACAGAATGCAGCTTAGAATAACTTAGTATGTATTTAAATAATACTCAAAGTTTAATTCAAAAATTAATAATTTTATCCAAATCAATGTGGCAACGTTCAGAGTCACAATTCAGAGTCACACATCTCCTACTCTCTCCCACTGAGTATCTCCATTCTATCTCAACTTATGCTCTTTACCCTCCGTAAAAGAACTTGTTAAGATAAATCTATTTTTTTACTTTTTACCTAGGAGATAATATCTTTTGGATATTTTTGGATGGAGATTTATATTAAAAAATATACAAATTTCAAAGACATAAAAACAGGGAAAAAATTGTCAATTCTCTAATTCAAGAGTAGTTCATAATTCATGTTTTCGGGAAGATTTTACTCGAAATATGTCATTATTGAGACATTTTTGGTGAAAGGAAATACACTCATGACAACGATCATCAAAATTTTACAAAAACAAGTGGTGTACAGCACGCGAGGTAATGCTCAAGTTGTAGCGTGACAAACATGAGTCGCATATACAAAGTTTATGGAGGAAATCACGAAACTCCCGGTGCATTAGAAATTAAATAATTTATGAATTCTCATAAATTATTCCCCGTTTTCTTTACTTAACATACATCAGGCAGGTTAAAAAATAAGGTGCTTGTTAACACGAGAACCTTTGTTTCAGTTGTTGTTAATGCGAGGTTTGGAATATGTCTTTACAATGTTGTAATTCAGCAATTTTCAAGTTTTTTTTTTGTTTCGTTGTTGTACGAGCATACTTAGTACATGTCGCGAGCCCTGTTCTTTACCCAATGTCCGGAAACTAGTCAGAACATAAGTTTTACTATTTTGAAGTGTGATTTGTTCGATATCTAAAGTATACTAGATTTTAAAATCTTTTTTTAACTTCGAAATCTTTTATATTATTTTTCTGATACTCATAAAATAAATCTGCCTTCATGGCTAAATTTGAAACATTTTCCCCCTTTTCCTAGGTGAAATATATTTATACTGTAAGTTATTGCTTAATATTGACACCTATATATTTGTAGTTGTTAATCCGGAAACATTCAGCTTAGTTTGGTTGGTTTTTTAGTGCTTCAGTTATCTTATGGCTCAGGAGAATGAAACAGCCTGAGACTTACCCTGAGACTTAAACAGCCCGCGTTCTCACTTACCCCACTTCACCTTACATAGTAAAACTGTAGAAAATTCATCCAATACTATGGTACTAAACATTACCTCAATACTGATGGTACTTTAAAAAAGTAATAAAGCACAAAATTTCAAATAATTTTCATTTTTTAATTGTTTTGATCTGTAATCCTTTACAAGTCGATAATTTTGATAATGAAATCTTAATGTGTTAATTTCTACAATATAACAGACAATTATACAAGAAAAAAGATATCTATGAAATAATTATGAAATTAAAATGATTATTTCCATTGAAATTGTAATCCGAAATGTATAACCAAGGAATTTCAAATACCTATCAGTTTAAAGCCGATTCTGAACCCCCTGCAAACACTCATATAGATGCGGGACTCGAGCCCGTAGAGTCTGGTGTTAACGCGTTCTAGTCATTCAGCAATCTTTCAGTTTAAGAACAGACTCTATAGAAATAACTTTTATAAAACTTCTTTTGTGGAACTAAGCTAATGTATCGTCTTTGCGTACCTTGTATCAGCTTTGTGTCCTTCTATCTCTTTTAGTGGCAACTTTATTAATTTAGTGATAACCTAATTTCAAATCATTAAAAAGTAATTGTGGAGAGTAAAATACTGTTCAATAATGCAGAATTTTTTTTAGATAAACTGGTATATGATCTATTTTTCTATATAAAAGTCAAATACCACTTACTCACTGACTGATCATTGTAGCTCTTGAACCATAAGTCCTAGGAAGCTGAAATTTTGTATGGGGGTTACTCTTAGGCTGTAGTTACTCATTAAGTAATACTTTTTTTAATTAAAACTTTAAAGGGGTACAAAGGGGCGTAATCCCTCAAAATAAAACACTGACGGACTGATCACTGTATCTCTAGAACCATAATGCTTAAGAAGTTGTATTTTCGCATGGGGACTCCTCTAAGGCCCTAGGAGCTCACTGAGAAGCCTTTGAAAAATCTACCTTTAAAAGGTTTGAAAGGGGCTTAAGCCCCCTTCCCCCCAAAAAAAAATTTTAAAACTCGTTTTTGATGTCTAGTATGGTTTAGTTTGGAGTTCTACGGTCAACTTTTTGCTACACGAGGGCTTTAATGTCTGATCACGGTCGTTAAATTACAGGGTGAACTCTTATAATAATATAAATATTTTGCAGTTGAGTATAACGATGTATTATAATGTACAATGATGAGTACAACGATGGAGTGCAACGGTTAAGTAAACATTGATGCTGTAAACCAAACTGTAGTGCGGTAAGGTAAAATTTTGGAAAGCAAAAATAATATTTACGAAAATAAAGAAACAATGAGGGCCATTCAACAAGGTTGAGATAAAGAAAAAAAAAGAGAAAAAATCTGTAATATCTCGTAGAATACTTTTTGAATTATAGGAAGCCTAAAATTATTAAAACACTGCCATCTTCACAATTTAAAAGAGTACTGATCGAAAGGCTTTGAATTCGACTCTTTCAAATTAGATACAATTATAAAAAGTAAGCATATTAAAAAATCCCCATTCAAATTTTCAAGTTAAAAGTTTAAAATTTTCTGGGAGATAACGCATATAAAATTAAAATAAAAAGATTTTTTCCCCTTTCTCTTTAACTTTAAGTTTTGAATTTTAGTACCTTACAGACGAATAATATGAGAGATTAAATGATTGTTCAGTTTAAACAATTTTTTTGGCCTCTTTCATAAAATTAAAAATAAAACGTACCGAAAATGGCATCAATCTTTTTTTAGAGTCGGGGTGGTTAGTGAGATAATATGAAATTCAAACGCCTGTAAAATCAAAGTTATTTATCAAAAGAAACAAGCGACAAAAATTTAATTTATCAAGATGGGCAGATAAATAACTAATTCGTCAGTCTAATTGGCCTCCCCTCCTCATTAAAGAGAGAAAAAAATTAATTTCACGATATGAGACAAAAGTCATCAAAAGTATGATTACAGTACCGAACAGAAACTCATACACTTGTTTTTAACGTGTTGGGAGTTCACTTAAAAAATTATGCTCATTTCAAAATAGTATGGCAACTTTTGTCAGTAAATAGCATTTAACAGCTTGCTCTGTGATCTTGTTGAAATATCTTCAATAATTTTTTTTTAAATTAGTTGCCGAAAAGGGCAATTACATAAATACAAGGGAAGTTTGATTATTCTGCCTCATAAAACTGAAAACTCATTGTAAAATTTTTAGAAACTATTTACGTGGTACATAAACAATAAACTAATTTTAAAAAAGTGAGATCCCAAATACAGAGAAAATATGCTAGAAAAGGAAAGCATTTTATCAGTATCGACGAAAGAAATATCTTCATATTTTTAGCCTGCTTCATAAACTGAAAAAATATTTAAATAAGTGTAATTGTCCAAAGATTCAGAAATATTCTAAATAAACACTGATACTATATATATATATATATATATATATATATATATATATATATATATATATGTATGTATGTGTGTGTGTGTGTGTGTGTGTAAGTAAGTAACAATAACGCCCCACCATTATTAATTGTCTTTGAAATCTAACCCGTATTCTAAATTATCCTTTCAATATAGCACAGTCCCTCTTCCAAATTGCGACCTAGAAATAAACTAATTGACAATCTATACTACCCCTTCACGCACGTGCTGACCATTACGCAGGCACTTGATAATATATAACTAACAGAACTCTTAGGCACGTGAACGCGAACCGTGCGACTATTTCGTCATACATCGCATGTTCGAAAACCACGCGATTATTGCTCATACTTCACATGTTTAGGTCATACGTCCGATTGTAGCTAAATGAACAATTCTAACCCTAGTGTTAAGATCGGGAAACATTCAATATAAAATTTTGAACGGAGATTTTCGCGGTCTTTTTGGTCTTGTCTTGTCCAAGCCCTGCTTCCGCTGCTGTCCGATGTAACATTCAGTCTTCTCACGCTCCGGCAGGTCCGATAACCGTTATTGTTAAACCATATATCGTCCTGTGTGCCACTTCTGTCAACGATGTATTATGTGTCTACCTTATTTGATGTCTACCTTATAGTGATGTGTTGAAATAATGTCCTCGTTTATACTTCAGGAGGAATAAAATAAGTGCAATTCGCGTATCTCTGTCTATAAGAGTGTGCTTCTCGCAGCAAATTCTCTAGACTACATGTCCAACAGTGACTACTTTCTATGTGTGTTTCCATTTCTTCAAATTCATTTTATGCATGTGATTTTCATCCATCACACATACACACACACACACACACACACACACACACACACACACACACACACATATATATATATATATATATATATATATATATATATATATATATATATATATATATATATATATATATATATATATAAATATATAAATATATATATATGGTGATTTTTTTAAAACTGACACTACTCAAAACCCCCTGTACCGCGATCTATCAGCCGGAATTCCACCAAAATTGATAAAGGGACTAAGGACGACATAGGAAAGAGTTCCCATGAAAAAAAAAGTTCCAAAAGTGGCCGATAGGGGAAGACATGGCGCTGTTGTTGTCGGCGCACCCGAGAATTTGCATAAAACGCAAGTAAAACATAAAAATGCAAATTCTTGACTACGTAGTCGACAGATTCGCCAGTATCTAGGGCTATAAAGATCGGGGTGGAATCTGTTGCTCCATCACTTTACAGAAGAAAGGGTCATCAGTCGCTTTTTTCCACTTGCATGGCCACCTCGCTCCCCGGATCTAACCCATGTGATTTCTTTCTGAGGAGTTATTTAAAGTCCAACGTGTATCTTGGTGAAATCTCTAACTTGTCCCCCCTAAAGGACAACATATCTCGGACTGTAATGAAAATTCCTGGTGACATATTACGCTCGGCCATTGAGAACGTAGTGTTCAGGATGCAATGTGTCATCCACCAGGATGGTGGTCACATTGCAGGAGGGAGAAGTGATGCTGCATAAAGCGGTGTTGCAGTGAAATTTTTTTTTTGTTTATTCATTTGTCTGTTTATTACAACATTTTGGGGGTACACCCCTTATCTTTATAGCCCGAAATCCTTACTTACGTTTTACGCAAATTCTCGTGTGCACCGACAACAACAGTGCCATATCTGTCCCTATCGGCAACTTTTGGAACTTTTTTTCCACGGAAACTCTTTCCCATATCGTCCTTAGTCCCTCTATCAATTTTCGTGGAATTCCCGTTGATATATCACGATACAGATGGCTGTGAGTAGCGTCAGTTTAATAAAAATCACCTTATATATATATATATATATATATATATATACATACACACACATACAAAAATTTATGAAAAAATGTGAAATAATGATGTGAAAACAAAATAAAGAAATTGCAGAATGTTTGAGGTCCTTTTATCTTAAAGTTTAGCTTAAATGCTTGAATTACTTACAGGAAAATTTTGGATATCATAAAGCTATTCGTGACTGCAATGTTTATGATTTCCGTAATTGCTCCGTGTGAAAAAAAAAAATGTCTTTTAGAAATATCATTTCCATAATTTGCAGGTTACAGAGCATCGTATGTAAATGTACTCACGAGAAACGAAAATAAAATGGCGTGTTACTTTCACCACCTTAGTATTTGTCCCAGGCGAAGACAATAGTGGCTCATCATTGATTCGTGCTGTATGCTGATGACATGCTTGGAAGGGGAAACGTTTACAACACATTCTCAAAGACGCTGTGGACTCATGGATAACTCAATTTCCCAAAAGAAAGTCATCAGATCCAAAATGGTATTTATCATAAGAAACGGTGTGTGGTAACATGTATTTTAAAACTTGGCGTTTCTCTACGTGAGTAATGATGCAAATCACTTTGCAAATTTTTTTTCTTTCGCTCCAGGATTTGCACTTCACGGAATTTTGGCTCATAAAATGTCAGGCATCATCGCCAACTGACAACCCTTGGCGACAGGACCCTTCTGAAGTATTAAGTTTGGCAGGCCCGAAGAAAAATGGATCCTCGAATGCGATTAGCAGACGATGATGGATGTCAGGAAAAGGTTGGACCAAACGGGGTGGGCTGGAGAACATTCGAACGTACTCCCCTTCGCCTGCCGTTTTCGTGACTGGCAGACGATAGAATTATATTGATTAACCCACTGTTGCCAAAATGCTTTCGCTTTACTCAGATGATATAGTATGAGAAATCGGTCGTCATAAAAAAGTTAAGTCAGATAAAATCGAGGTAAAATTTACTGCAATTTAGTGGGGTAGGGGACCAAAGTGTGTATGAAAAAAAAAGTCATTCCAAAAAGGATCACATACTTAATGTATTACTAACATGTTGAAGACGGGAAAGAGAGTGGATAAATTTGTCTTCCACGTTTTATGCTATCTAGGTATATGATAAATTTAAGTAAGCTGAACATCAAATTTCGAAAGCGTAAGAAGTTAACAACTTTATCCCTTTTAACGTTTCAAGTTAACCGTTCCAATTTAAAATGATATTTTGGGCTAAATTATGCTTTTAAAACCTGTTATCAGTATTTCAGTCCAATGTACAGTGGAATCTCGATCGATCGTGTACAGTGGATGTACAGTGGAATTCGGAAGTCCAATGTACAGTGGAATTCGGATCCATCGTTTTTCCGTATGTGTCGTTCATTTTATCCAGTCCCAACGATCATATTGCTTTGTTATGTTTCCGCATCTATCGTTTTCCTGCATTTATCGTCCAGTTCAGTCGGTCCCTTGAAAAACGATAGATCGAGATTCCACTGTATTTACCTTTCCGTTTTTACCTTTCTGAATTTTGTATCTACATTTCCTAGTAAGTAGATTAATAATATTTTATTACTATTTAACAGTTATAAAAGCAGAAAAAAATTAAATTTTACTAGTTGATACCCGCCAAAACATGACGGCTAGATAGTAAATAAATGAACTAATACACAAATTATACTCAACACATGAACACATCATTGCCAAATGTGGAAAATCATAATAATGCGCAGAAACAAATTAATGTGTTTAATCGGCCTCGTACTTAGTGAGTATCTAAAGTCCGATTTAAAAATTGTAACTGAGCATGCGCAGAAAGCATTTTTTTAAAAAAATTGTAAACTATCGCTAATCAAACAGTGCGAAATAAATAATTTCCATGAGGTTTAATCTTATATTTCATAAACATAATTATCATAAAAATAAAAATGGCAGAGAGAGATCTTGAGAGACTCCTCGGAATAAACGTGCTTATCATTAAAACATGACACCGAGTATGCGCAGAAACAGTGAATTTCTAAAGCCAGATTTAAACATGCCACTGGGCATGCGCAGAAATCAATTTTTAATTGTAAATTATCGCTAAGTAATGGAAACTGCGGTAAAAAAACCAAATTTCACAAATCTACAGATTAAAATATTTTGTTTAAGACCAAAATGAAGTAACTGATGCAGTAGTTTTCTCTCCCGGACTGCCCAAAAAGTCGCTTAGCAACTTTAATATATAGATTTTCAGTTTTTTCTCAAAGAATTAATTTCTTATTATTTCTTTTTATGCTAAACACCGTATTACAAAACATGATGCTTAAAACGGCATTTAGCTTTTTTAAAATTTAAATTCGTATAAACTGCAAATGACAGTTTATATTATGTAATTTTTGCACAGACCAGTACTATAACGGCTACGACTTCACAGGTAGTTGAAAGAGTATATATCCTATAGAAGGAAATGGATTCTCATCATTTGAGAATTTGGGCTGAACAAGAAGACATCTGGACCACAGGTATCTCAGTGTCTAAGAGCTTGAGAACCTGCATTTGGACTGGGTATTTCTGGCCCATCGCAATCCACTTTTAAAGGACAATTGCCCCAAGTAACACACACCGTTGGCCCAACCGCATATTTTCGTGGCATCGTTGGAGAATGGTTACCGTTGGCAGAAATTCCAGAAATTCAGATGGGCCAACTGCAAATGAAAACGGTTGGGCCAACGGTTGCAAAATATGGTTGGCCCAACTGCAAATGGAAGCGGTTGGGCCAACGGTTACAAAATGTGGTTGGCCCAACTGCAAATGGATGCGGTTGGGCCAACGGTTACAAAACATGGTTGGCCCAACTGCAAATGGAAGCGGTTGGGCCAACGGTTACAAAATATGGTTGGCCCAACTGCAAATTAAAGCTGTTGGGCCAACAGTTACAGAATGCATTATTCACTACGACAGAAACTGGTTTGGCGAATTGTTTGCACGTGGGGAGAAGAAATGAACGGTAAAAAGAAATGGATGTCGGCCATTCCATGTTCCACGTGATTGTAATATTACGAAGAATTCCAGAGTAAGTATATTATTTTATTAGTAATATACTTTTATTTAGTAAACAAAATGATGTACTTGGCTCCCAAGTAACACACACCGTTGGCCCAACCACATATTTTCGTGGCATCGTTGGGGAATGGTTACCGTTGGCAGAAATTCCAGAAATTCAGATGGGCCAACTGCAAATGAAAACGGTTGGGCCAACGGTTGCAAAATATGGTTGGCCCAACTGCAAATGGAAGCGGTTGGGCCAACGGTTACAAAATGTGGTTGGCCCAACTGCAAATGGATGCGGTTGGGCCAACGGTTACAAAACATGGTTGGCCCAACTGCAAATGGAAGCGGTTGGGCCAACGGTTACAAAATATGGTTGGCCCAACTGCAAATTAAAGCTGTTGGGCCAACAGTTACAGAATGCATTATTCACTACGACAGAAACTGGTTTGCCGAATTGTTTGCACGTGTGGAGAAGAAATGAACCGTAAAAAGAAATGGATGTCGGCCATTCCATGTTCCACGTGATTGTAATATTACGAAGAATTCCAGAGTAAGTATATTATTTTATTAGTAATATACTTTTATTTAGTAAACAAAATGATGTACTTGGCTAATTAGTAGCATCAAGTAGTTTTCTAAAATGCATATCAAAATGAAGCGTAACTTGGTAAATTTAAATAAAATGCTTTGTTAAACTTCTATAAAAACAGCCAAAGCTTTCCTCAAATAATAAATTTAACTACTGTAATTGTATTTGCTGTTTCTCTATTTTTAGAACACAATAAGTAATCTGTATATTTATAATCCTTTATAGAATGGTTGTATTTAAACTTTTTGAAATCATGGATGTGTTTATGTTATTTATTTTAAATGGTTGAGTTACTTTAGTTAATCGGATCGTTCAGAAAGTTTTAAATTGAATAGTTGATCAAATTTGGTGTTTACTGATGATTCTTACCTTGTACTTTCAGTAAGATTATTTCTAACTAGAGTATTTATAATAAAAACATTATGGTAAACTTTCATTTATGCTCAAATATCTGTTATTAAAGTTTACTGAACATTTTATATAAGAAGTTGAACATTTATTCTGAGTGTATTTAAGTTGTTTATAAGTTTATATCTCACAGTTTACTTCATAAATTTAGAAAACCTACTCTATTAAATCGTCATATTTATAAAGAAGCGTCAGTTAATCACTAGCTTATGAATACAAGGATAAAATAGAATTAGCTGTCTGCTTTGGTGAAATTTCAGTAATTTTTCTCTCCTTACTATCAACTTAGCAATTGTATTTTATTTCAGTTTAAAATAATTGTCTGTCTCAGACTCGAACAGGTATTTGATGTTAAATATTTTGTTTGAAAGTAAAATATCAATACAAAGTATTTATGAAATATGCAGATCACTCATTAAAATAATTCATTTGTCTTTAACATTGGATTATCTGCTAGTTATTGTAATATTTACATTTTAAGCAATTTTTGACAATATACTTAATAAAGTTTGTACATAATATTAAAGACTATTTATGAAGTAAGCTGATCACTCATTAAAATAATTCACTTGTCTTTAAAATTTGATTAGCTGCTACTTATTATAATATTTACTTTTTTAGCAATATTTTTAACAATAAACTTTATAATATATATATATTATAAAGTTTGTACATAATATTAAAGACTGTATTTTGACAATCCCATGGTATATGACTTATTTTTCTATTTTTAGCTGTCTATAAGATCATGTATTCAAGGAACTGGTATGCAGAATTGAAAATTCTGGAAATTTTTATTTGACTGCCAGTCCTGATCTCATTAGTACCATAGATGAAAGAACTGGAAGTGTGGTTATCATCTTATGAATGATTTAATCTAGGTAAAAACTTGCTTTGAATTCTTGGCCTATTTGTATAAACTGAAGTCTTGTTCCTCACTCTTTTTTATTTTCCCTTGTTTCCTACCAGTATTATTTGATTCACTTTATTAAATATGTATTTTTAAATCATTATGTTAATGTGTTTTAAATTTTTAGTTATATCTAATTAGTACAGTATTTTATGCAGTAGTTTATGCAGCCTCGTGCTTAGTGAGTATCTAAAGCCAGATTTAAACATGTCGCTGAGCATGTACAGAAAACAATTTTAGATTATAAATTATCACTAATTAATAGAGATTATGGTTACAAAAACCATATTTGACACATCTATAGATTAAAATCTTTTTTTTAAGACCAAAATGAAATAAATTGATGCAGTAGTTTTCTCTCCCAGACAACCCAAAGAATCGGTCTGGCTTAGCAACTTAAATATAAAATATATAGATACTGTGATGTTCAGTAGATAGAAAGGCATTAGTAGGTTTGATATTTTGTACAAACATTTGTAATTTTTTTTTATATTCGTGGAGTTATAAATATTGTCTAAAATTATTAAAGTGTTGGTTTTTTTTAAAGATATTGTGCTAATAAAAAGCTTTGTGTTGACAAACATACATTTACAAACTGTTGGGCTTTTGATGCTACAGAATTAATTTGACTTTTACTGAGAAAATATTGTTTACTGTGTGGTTAAGAGAAGGAAAATTTCACCTTAATTTTTTCAATGTTGTATTGGTAAAATGTATGTGGAAATTAATCTTATCTATCATATACTACAATGTCTTATTTTTCTAATTTTAATTTGGTTCAAATATTTCAAATTATTCTTTAATTTTCTGCTCTGTTAATTTATGAAAATAAACTTTGCTAAATACATACAAGCAGTTTAAGATGATTAGTTCCTATAATGTAAAGAAATTTCTGCCAATAGCTCTTGATATTTTAATTTTTCATGTCTAAATTTTAAGTAAGTTTTCAGAGAGTTGATATATTCATGTAAATAAATATGTACTAAAATTATTAAATAGCAGTGTCTAATTTGCCTCTGATGTTAATTTAGTTTGCATATTTGAAATTGTTGTTTCATTTTGTACTTTGATAATTTAGCAAATAAATAAACCTTTACTGATACATACCTGAAGTAATAGTTAAGACAAGTTCATGCAACATGAAGAAATTTTTGATTATGAAGTAAATGCTAGGGTTAGATTTCATAATAAGTTAACTTGTTTCTAAAAAATTAAAAAAACTAACTTAATCAGGCATTTTTGTTTGACTGTTTGGTGCATATATAGCTATTTTTCTTTTGACTCATTTACTGTACTAATTTATTTTTATATTAACAGCTTCTGTCGGACTGGCTTACCAGGGAGAAGTCATAACGGAAAAATTTGTTGAAGACTTAATAAAGGGATTTTTCCATTTTTCGAAAGACAGAGAAGGAGGGAGAGATAAAAGAACTGTGTATTTCTGACAATGTAAAATTAAATTTTATTAAATTTTTTGTTAAAATAAAAAAAATTGATGAAAAGTTGTGTTTTATTAAAATTACTATAACATGCTTTATTAAGATGCTGTTTTAAAATATTAAACAAGGTAAGTCCAAAAATTGATATAAAAGTTTTATGGAAAGTTTTAAAAAAATCAGACCTCAGTTGTATATATTGTATCAGACCTGAAGACAAATCGGAAGATAAAGTGTTTATATATATATATATATATATATATATATATATATATATATATATATATATATATATATATATATATATATATATATATATATATATATATATATATATATATATACATATATATATATATATATATATATATATATATATATATATATATATATAAATATATATATATATATATATATATATATATATATATATATAAATATATATATATATATATATATATATATATATATATTTATTTATATATATATATATATATATATATATATATATATATATATAAATAAATAAATAAATATATATATATATATATATATATATATATATATATATATATATATATATATATATATATATATATATATATATATATATAATGAAAAAAATATTTATATAAAGGTAATCTTACAAAAAGTATTTGTCATATTAACTCAGCATGAGTGTGCAATTTGACACCAGTTGATTATAATGGAAAGGTGTTTATTTAAAAAAAATTATATATGTAGTAAAGTGACTGATTAAAAACAACAGGTAGCATTGATATTATAAATTGTATATATATATATAGTGACATGAGATTTATAATATCACTAAGGATATAATCTATAAGATTTATTCTCTTTAAAAAGATATAAAGTGTTTAAAACAAAACACTTTATATAAACAATGTCAAGCAAAATATAAACTGTTAAAAATAACATTAAAATTAAAATGTATTGTTGCTTTTTGTACATTTTAATATTTAACTATGGAAACTTTTTGATTTCATAAAAGAGTGAATTTTGCAGTTTTCAGACTACTTTTTGGGGAAAAGAGTTATACATTTTTCAACCCAGCCAACAACTCTTTGTTCATTGGGCCAATTTTCAAACTATTCACGGGTCAATAGTTTGACATTTTGCTAATTTTCAGCAGTCCGTTTACAATGGGGATTTCCCTTTTTGTATATTCAAAAAAGCATTTTTGAATACACTATTTTTATATAAATATACTTTAATATCTTATTTCATATATTCAAAATAGAATTTCGAATATACTATTTTTATATAAATATACTTTAATATCCTATTTTATATATTCAAAATAGAATTTCGAATATACTATTTTTATATAAATTATTTGTGGCTAAATACTAGAACTTAATAAACTGTTTAAAAAGGGGAAATCCTCTTTGTAAACGATCTGCTGAAAAATAGCAAAATGTCAAAACTATTGACCCTTGGATAGTTTGACTGTTGGCCTGATGAACAAAGAGTTGCTGGCTGGGTTGAAAAATGCATAATAGCCCTAAATAAATTTAATGTAGGCTTACCTACAAAGTTGACTGTTGGGCCAACTGAATGCCTACTGTTGACCAACCTCGTGCCAACGGCCAAATCATTTAAATCCAACCGTTGGGCCAACAGAACGCCAACCGTTTCCCTACAAATCCAACCGTTGGGCCAACAGAACGCCAACCGTTTCCCTACAAATCCACCGTTGGGCCAACAGAACGCCAACCGTTTCCCTACAAATCCCACCGTTGGGCCAACAGAACGCCAACGGCCAAATCCTGTAAATCCAATGGTTGGGCCAACTGAATGCCAACCGTTGGGCCAACTGAACGCCAACCGTTGGGCCAACTGAACGCCAACCGTTGGGCCAACTGAACGCCAACCGTTGGGCCAACCTCGCGCCAACGGCCAAAAACCACCGTTGGCCAACCATGCCCGAAAGTGGTTGGCCAACGACTTGCCAACGGTTTTGTGTTACTTGGGGCCGGACTGTTTAGTTCCCGTGCAGCTAAAAATGACAATAACCACCTTAATTATTTTCTAACTCAGCAAAATATTTAAAAATTTTTGTTTTTATTTTAATTAGTATGTTTTATGAAAGAGTCATTTCCTGACTAACTTTTTAAATTTTTTTTTCTAAAGTATGATTACGTTCCTAAATAACGGTCCTTCGGAGAGAAAAAAAATTGTCCTGTGTCGCGAGTTATAATTTTGGCATTGCGCCCAGTAGCAGTAAACAGTTAAACAGAAAAGCACTAAAATGCGTTAAAAAAAAAAGGTAAGCAAACGACAAGTAATCCTTCGTTAATAACCTGCGGTAGTTTCGTTAGAGGAGACTACCTGTATTATTTTTATGTAATAACTTAATTTATGTTTTTCCAAATTTGTGGTTATATGCCATTCAAAATGTAAAAAATAAAAAAATAAAAGAAATAAAAAATAAACAAAAACTGAAATACATTTTTTTGTATGGTTAAAGAAAAAAAAAACTTTACCCCCCCCCACACCCCCTAAAATCACGCCTAAAGTCGATTATGACGATTTAACCACCCGCGGTACAAACCTTAACCTGAGTCGACAATACTAAAATTGCAGTAAATGCGATTCAGGTTCAAACTTAAATATAAAAATGTACAGACTGTTTCGTATTTGTGTAGTATTCATGGAAATATAATTCGAAATTATGTCTTAAACAAAAATAATAGAAGTCTATAGGGAGGTTGGTAATAAGCGCCATCTACCGATACTAACGGATTTAGAGTCATTCCAGCTAGAGTAATTGTTTGCTGTGGCAGTTATTAGATGATTTGGGTCGTGGGTCCACCATACTAATTGGGATCTTACGAAAAAACTTTCGAAAGAAACGCTGAGGTGCTGTAAGTTGTACAAAACACACTTTCAGTTTTTTAAGTTCGCTTTTCAATCTACCTAAGTCAACAGGCAGATTCTTCAATAACCTTGATTTTAACTCTCTTTGGGAATGCACAGCAAATGCCGCATGACAACACTCAAAAACAAGTGAATTGACGTTTGCTCGAGACGGTCCGCTTATATTAAAAGACAATGAGCTGTAGCATTCTATTTACTCATGACAGCAAGAATATGCAACTGATACATAGGCTGGATAGAAAACTCTGACGTTCGCCGCAACTGTAATATCAAAGGACTGCAAAGCAATGAACAGGAAAGTTTAATGCTTAGCACAGGAATTAAGGCTGCTGTGTACTAACCCTATTGGATTCACTCACCTGTGTAAACGTATGGAGAAAATTTGACCAAGAATTGCCGATTTGGATTTAATGATTTTTTTAACTGTTCTCTGCAATAGAGAAAGAAATTTTGCACTTTGAGGCATTTTACTCTTTTTTTAATGCAAATAATATTTTTAAATTTAAATTATTAGGGGAAAAATTCTGGCATAGTGTGTTTTAAACGCTCATCAATTCCTATGGTAAATGAAATTTGTAAAATGAATTTTGTTGCAAGGTGCAGAAAAGTTCAGGCTATCTGAAAATGCAAATTTTATTCGAATATCAGCATTTATGTACCTGTAAATAGTAGACACATTTTCACCATAGGTTAACACTGAGAAAATCCAATTGGGTTAGTACACAGCAGCCTTAATGAATGGAAGTTAGGATTGAACGGATCTGGCACTGAAAGATAGGGGCTATGAGTTGGGAGATGCCTGAAAGGGAACTAGTTTAACTATTTCTGTTCTTCAGGTTAGTCGTAAGCTCCAGACAAGCAGTGGTTTCTTATTAAATGACTCTTATCCCTGGCCATTTTCTACTCAGTACAGCTTAATTAAATCCTATTATTCAATCCTTATTCATAATTGCCTTCCATCATCTTAATTAAAAGGTTCGACTGAGTACTGCATATCTATAAATTTCTGCATCGTTAAAATAAAGCATATGATAAGGCAAAAAACAAGCGTATCATTTTGCCGCGAGAGTATTCCATTTTTAATCACATCTCGTTTCAATTCTAATTAACGTATCGATCCAGATGTCATTAAAATGAAAAAAATCTACCACTGTGTAAAAAAAAAATAAACATACCAAGAAAGAAATCAGTGAACCAGTCAGGTCTGACACTAAAGTACTTTATTTTTAAACAATAATTATGAGCAAGTTGTCGAAAAATAATCACATTCCGCTTCGGTATTTTATTCTAATATAATTCTCCATTTCCCGTGATCCCCTCTGCACGGAATGCCCCACAAATCACCCAAGAAAGCTTTACCCGAAAAAGGAACGCAATAAAACCGTTAATTGGAAACACGAACTGAAACGCAACAAAACGTTTATTAATCTCCCCACAGGAACAATAATTTAAAAAATACCCTCCCACCGCCACCAAATCAAGCGGAGCGGCGACATATTTATTCGCCATTTGGCGACTCATACATTATTTCTTTAATTAAATAACCGCGCCAAGGCTGTGCACATTAACACCTCGTTACATAACTTCTGAGTCCCCCCCCTTCACTCCCCCCCATAAAACGAAGCCTTTGGAGCCCCTTTATTGTAGGGGACCCTGGCTCGAAATTAAAATATGAACTTCATAAAGAATTCAGTTAGTATATGCAAATCGTTGCTTTGCAAGTACTTTTAAATTAGCTTTACGCATAGGGGGTATTTATTTGGCTATAAAATATATTACAGCGCCGACAAGTAGTGGTTGAGAGGTACAAAGGACAATAAAAGGATGTTTTAGAGCCCGAAAGTGGTGTAATAGAGGGTGTCTTTTTTACTTTTTTTGTTAAAGACGGTGCTGGAAGTGTTTGCGTGGATTGGGTTACAGGGAGATATAAAATAGGAGTTTTAATTAAAGACTCGATATTTTGCTTTTGTGACGCTAAATAAAGGCATTAGGAAGGCGAATGGGCTCAGCTTGTCCTGGGAAATAAATTTGAATGTTTTTATTCAAGCTAATTCCAGCAATTAATTTCAAGAATGTTACGTTTATAGTGAGTTTGAACATCAGATGTTTATGAGAGTTCACGCACAGACGCAAATGATCATTTCTCGTTTGCATTTAAATGCACAAACATCAGAGTTTAAGAGACAATATACCGCTACATTTAAATTTGTTAATCTACCATAAATGGGTGCAAATGTTGCTCTATATTGTGTAATAGATTAAATTTTAATATTAACACGTATTCGGTTCACAGACTGTCTTCTCATTGTTATAGAATGCCATGATAGGGTTGTCACATCATCAACAGTGAAGTTAATACTCCTGCGCAACACGTTCTTTTGAGGTACCTTTTCGTCTCCGCAATTATTATATTACCCCTTCATGTTAAGACCTAGATGCCTTTAAGGAATCCCGTTTTGGCACCATTTCTTCTGAGAATCATCTCTTTAAATTATTTCTGCTCTTTTTTTATAAAAGGTAGATGGAGACATCAGAGTTTTACTTTGTTTTCGCTGTCCTGTGGAGCCGGATGATTGCCCACTGGCTAGAGTGCTGGCATTCGGCACCAAAGTCTGTGGGTTCGAATCCCACTCATGGCATGGACGTTTATAACCGTTTGGAATCGGTTTTAATCAGTAGATCCCGGTGTAAATAGCCCTCGTGTAGCAAGTATAGCCGTTCGGAATCGGTTTTAATCAGTAGATCCCGGTGTAAATAGCCCTCGTGTAGCAAGAGTTGACCACAGCGCTTCATACCGTTGTCGAAAATCCGGTGTCTTGTGAACGTGTAGAACTTGAATCGGGCATCTGTATTGCTCATTTTTAAGTGTGAAGGGAATATCTGGATTTTTTTATACCATTGTAAAAGGATTTTTTTTTTTTGTGCTTGACTAACTTAAGGAAATTATAACATAGACAAACCTCTGTTCATAGAGACATTATGGCCTGGGCTCTATGATTTAGAAGATACATTGGGCAAATGTGGACTCAAGACTACCTAATAGTAGAGTTCCAAAACCATAACAGGATAAAAAATGCGACATATATTCATAAGTAAAACCTGTGTTTTAAAAAAAAGACATCAAAACATTTATATGTTTATTTAACATTTACTTGAAAACGCCTACCTGCATTTTAAAATCCCTTAAAACACTGTTTTTCTCTCAAGAATACAAAATCACCTAAAAAGGGAAATAACCTTTGGGTCTCCGGTCAGGGTCAAAAATCACTCGCACTAACTTAAAATTATTTGGACTTTAAAGCCCTTTCTCACTTCTAACACACATAGACTCATGTATTCCCACACACATATACATATATGTAATAATAACACCACACTAGTCTAATTCTATTCCAATTCTTTGACATCTAATTCTATTTTGATTTTGTCTCTCCCGTTATATAGCTACCGCGTTCCTTCTGTATGACGCCTTGGCATATGGCACCACAGGGAATCACGTGGTAATAAGAAACTAAATTTCATATATGCTGGTGTGAGTATCGGTACTACGCACTACGAGGCTTATTCATGGATTGAACGTTCACTACAGTCGATTCTCTGTGTCAGTAAATATGTAAAGAGCTTGTTCTCCTTTAAATTTCATATAACATTTTCGTAATAATTCGTATAATAAATTTTTCGAATACAATGCAATTAGATTTGAAGGTTCGGATTCCCAATTTTAAATGGTCTCAAGATTTTTATACTTTTTTAATGGTTAAGACATTAAAAAAATATTAGCACTTACCAGTATATTTTTAATTTCTTTTCAAAAAGAAATTTATTTTCTCAAAATTTATCTTTTATCTTTACTTTTTCAGTTAAAATATAAATTTGACATTTCAGGAACTTAGCCCTTTCATCTTATCACATTTTATTTATTACAGTTGAAGGTTTTCATTTGAATAAAAAAATAAATACATGTAGTTTATTCGTATTAATGTTGTCAAGCGAATTACAATTATTTTAACCCTTCAGCGGGCGTACCAATTTTTGGAACACCAGCAAACGCGCGTGGCACAAAGTGCAACGTCTCTTTCAACCTTGGTTATTTCTTTTGTAATAAACTTTTATTTTTCAAATTCAAAATAATAATTCTGCGTTTTATGAAAAGATATAAAATGTTGATAATATTGAGATATATTTGTAATTAAAGGCCAAAGAATGTAAATACAATCGCCTTATTTCAAAACTGACAGGTTTTTTGGATCTAAGGAGAACTTGCGAATTGATTCCTATTATGTAAAAAAATCTAAAAAAAATGAGATTGTCTATCTTCGTGATATGCGGGATGCCGTGTAATAGCTGCACATTGGATCGACTACATCAACTCCTGCTTTTGTCGTATTGTAATCCAGTGTAATGGCTGGTTTACCACGGTTAAATGTCGACTGACAATGAATGGAAAGGAATACAAGAGTCAGAATATAAGACCTGCATTAGAAAGGGAGTAGCTAGAAATAGAAACTGCTTAGAACATTCAAACCTTACATGTAAAATCAAACCATTCGAAATTACGAAAATGTTGCACTTTATAGAGGGACGCGCCCGCTGAAGGTTTGACCACAGTGTTAAGACGCTTAGAATGTCCAATAGCACTGTTATTGTGAGGGCTGAAGAATATAAGAAAGCTCCAAATATCATCACACCAGGAAGCATTTTAAGCATCAATAATATGTCTTTTTCATCTCCCAGTAAACCTTCCACCCCTCCCTCTTTCCATAGAAATAAAACTCGATGTCTAAACATACCACTCTAGTTTATTTTCAGTTCTGGCTCTAAATAGATAAGCAGTAAATTTCCAGACAGAAGATTCCGTTTGAAAAACCCTCACGGAAAGCGTTCACACGTCAGAGAAATACATCACCATGGCTAGATTTATGTATACCAATGCATAATACATTGAAGAATAGCCTCTGGAATCCCCATATTTTATCTACTTTACTTGTAACTATATATTTCCTGCTTCCGTTTTTCTCCTAGTTTGTCTTTCATTCCAGATCGCTTGGAAATATGAATTGCAAAACAAACGGGAAATGAGGAGTAATTAAAAAAAAAAATACAGAACGTGGTATATGTTGGTGTTAGTGAGAAAGTCATTATCATTAATTGATTCGAGGGGTGTATGAGTTCAATTAAGCAAGCGTTATATATAAATATATATATATATATATATAAACTAATGGTGATTTAATAAAAATTATCGTCAAATGGTGGAGAATATCATATAGGAACCATGTAAAGAAAAAAGAAAACTGTATGCAATCAAGTTTGTTACATATTTGGGGCTGAATCGTAATCCAGCTACGTGGGTGGGGTCACGTAGCTGGATCACGTGATCATGGGTCACATTGACCGCTGTCCCGCACACAAACGCTTGTGATAACGTCACCCCAGTATTCTCCCTTTGTCTTGCGTCTTGTGTGGAGATACGCGCGGCCGAACGATTATTTGTGTGACCAAGGTTCAGCCAATATAACAGTATCTAAATATCGTGTCTCTTTATGCGCCTATTTGTGAGGCCAAGGTGCAGCCAATATAATGGTATGTAAATATCGTATCGACTTTTGCACTTTACGCACAGGTGCACCATTCTCTCCCCCCCCCCCCCCAACTAGCAGTGAGTATTTTAGCAGCGGACTATCACATGCTAGACCAGTAGTCTTGTACGAAGTGATTTGTTCGGTGGGTGTTATATTTCGCTTTCGGGGGACGCTTAGTACTATTTTGTGCAATTATTCAATGTCTGGTAAGTAAATGTTCAAGAAAAAAAAATGTCAGTCAGGAAACATTGAAATTATTGTTGTTCTAAATTTTTTTGTATTATACTTTTCGAAATAAACGTTTCTACGAAAATTGATTTTGAAGTTTTTCTTATTTTGACGGCCCACATAAACTTAAACCTTTTTCATTTGGCCCATGTCTGCCTTTGAGTTTGACACACTTGGTGTAGAGATTTACAAGCACATCTTGGTGCGAATTATTTTACCGCCGTATCATGCAAAGGCAATTTGATGCATTGTGCATATCTAGTTTCTAAATAATTATCATTAGGATTAATTAATAAACTCTTTTGAGATCCCAAGGGTTTTTTTTCGTGAGTAAATAATTCTTTTACAAATTTAACCATTATATGCAAAAGCGTTTCTGTGTGAGAATCATTTGTGAGTATCATAATACGGCCTCAGATTGTTAAAGCAAACCACTATCCGGATAGGAGGTCTTGAATTTGATTTTCAAGTCGGCATAAATTTTTTTATTGAAAGAAATATATTAGTAACATAGTTTGACAGATCTGTAAACTTTACAAGGTTTCTCCTTTAACGCTTAACGTAAGGCGTTCCGCTTATATCGTTAGACAAATTATAGTAGTTGAAAAGACCATGGGCTATAGTACCGATATTTTGTCTGGTGATTTTTAGATCACGAGTATGAATTCGCAAGTGGTATCTAAAGGAGAACAGTTTTAAAATTCTTGAATACATTAACATATTGCTTTACATAAACTCAGTTGCTCAAAAGCCTTTGTAGAAATTAATCCGATGGAATTTAAACCATTAATGAAGTAGTATACGATTAGAGATTCACTCGCAATATTCTGGATATACTGGGCAAGAAGGGAAGAAATAAATTATATAAACCCAGGCATGGAATGTCTTATATAAAACGGCAGACCAGAAAAATTAGAATATGATTGGTATAGAATTAAGTCGTGTAAAATTGTAGCGTCTCAGTGCAAATGCCAGACACTCTGCGAAAAAAGTTTAATTGCACTGTTTTGATGCAAATTAGCTGCATGGGATAGAATTAGTTTTATGCATTGGGGAATACTAAAATAGTAATGATGTTTTAAAATTCAAGTTCATTTCTATAAATTTCAGGTTTATTAAACAATGAATTCATAAAATTAACTGCAATTTTTTCATTCAATTGTGCAATTTAATCTATAAGCGTCGACAACAGAGCTGTAGAGCCTGACGGGAAAAGCTGGACACAAAGTTACAAATTCGGAAACGAATTCACTATCAGAAAAAGGGAAGTTATAGTCTTTCTTTATTTGAGGCAGACTAACTTTAACATTTTCTATATAATCTAACAGTTTGAAGCCGAGACATTATATTAATCTCCTTATTACACTGGTTAGACTCTGGCTGATAATGTTTGATGAGATTAGAAAGCTAAATCCTTAACTCTTAGACTGATGATCTGAAACTCTGCCTTTATACTCTCACTCTGAACTCTCTTAATTATTTTTCTTGACACGCAAGAGCCAAAGCCTTGAAGCATAGGCTCGAATGACAGCATAAGGTTAAACATACGGTGAAAATAGAAGCCCAGACGTAGATTAACAGATATCAGTTGTTACAGAACAACTGAAAGGTTAAAATAAAATCGAACGCGAGATAGTTGATTTACAACCTTGGAACCCATTTAATCAAGAAAAAAAGTCGGTCAAGGGAAGGGACAGAATAAAATTGGAAATAAAATTTCTAAACCTTTTCCTATGCAGTAAAATTTAACAATATCTAACATCCGCTACGTAATTATTTTGAACGCGATCTTACATTCTTTCACGGCGATTAAAAGACTGAGGTTTTCTAGTTTTACACTAGCTAATTCCTCAAGTAACTGTAACTTTTAATGTGACGAGGAATAAATCTAAGTGTTCCCTTAGGTTGTGAGTCAAATGGACACTATCACCGTTACTGAGACGAAGTATATTTAAAGCCCTGTTTTTACATTGGCTCAGATATTCCCGACTTTAGGAAAAAAAAATCTGTTTGTATAACATATTTTCAAGGCAGATGCAAACCAGAATCAGGCAATTTTTTTAGTAGGGATTCAGGGACTCTGAAATCAAGGATACCACCGCATGATTTATGTACAGAATGAGAAAAAACATGATAAGTACTATAATAAATCGTCCCTCTAAACATTTCAGCAAAGCTGCATAAAAATGGCTTTGATTTGATAAGAAGAAAAGCTATATTGGCTTAAGGAAAACGCACCAAAATCATTCTCGCGAAAGAAAAATACATCAGCGTGCAATGATTTATACACAACTGTATAATACATTGAAGAAGTGAATTCGATTTCTATAAATTTTCTCTGGTTCTAGTGCCTGCTATTCTACTTTTTTTTCCAAGCATTTGTTTTGGGGACGTATATTGAGAAGTGGGGAAAACAATGCTGTGGCAACGTTTTTTTTTTTCATTTTGAATTGAATCTGTAAGATGGGAGAGCGAGAAAGAAAGAAAGATGCAAAGGCGTAAACACACAAGCCGTACATTATTCGATATCGGAGGGGGATGTATAAACTAACCGGAAACTTGTTAAGTTGTCGAAGGTGAAAACAATTTTTTATTTTGAGTTTCCTATTTTTTTCCTTTTCAATATAAGAGGCTAAAGAAGTGAGTGCTTTGTTCATGAAATATCAAATCAAACTGCATTTCATCCATGCAAAACGATGCCAGCAAATGTATGTCAGGTAGACATTGTGCCCAAAACAGAGGCTGAACCAGAATTTCCTAGACCGGAGACAAGGCAGACTGTCTTTGTGATAAACCTGTAATCATACCAATCCTAGATAGATGAGTATATGGGGATCAATATTAGAACTGGAGCATAAATATTAGAACTGGAGTGCTATACTGTTCAAAGCTACACTGTTCAAAGATGGATCAATATGAGAACTTGAGATGCTACACTGTTCAAGATAAGAGACTAAAGAAGTGAGTGCTTTGTTCATGAAATATCAAATTAAACTGCTTTTCATCCGTATGCAAAACGGTGCCAGCAAATGTCAGGTAGCCATTGTAACCAATTCAGAGGTTGAACCAGAATTTCCTACGCCGGAGAAAAGGCAGACTGTCTTTGTGATAAACCTGTAATCATACCAATCCTCGATAGGTGAATATATTTGGATCAATATTAGAACTGTTGTTGTTGTTGTTGCTAATTCACCCTGGTTGGAGGTTCCATTAATTCACCAGGTCCTAATAGGCTATTGGGCAGAAAGGGATGGCTCCTGTTTTGAATTAGCACCACAAGGGTCGGAGTCCGACTTGGCTAAATGACCGGTCCCGTAATTTTGAACCGAGTCAAGTGACGAGACCGGAACACTTGACCTCGCACCTCCAGAGATAAATTTGAGAACTTGGAGGACATTGGAGCCACGACCTATTTTACGGCCCCGGCCACCATTAATGAACACGGCGGTAGATTTGCAGTGACGAGCCTCGAACGAGGGACGTTCAGTTCACTGGCCCGCTGCTCTTGCCAACTAGGCCATATTAGAACTGGAGCATAAATATTAGAACTGGATCAGTATCAGAACTGGAGTGCTACACTGTTCAAAACCATAGACATCTCAATGATATACTCCTTATTTAAATAAATTTACAGTACTGTTTTCTCTAACAAACGCAATTTAGACGACAGAACTTGACAAAAAGAGAAAAATCTCGGATTAGGGGCACCTGTCCCCCCCCCCCCAATCTCATACACACATTCACACAAGCACACTTATCCTTGGAACATAACTGTTAAAAATATATATTTGAATAATTTAAGCAAATTAGCAAGTTCATTTCAAAGTCAAAAATGTTTGCATTCGACTAAAATATATCAATTATGTGTGTTACCTTGCTTCACGTTCTAGTCTGCCCAGTTTATATCTTCTGTGATAAGCTGAATGATATAAAAATAGCTTCTATATTTCTGACTTGAGTTACGAATTTTCGTAAAAGTGCGTCTGAAGCGCTTCTTTGCATGCGTCTGTAATAACCAACTATATTGTTTTTCACTTACTTTTTCACCCATTCTTCCCGAAATTAGAATTCTGAATAAAATATAAATTTAAAAAATTTTCCATGTCAATTGTTTTAGCCTAAGTTTACTGCTTGTTTCATCTCAAATATGTCTGAAAAATTAAATTAATTGAGTCTTTATTCAAGATCTTTGTGTCTTTTCTTATTCGAGTTCACAGACTTGTGGTGTTACATATTTGCATTATTGACAATTCATAACTGAAGCTTTTAGCAATTAAAAAAAGGTAGAGCATTTATTGTATAAATTTTCTTTCCGTAATTCTGCTTTTAAACAAATAAAATTGATAGTGTCATTAACAATATCATCACCATCAAAGAACATACGACGACGTATGCTGCCTTGCGTATCAAACTGACAGTCTTCAATTCTGATAAACTCAGAACACTTGTGGTTTGGTTTGGAGCGCTACGGTCAACATTTTGCTACACCAGGGCCGGGACCTACAGTTTAAAACTGATTACGAACGGCTACAAACATCCATGCCAACTGTGGAATTCGAACCCACAGGATCGAAACCGAATGCCAGCGCCCTAGAAGAACACTTATGAACAGATATGATGCAGTATAATGTACGACAATACACTAAGTAACATTTAAAATTAAAAAAAAGAGTAAAAAAATCTTAATTCAATCTAAAAATCGAAGAAAATGTTTCTACAATTTTTCCCCTCTTGTAACGACTATCTGTCAAGACTGTGAATGGAAGTTGATGAACCACCTGAAGGATGGAGGGTTGGGAGGATAGGGGTCAACACACTGAACTATCTTGTCATTGGGAGAAAATCTTATTATTCAAATCCCATTCCTTATATAACACCTCCTCTCTTTTTGATGCTATTGACACAGGAGCTGGACAATATATGCTTTTTTCGTTCATTCATTTATTTACTAATTTATGTTTTTAGCGATGCTGATTTTCTTTTGTCTACAGCAATGGTGCGCAAACTGTGGGTTACGTTCCACCGAAGGGTCGCAGATAATTTGAAATAAATTTGTATCATTGAATTATTTAATTAAAAAATGTACTTTAAATTATATATATATATATGTGTGTGTGTGTGTGTGTGTGTGTGTGTGTATAGTGAGAGATAACATATTTCTAATGTTTTTATTTATATTTTTAAATGATACAATATTATTATATGGAAATACATGATATGGTATTGTTATATAAAGTGTCAAACAGTCTGGCAAGGCTATACTTATATCGCTTGAATTCGCTTCAACCTATCTGTATGAGAATGGCTTTTTAAAATAAGTAGCGTCTAAAAATCATACAGACTTAATCCAGAAGATGCTGCGAGAGTAGCACCCTAAAATATTTCACTAAATATTGAACAAATATATTATTCGAGGTCTAGGTTCCCCCTTCTCATTATTTTTTCTCTATTTTAGTTTTATATAAATAAATACGGTTTATAAATTTTAATTTTAATATAAAGCTTATAATTTTGAAATCATTCTCTTTTATGTAAATGAAATATACATACATATTAATATTTCAATATGAAGTTTTGGTCACACGAGATTTGGCAAAAACAAAGATCATAAAAGTTTCTTTAAAATGAGATCTTTTTCGAATCTTTATCTCCATTTTCTGATTTTTGTTGAATTTTTAAAGATTAATTTTTAGAATTTAATGCTGATCACGTCATTTCTTTTTCTGAATATTTAAATAAATTTATCGCCACGTGCATAACAACGAAAAAAATAATTTTTTTTTCTTCCTATTGTGGCAGATAATTGGAAATTATCCCAAAAAATATTAAAATACAGTAAAAGATATGTTCCTGAAACTGTAATATATTAACTGTACTATATTCTTTAGTATGTCCTATTAGATTTAATTTGAATATTTTCTTCTACATTATTTTGTGTATAAAAATATCCCTTACGATTTTTTTATAAATATGTTTTTTTTTCTACATCAATTGTATACATTGATCGTTGTATGTATTATATATATATATATATTGGCATTAATTGCATACATTGACCGTTGTATTTAATTTGAATATACTCCGTAGCGAAGTGCGTGTTTTCAGCTAGTTTACCATAATACAAGAAATTCAAGTATCAAAACAAGGAAATAAAAAAAATACCAAAAAAATGCTAGATTCATCAAAAGATTAAAACCATTCAAAATTATTTTAACGAGTAAAGCATAACTCCATATTTCAGACTCTCCATAATTGCACATGTCACCGCATAAACTAATTAGCTAATTCCTTTTTATATTCATTTATATTCATTTTGAGTGCTACATCTTTTATTGAGTTTCTACGGTTACTCCAATTTTAATTAAATGCACAACCACAACAGTAACAAAAAAAAAAAAAAAAATAATAAATACGCTGATGTAAAAACTCTCCTACAATCCATTTCTATTCGCGAGGCAAACAGTTTTTTTTTATTTTTTAACCCTCTTCCAACATCCAACACATCCCCCGAGTCAATTTAACGTTGACAGGAATAATGCCTAATTAACTCTCTTTCGCACACTTAAAACATCCCCCACAATTAACTAAATTATGACGGATTTTGCTTCTTCTTAACAAATGCTTTTAAAAGATAACCGTGATTATATGCAGTATCCTAATTTTTCTTTTTTTCTTTTCTTTTCTTTACCCACTTCTTAGAAACATGGTGTCACAACATTTATTTCTCTTTCTTCTTCACGGAGCAAGGGGAAAAAAAATTTGCGAGTTATTAAGTTATCAATTATTTGTTACACGGAGAGTGTGACCTCCAGTGATTTAATTTGAGTTAGACACAACTGTTATTTGAGTGCGGAAAAAGAGCTGAAAAAAAAAGATGCGGATTCATTGAATCCGCTTGCTCATTTAACAATGTAAGCTAATTAGAAAACACAAATACGGAAAGACGGCTGTAATTAAGAAAAAATTGGATTTGTGGAAATTATAAAATTGCACTTTATTAGATGTTCGCAATTAGACGTAATCTTATTTTGTTATTATACTATTATTTTTTTATGACGTATATGAGCTAGTCGAACGTTATGGCTTATGTTAAATTACTCTGTCATTTATATATCACGTTCGATGATGTTTGTATTGAGGAAAAATTGAAGTGAAATAAAAACATATAAAAACGGAAAAATTAATATTTTTAAAATAATAAAATTTGCTTTCAGAATATTATATGATATCAGTCGTTTGATTAAACAATAATACCGATGATGATGAAGATGATTACAATAATAATACAAGGTGCGCCCATAAAGTAACCGGACAATTTTGTTTTAAAAAAGAAAAATATTACTCACCTTCAAATAAATTTATCTCCTTCAAAATAATAAAGAAAGGAGTCTATACAAATTTTCTAACGTTTCTTCAAGTCATCTAAACACTGTTTATAGGTGTTGAAACTAACCGTTCGCAAAATACGCGTAAAATTTGATTTAATATCCGAGATGTTTTCAAATCTCTGTCCTTTCATGGATTTTGCATTTTTTGATTACAAAGGACTTATTCACCGCGATTTTTTTCCTGAAAATCAAACAATTAATCAGTTTTTTTACAAGTAGGTGCTTTTTCAATTAAGAAACAGGATAAGGCGAGTTAAGAAGGAACTGTTTGATTCTGGGCAATGGTTTCTTTTACACGATAATGCTAGGCCCCATACAGCCATTTCTGTACAACAATATCTTGCTAAGAATTCAATTACAGTGATAAATCATCCACCATATTCTCCCGACTTATCACTGGCTGATTCTTTCCTTTTTCCGAAGCTTAAGATGGCTATGAAAGAACAAAGATTTGAAAGCGTCTTGGATATTAAATCAAATGTTACACGTATTTTGCGAACGGTTAGTTCTAACACCTGTAAACAGTGTTTCGATGACTTCAAGAAACGATGGAAAAATTGTATAAACTCCTCTGGAGATTATTTAGAAGGAGATAAATTTATTTGAAGGTGAGTAATATTTTTCTTATTTATAAAAAATTGTCCAGTTACTTTATGGGCGCACCTTGTATAAACAACAACGACAACAGTAATAACGATAATTATGATAATGACAATAACAGGCCAATAATAAACAAAAATATAAAAACGGAAAAATTAATATTTAAAAAAAATTAAATTTGCTATCAGAATATTATACGATATCAGTCGTTTGATTAAACAATTATAATGATGAAGATGAAGATGATAACAACAATACTATAAACAACGACAACAGTAATGATATTAACAGTAACAGACCAATAATAAACAAAAGTATAAAACGGAAAAATTAATATTTTTGAAATAATAAAATTTGCTATCAGAATATTATGCGATATCAGTCGTTTGATTAAACAATAATAAGGATGATGATGAAGATGATAACAATAATAATATAGACAACGACAACAGTAATAATGTTAATATTGATACTAAGAATAACAGACCAATAAAAACAAAAGTATAAAAACGAAAAAATTAATATTTTTAAAACAATAAAATTTTCTATCAGAATATTATGCGATATCAGTCGTTTGATTAAACAATAATAATAATGGCGATGATAACAATAATACTATAAACAACAATGACAAGAGTAATAATGATAATAATGATAATAACAATAACAGGCCAATAATTAGCATAAAAACGGAAAATTAATATTTTTAAAATAATAAAATTTGCTATTAGAATATTATACGATATCAGTCGTTTGATTAAACAATAATAATGATGATGATAATGAAGATGATAACAATAATAATATCAATATCAATGACAACAGTAATAATGAATATAATGATAATAACAATAACAGGCCAGTAAACTTAAGGGGACAAGGGACCATCAAACTAGATTTTTTTAAAACTTAAATTTTTAACTCTAAATACAGAATGAGAATGATTTATATTCTTTTTTACTACATTAAAGACACCTAGAATTCAAAATAAAGATTTTTTGGCAGAATAATGCCTGTTTTTCAAAAATTGTTTAAAAAGTGCTAGCATATTTCAAAATGCTTCATACTCATTCCATATAATTTGAAAACTTAATTTTTTTAACTAACACAAATACTCACACACACACACACACACATATATATATATATATATATATATATATATATATATATATATAAACATGATTGTGCATTGAATTTTTTTATATGAATGTAAAGCCATAAATATTTTTTTTTATATTTTGAGATGTTTTTCTTTTATTTCAAGGTCTATAAATCTGAAAAAAAAATATTTGTGGTTTCAAAGAATGATGCACAATTTTATAACAAACACTTCAATTAACAATTCCGTGAAATTTGGAAGAAATCAGACGAAATTGTACGCCCATGGAGCATTTTGAAAAATTCTACCATTTTTGAAGATTTTTTTGAAAACAGGTCCTATTTTTCCCTCAAAATACTTATTTGTGAATTTTAAGTGTCGTCAGTATAGCAAAAGAGAATATTTTTTATTCTCATTTTGCATACAGAATAAAATATTCAAAAATTTAAAAAAAAAGAGTCTGAAGATTCCTTGTCCCCTTAACAAACATAACTACGTACACCTGCATTTGATTACGTAGATTACTAAAAATATTTAATAGTGGTAATCAACAGTAATATTAATAACGTAAATTAGGTACAGCTTCAATATAGGATCCCATTGGCGATATTTTGTATTGGCGGCTTATTTATTTATTTCGGATTTTTCTTATTTATTTCGGATTTGGATTTAACCGTGTTTACTGTGAAATGAAATTTCTATGCAATTCATACGACATTAACGATGTTTGGCTAGGCGATAAAAATGTCGCCAATACAAAATATTGCCAATGGGGTCCTATACCAAAGCTGTTAAAATGTTGATTGTTTCAACAAATTTCTAGGAATTATAAGGGATGTAAATTAGGAAGAATTCAAAATTTCCGTGTAAATTTATCTATAATTTATGGATCTACAAAGTTCCCACTATTTTTCTTATTGCATTATTTTTAAACTTATATTTTGAAAAATTAAAATTCTATGTAATTCATACGATATTAACGATGCGATGTTTGGCTAGCGACAAAAATGTCGCCAATACAAAATATCGCCAATGGGGTCCTATACCAAAGCTGTTCCATAAATTATAATAGTGGAAACAACAACAACGAGTAGTGATAATATTAATATTGTCGTAGTGATAATATTAATAACAAGTCAATAAACGTAACAGACACAATCTACACGTGCATTTGCCTATGTAAATCTCTAGACACTTTTTTTCAAACAAATGACTGTTAGCTTTCTTTCTGAATCATTATAAACTTAGAGGCACGTAATCAACTTATCAGAAAAATCAAGGGAAAAGTAAACAAAACTTCCCTTCTTTCAAACAAACTCACATCGTGCCTAGCATTGAGCTGTCAATTCCAGAACTCTTCCGAACACTCTACAGTTCCTCTCTCCTCCCCGACCACACAATCGGAAAGTAGCTGTGTTTCTGAGTTACAGAGGGTCTACCTGACACTTCTTAGAGAAGGGTATCTACAACATGACAGCGAGCACATGAGGATCAGTTGAAGCCCGACAAGATGGTCATTGAGAGCAGGCCAAGTACAGCCACTAGCCTCTCATCATGACGTGAAAATCCGGAAGGAGAATTTTCGGTTTTGATTCTGAGAGAACAAACTGCATTTGCTTACACTGTATTTGTCTCCTTGAAGTAATGTTTTCAAGAATACGTTTTTCATTTATCGATATATCTAAAGCAAATGAGAAAAAAAAGGTGCAAATCTATTGGTAAGTGCTAGGTTGAGTGCATGCATATTTTTTCAGTCCCTACTTAAAAAATAGAGTAATCTGAAGGCTTAACTGAGGATTTTACTTTCATAGACTGTTCATCCAGTCAATGATTACTTAGCTACTTAGTTTACATAGACCCATATGCAAACAGTGCACAAGTTTTGATTCATAAACACATCGTTAATAATGTGTAAATAGAAATGAACACAAAACAAGGTGTGTCCCTTTTGTGTTCATTTCAATTTTTCCCTTATTAAAGGAAACTGTATTTGCGAAATGATATTGCAAGGAACCGTCTCGTACACGTCCCTAAATTAAATTATGATAGCCCGTTAGAAGCGCATTATCTTTATATCCGGTGTATAACGCGCACCCATAAATTTCGATCTTATTTTTTTGTATTAAAAGTACTCGTTCTACACCTGAAAATACGGTTAAGTCAGTTTTAGTTGTTAAGTTAGTATGAATATTGAAAGCATTAAACCTTAGTTTGTTTTTGTTTTGTCTTTCGCTGGTTTTGTTACGAAACTTAACAAAAAAAATGAACATGCGTCACATATCATTTAAAAAACAAGATCTTTCCTTTGTTACAGTAAATATCTTTAAATATTAATATGACGAGTAACTTATGACGTAAATTAACCCAATATCTTGTAGTATGACCTGGCAAGTAAATCGTCGGTACAGTGGTAATGAAAAGAGCTAAAGCTAAAATTTTGAGTTGATGGCTCCAACGAAAATTATATGTTCCTCTTACCTATGAAGAAAAAGGGTTCAATTTTCTATAAATGATGTGTGTTTAGTTTTAACAAAATGTACATACTTTAACACTTTCTATGTGACTTTACTCGGGATGTTAAAATGCCCCTTTTTGGAAGAAATCGACAAATGAAGTGATAAATATACCTATTTAAATCTTTTAATGCAGCTTAATGGCACTGTTTTATAAAATATGGACATTGTTTTACGAATTTTGGATGAGTAGTTAATCATTTTGTCATTCATAATTTTAGTCAATAACACCCAAACATTAAAATTTAAAATTTACTTTTGCATTTGCTCTGTGACTGTACTCGTGGTGTTAAAATGCTCCTTTTTGAAAAAAAATTAACACATGAGTCAGCATATATACTTATTAAAAACATTTAACTCCGCTCAATGATACTATTTTATAAAAAATGGATATTTTTTTACGAATTTTAGATGAATTGTTCATCATTTTGTCATTTAAATTTTAATCAAAAACACCCAAACATTTAAAATTTAAAATTTATTTTTGCATTTATTGTTTTGAAATATGTTAAAATGCGTATCTGGCAGTGGTAAAAATAGATTGTAAAATTTCCTTAATAAAATAGCAGTTTAGAGGATAATATTTGCTTCTGAACATGTGAAATATAATGTTTTACCAGAAAATTGCATTTTATGGTGCTCCTTTTTTGAAAAAAACGAACACATGAATCAATAAATATACGTATTTAAAACTTTTTATTCAGCTCAATGATACTTTTTCATAAAAAATGCATATTTTCTTAAGAATTTTTGATGAATAATTCCTCATTTTGTCATTTATAATTTTAGTCAAAAACACCCAAACATTTAAAATTGTAAATTTATTTTTCCATTTATAGTTTTGAAATGTGTTAAAATGTGTATCTGGCAGTGCTAAAAGTAGATTTTAAAATTTGCTTGATAAAATAGCAGTTTAGAAAATAATATTTGTTCCTGAACATGTGAAATGTAATGTTTTACCAGAAAATTACATTTTAAGGTTTTCACCCAAGACATTCAAAGAGCCTTTAAACATTCGTAGTCTACGTATTCCACTTTTAATTAATTTAATGTAAGTATATTAAAAAAATCTGAAACTCTGAAATTTGACAAAGACTTTTTAATTTTAATAAAAATTAAAAATAAGAATTCAAAATTTTTACACCGCTAAATTTTTTTTTTATGACTTCGATGTCCTTTTCTTTTCACGTAAGTATCCGTAATGAAATACTAGAATTTTGTCTCAAAAAAGTATGAATTCCAGATATTAAATTTTAGTAACTTTTTCATTTCTTTAAAAAGCCCAAAATTCTGCTGTGAGAGACTAACATCTAAATAAGCTTTTTGTCAGGTGTCTAATTATTATGATTATAAACATATTGAAGGAACTTTAATTAAGAGTGAACATTATTATTTAATGAAATTTATGAAGAGGAGCGACTGCCCTCCATAAAATGAATCCAGCAGGAAAAAGCGAATGTTCGCTGGAGTTATTTGTAATTTGAGTTAAGTAACATTCACCAGATATGCTAATTAATTACCAAGCCCCGTCTAAAAAAACTAATTTTTACAATACAAATCTGATTCCTTAATTAGACTGGATATGTAACCAAATAAAAGACTTTGCAATTAGCTTATCACGTTAATTGAGCTAGATGATTGAATAAATTCAGGGCTTCTTTTGTATTTTTTTTTTCTGTTCGCAGTTTCAAGTAACACAAGAACCAAAATAAATTAAATCATTGCTACAGAATCGAGACTTTTCGTGTAATGAATACAGCTTATTTTGTACTTCATAATTCACTTCCTACATCATTCGAAAAATACATGGAGCCCTAAGAATACATATTTTTTAAATTCGAACTCCTAATTAACAGAAAAGGGTAATATTCATAATTTTAATGCCTGTTCAATGCGATTCATATTATATTCCAAAAAAAAAAAATAAGATTATTTTTTACGAAGAAAACTGATCCCTAGGACAAGTAACTGATTAATAAGTTAAGAACACGTGACCCAATAGAACATAGCGAGCTATGTTATATGCAGAACCGAGTTATAACAACTCTATGAAAGTTTTGGAACGAAGTTCTTTTACGCGGCTTACAGTAGAGTGAACTGGCAGGAATCGTCACGTAACGAAAAAGCATTATGCCCCCTTCATAAAAGCTTTTTTTCAAGGACTCTGTGGATGAATGGTTATCGCATCGAACTACGGAGTAGCAGACTATCACACTACGAAGCGAGAGGTCCTTGGTTCAAACCCCACACAATCGCTGACCGATTCTATTCCCTCTCATTCTGGGAATAGCGCAGTATATATATAGGGTGAACCAAAAGTCTTGCCCTGATTATAACTATTTATCGTGCTCAAACTATTATAATTATACCTACGTTTGTTTGGATATATTGTAAATACTGTTATAAACTTTTTTATAAGACCATTTACCTCAGTAAATTTTAACATGTGCCTCCTTGGTAGCTCAGAGAATGTCTAAGCGGTATTCCAATTCCCCCCAAGTGTTATTTAACATGTCTTTTGTTACAGTACACACTGTACATGTTTCGTCTAGGAAATCACGCACTAAAGATCCCCAGTGTGGGGGGTGCGACATCTTTCTGAAAAAGTTTCAAGAAGTCTAAGTAAATTTTAGGGGTAACGCTTTTTGGGCTTTCTCTTGAATCGACGCCATTCGGGCCGAAAATGATGTCCTCCTTTCAAATATTCCCCCGAGTCCCTCTTGAAGGAGCACTCGCGTCATTTATTGCACATAAAAAAAGCTACTAAAACTGACCTATCCAACGATACAAAAGTTACATTATTATATTAAACGTTTATTTTGTAATGAATTTTTATAATCAGGGCAAGACTTTTGGTTCACTCTGTATATATATTATAATATATATATTAAAATTTTTTATTTTAATAAAATAGAGAGAGAGAGAGAGAGAGAGAGAGAGAGAGTGTTCTTTGAATAAAAGAGGGCTGTGCTTTTTGGCGTGACAAAAATTCACTAATATAATCAATAGAAATCTACATATTAAATCACGTTTAGAGTTGAAAAAATAACGTAAGGAACTTCGTTCCTGACGGGGGTCCCCCGACCGCACAATTTTTTTTTACTGTCTTAACATCCTTTTTATAGCCTATCTAGGGATACGTAAATTTCGTATTTACGAAATAGATGCGAATCAATGCGAAATTTGCCGATATGAGCGAATAAATGCGAAATATATTTTTTTTACTACTTTTCGGCGAAAACTTGGTGATAAACGGCTTTTTAAGCGAAATTAGGTAATGATAGTAATTATTTACTACCATAATTGTTTATCTACGACCATGCACGGTCTTTCACTGAGAGATCTCATTCTCTAAATTTGCTTATTAATTATTGCTAAAGACTTAAGGAAGAGACTGTGGAAACTACTACAACGTTAGCTTTTAACTAAAATTTTGATACTTACCTAACCAAGCAAGTAAAATTGTGATTTTTTTAATAAATGCAAAATTTTGGAATTTATATATATATATATTTTTTTTTTTGCAAATTTTTTTTTGCGAAATATCGATGTTTTTTATACGAAATTTACGTACCCGTAAGCATATCCTAATTCTTACGGTATTCTCACCGGTACGGTCGGGTATTTTTATGGTTCGCACGGAAAAAACTTTCAGTCTGTATGGTCCATTAACAGACCACTTTTCACCGTAATGGATTGTAGAAATATTTAAGAGATTTAAAATAAATAGATAACCAATATATACCCTTGTAGCTATTGGTTATCTATTTAGTTTAAATCTCTTAAATTAAACTAAATAGATAACCTAAATAGATAACGTCGTATAAATTAGCTATTTTATACGACGTAGTTGTGCTGCACTGTTTTTCTATATTTTGCAAGATTCGTGTTTTAACGTAGAATAACTTTCCTCCATAAAGGTCCTGCGGAAAGGAAAATTTCAGATGCTAAAACAATCCGTCCATCCGTCCTCGTGAATTATAATTTTGACAGCGTGCCAAACCCAGTCTATCGCTTGGACAAGTTAAACATAAAAGTACCAAGATGCGTCAAAATTTTGACATACATATATGTATATACATACGTGTATATTTATAGATGCATATATATATACAAAAAAGGTAAGCAACGATAAGTAATCCTACGTTAATAACCCGCGGTAGTTTCGCTAGAAGAGATTACCTGAATTTTTTTTTTCATACAGAAAAAGATATAATTCTTTTGATCATTGTCCCTATCAAAGAGAGACTAAAAATTGTTTAGAAAACTGTTACTTTGGTTCAGGCTACTGTGTACTAATCCTATTGGATTCGCCCACCAAAATGTTAACCTGTGGACAAAATTTGTTTACTATTTACAGCTGCATAAATGCTGATAATCCATCAATAAAAATGGTATTTTAAGATAACCTGAACTTTTCTGCACCTTACAAAAGGATTCATTTTATAAATTTTGTCTACGAAAGGAATTTATGAGCGTTTAAAACACACTATACCAGATCCCCGAATAATTTAAATTTAAAAATATTATTTCCATTTAAGAAAAAACGAAAATACTCCAAGGTGTAAAATTCCTCTCTCTATTTCGGAGTACAATTTTTAAAAATAAATATTTAAATCCAAGTCGACTAAAATCCAAGTAACTAAAGCGACTAAAATCCAAGTAATTTAAATCCAAGTAACTAAAATTCTGATACTTACCTAACCAAGTAAGTAAAATTGTGATTTTTTAAATAAATGCCAAATAAAATAATCGCATAAAATAATGCGAAAATATTATTTTATACGAATATATTATTTTATTCTTCATATATTATTTTATGCGAAAATATTTCGCATAAAATAATGCGAAATAAAATTTTTATACTTACCTAACCAAATAAGTAAAATTGTGATTTTTTTAAATAAATGCGAAATAAATTAATTTAAATAATCCTTGGACAATATTTTCTCCATAGGTTAACATTGAGGTGTAGGAGTAGGGCAAGTACACAGTTCTTATAAGGTTCTTTCTTAATACCAAATTAGTTCCCCGAAAATTGCTTCTTTTATCCATTTTTGGTGCTGGATTCAAAACATGGGAATCTCTTCTAAAAATGTTAATGGGAAGGAACTTTCATGGGCCTCATACATATCACCGTGTGAAATGTGATTAATTTTCTCTACTTCTTCATGAATCATTGTAAAACCAAAAAATAAAATTACTTGATTCTTCGCTTAAAACAAATACCACGAGCATCATATTCTGGTTGCAAAACGAGAATTTGACAAGAGCACATTTTTTATACGACGTTTTAAGAGGTTACTTAAGCCTTCATGTTGGTCAGAGATTTTGACAGTTGAAGGATTAAGAGTGCGGCATCCACAGACGTAACAAGTGGGAGATTTGGCAGAAAAAAAATCCATGAAATTAGGTTGAAAAAGAACAGACTCAAAACTTTTGATACTTTATATATATACTTTCTAATAAAAGTGGAATAAGGTCTCCTGGGAAATAATTGTAACCTTCAGAAACTTTAATACCGTGAATCGACATACATACGTTTTTAAGGAACAGATTCCAAAATGCAAACACACTTAGAAAACGTATATTTTAAGAAATGTTAAATGAAAATATTCATTAGGTTGGACAAAAAAGCTTCAAAAAATGCTAATATGGCTAATTAAGAAATGAAAAAGGGTGTATATATATATATATATATATATATATATATATATATATATATATATATATATATATGTGTGTGTGTGTGTGTGTGTGTGTGTGTGTGTGTGTGTGTGTGTGTGTGTGTGTGTGTGTGTCTGTGTGTATGTGTGTGTATGTGTGTGTCTGTGTGTATGTGTGTGTGTATGTGTGTGTGTGTTGGTTGGATAAAAAATAATCGGGGCAAAAGATACAGATTGTTTAGAAACAAATATCAACTAGAAATTGCATTATTTCTCTGTATGTGATAAGTGATGCAAGTTCAAACACAACATATTATGCAAGACCCTTAAGTTATAGGTAACAACTGAAACTTCCACCACAAAATGGGAGAAAATGTCACTAATTCAGCGAAGAAGGGCGAATTTGTCTGACCTTTAGTGGGGTATTAACTCTCAAGTGGTTGAATATGTCTCCTAATCTATATCATCAGGGCCGGATTTAGATGAAAAGAATCCCTAGGCTATTCCACTTATGAGGCCCTTTCACCTCTCATTTTTAAATTTGTAAATTACATGAGAGATACTAAAATACATCATTACTGTGATATATATCAATATATTAAATGAAACATGTTGTTATTGGTACTAACCTATATAAATTCAATACATTGAAGATTAAACCAAATTCAATTCAGATAAATTTATTTCATAATAATTCGCATTTAAAGTTTAAGTATGAATTATTATGAATTTTAAGTCTTAAACTAAACCAAAAATGGAACTTTATTCAAACAACATCCAAGTGACGTGTCTCCGTAATGAGATTCAAAAAAGTTGTAGTCGGAACAGACCCAATTAGCCGAACGCGTTGATCTTAAACCAATACATTTTTATGTTTGTTTATTAGTCATATGCGTAGAATTTCTCCTTATTTTCAGTCCAGTGTTTTAGTGTTCACTGTTTTTAGAATAGTGTAATTTTAATTTTGCTAACAATTTGAATGTATGCCCCTCTTGATCTTGAGGCCGTAGGCTGAAGCCTAGTTAGCCTATAGGAAAATCCGGCCCTGTATATCATCAGAATACAGAACAACAGGTACGAAATACATAACGAACTCGTGTCCCTTCTGTAACAAATTAGGCTGCATTCTGAATTATGAAAATAGAAACAGAAATTATATGGGATGGAATACGATTTAACCCTTCAGCGGGCGCGCCTGTGTACAAAGTGCAACATTTTCGTAATTTCGAATGGTTTGTTTTTACATGTAAGGTTTGAATGTTCTAAGTAGTGTCTATTTATGGCTACACCCTTTCTAATGCAGGTCTGATATTCTGACCCTTGTATTCCTTTCCATTCATTGTTAGTCGTGATTTAACCGTGGTAAACCAGCCATTATACTGGATTACAATACGACAAAATAGGAGTTGATGTAGTCGATCCAATGTGCAGCTATTGCATGGTATCCCGCATATCACGGAGATGGACAATCTCATTGTTTTTTAGATTTTTTTACATAATAGGAATCAATTTTCAAGTTCTCCTAAGATCCAATAAACCGGTCAGTTTTGAAATAAGGCGATTGTATCTGCATTCTTTGGCATTTAATTATAAATATATCTCAATATTATTAATATTTTATATCTTGTCATAAAGCGCAGAATTATTATTTTCAATTTGAAAAAAAAAAAATTTCATTACAAAAGGAATAATCAAGGTTGAAAGTGACGTTACGCTTTGTGCCACGTGCACCCTGCTGGTGTTCCAAAAATTCGCACGCCCGATGAAGGGTTAAACTATCCACGTTATATTTACAGGCTCTGGAAGCGATGAGCAAAGTATTCGGCTAAGCCTTGCAATTTCTTTATAATAATTAATATCATTTCTGTTGTGTGGAACCAAGTCTATATGCATTAAAAGAAACCATTAAAAATTATCTACCGTAATCAGAGAGCTGCGGTACAAGCGGGCTGGAGCCCTAAAGATATCAGTTTCCTCTCTAAAGACAAGTCCGATTTATCAAGCACGTTAAAGACGCAAATTTTCAGTAACTTTTTATGCACTCCTCTCTTACGTTAATAGTTGCTATGCTACTTTTAAATGGACCTAGGTTGTTTTTGGATTTAAGATTCTCAATTTTACAAATTATTTTGTACTGAAACGGAACAGAATTTTTAAGATCTGAAGTGATATTTTGTTAACTTAAAAACTAATGATAAGAGAATACTTACCGTAATTAATGTTTATATAATCTCAATGTGTCGTCTTATGGTGAACTCTCTCTCTATTTTATAACTTATTAACGTAGGATTACGTTCCTCAATAACGGTCCTCCGGAAAGCAAAATTTCAGCATCGTCGCGAGTTTAGTTGTGGTAGCGCGCCAAACCCAGTAGCAGTAAACAGTTAAACAGAAAAGTACCAAAATGTGTAAAAAAAAAATGAGGTAAGCAACAATAAGTAATCCTACGTTAATAATTCACGGTAGTTTCGTTGGAAGAGACTGCCAGAAATAAATAAATAAATAATTCTATATATATATATATATATATATATATATATATATATATATATATATATATATATATATATATATATATATAATCAGACCCATATCCTTAAGGGTTAACAGTTTGCTCTGTCGACTTTAGCTTTTACGGTCTACTTTAAAAGCATTCTTTATATTATTCCAAGGAATGTACAGTTAATTTAATAAGGATGGAGAAGTTCTTATGTTTATAAGATTCTAAATCTATATAAATTCTGGAAAAAAATCTGTTTTGTTTGATTCCACCCGTTTTAATTCCCACTGTTAAACTCATTTAAAAGATCAGAATTCACGCGGGTTACAAAATCAGCTTTTCATAGGCCTTGGTACTTGCTCAGTCAGGGATAACCCGACAACATTGAAGCCAGCTTGGGAACGCGAGAGTGACATGCTCAGCGCCCGTTTGAAGGATCACATACTTTTCGAGTTAAGAAAGGAAGTATAACCCAGGAGAGAGAAGATGGAGAGGAAAATAATAATAATAAAAAAAAGGGACGATAAAGGGAAAAAAAATTGGCGATGATGAATGGTCGCCAAGTGACAGCGCACCGAGCAGCGTCGCCAAGGAGCGGCCTCTTATTTTGACGGCCGCGGCCTCATCCATCACGTAAGCTGAGCTCCCGAAGACAGGGATTCCCTCCCCACGCCACAAGAGTGATACGGGCTGCCGGATTAGCATCTACAGCACTCTACTGGGAGAGTTTATCGAATATCTTTCTCGAAAATAGTAATTCCGAGATGCTCTAATGATGCTGTAATGTTTAATGATGATGCTTGGCCGATTGTCTGGAGGTCATGCCTACCCTGTACTAAATTTTATTTTGGTGTCAAGTGTATGTAGTAAAATTCTTTTCTCAAAATAAATTAAAAGAAACTATTTTTAGATTTTAACCAAATAACCATACACAAAATTCAGCAGCTTCCAGAATTCGTCTCGTGTTTCAACTTTATTGAAACTGCAGACGAATTTTTGGTTTGGGAAAATTTTTGGATGTTTGAAAACTCTATTTGTGCTGCCAATCTGTTAAAAGGGATAGAGAAATAGAAAGAGTGAGAGAGAGAGTAAGTATCAATGCGAAAAGCGACAAACAAAAAAAAAAATTAAATTCAGGTAGTCTCTTCTAACGAAACTACCACGGGTTATTAACGTAGAATTACTTATCGTTGCCTACTTCTTTTGTATGTATATATGTATCTATATATATGTATGTATCTATATATATATACATATATGTATGTAAAAATTTTGACGCATCTTGGTACTTTTCTGCTTAACTTGTCCAAGTGATAGACTGGGTTTGGCGAGCTGCCAAAATTATAACTCGCGAGGACGGATGGATGGACAGTTCTAGCGTCTGCAATTTTCCTTTCCGCAGGACCGTTATGGAGGAACGTAATCCAATGCTAAAACTTCCCTTTCAAGAAAATGCATACAGTAGGTCTTATCAGTGAATATGTATTAATTTTTATCTTTTTATTTGATTTTTTTTTCTTTTCATTGCTCAGAGATGGGTAATATATAAGTATAAAATTTATTAAACCTTTCCTTTGTTTCCCCTTCATACATTTCCGGCAATTGTTTTATTTTTATATTTATCTCTTTCTAGAATGTGCTGAATTGAAGCAGCTTTTGATCGGGGTGTGAGGCACTTTTCTGGGACGTTGAAATTCATCTTGGAAACTAAAACTCTCTCGGCTTTAAACTTTCTAGGCTTTATTTGTAGAAACATAGCTAAATTTTGATAGCCCCAAACAATGCAGGAATTTTGAAAATTATATCGTATTTGTTTCACTATAAATATAGAATAAATTTATATTTTATATTGTTCAAACAGACTATCAACGATTTTTTTTTAAAGTATGATGTGTAGGGCAGAAATTTGTAACAACTCCAAGTACGAGAAAAGAATGTTGTTTTAAAAACTGCTTTTATTACTTTTGGTGTTATTTTAAAATTATAATTTGAAGTAATATTCAAAAATTCATTTTTATACTTTTGTAGTTATACAGTCGAAAAATATCTCAATATGCCTCACGTATTAAATATCATACATAATTTTATCTTATACGTATATACATATATTATACATGTCCTATATATTAAATATCTATTTTTATATGTCATATGCATTACATAATTATTAAATATAAACTATGTATTCTTATCTAAGAAATAAAGACTGAAAGTATTTGTTTTTCTCGAAATAAGACTTCCGATAATAAAAATTCATGTAGTCAGTATGAAGGCGAATACATACACACATGCAATATGAATAAAAAAAATAATTTATATAATTTTATCTTTCACACGATAAAATTATTTTACACGAAATAATTCTTTCACAATTTTATCTTACACAAAATAAATCTACAAAAAGTTTTACAATTATTTTTCTTATTATTTACTTGCAAAGATATTAATTTTTTTATTAAATAATTATTTCTCAACGCATAAATATATAAAAATAGAATTTCAATCTAATTTATTCCCTTCTAACGCTTGAGTCAAATAATATATTAACAGACTTTTTCATCGACATCGTTTGTGGTGAAGTAGACCTTGACTAAGGATTTCTCAGGCCTCATGATATAGATAATTATTAATTTTTTTTTTCATTTTTTAGAAAAATTTTAATTTTCATCTGTTGAATTTTAGTTTTCATCTGCACACAAAATGTGTATTTTCCTATTTTCCTGGCTTCAAAACTTAACCTTAATTTCTTTTCGACACAGAAGTTAATATATTATTAGCAAATTAAATGAGAATTTTATTATAAACATAGGTTAGACTATAAATTGAATTTTTTAACGGCTTGTTATTTGTGACAAAACATTATTAATTAAACGTCAGTTAATAAATAATGTTTAAACTAACTCACTTAATTTTCAAGGTTTAAAAACTAAAATATTTCATCATTTGTTAAACACCAAAAAAAAGCTATATTGTTATTTTCAAATTTAAAAGACTTTTAATTTCAGTCTCATAAAGATAAATTAAATTTCAATGTTTATTTCCCCTTCTTAATGTCAGAATAAAATTCTCTGAAAGGGTCAGACAGATTGCTTTTTAACCACACAATTTCGTCTTAATTTGTTTTTTAAATCTTCATATCAACCATATCTTTGATCTGTCTACTAGGCTGGAATAACAATTTAAAACCCGCTTACTTAAAGAGTGTATTGCAGATTTCATACTGAAATAGTTTAAGAAATGGAAAAGAGCGTCTTTTATTGTGTCAAGGACGTTTTCTCTGTTATTGTGGAGTTTAGGTGAAAAATCAAGTTTCTATTTTATGTGGTATGAATATAAAAATGTGCTACGTGAATTCAATCTCACATATGGGGGAAATAAGAATATTATTTTGCAACAATGCTAATTATCAATTATTGGCAAACATTAAAGGAATTATACGTATTATCGCATTTAAAAAACAAACAAACTTGATATTCAGCTTTTCTATCAAGCTTTCTACCAAGCTTTACTATCAAGCCTTTCTCAGAACTAAAAAGAAAATCATAAACAGTTATGAGGTAGCTTTTTTTAAGTATTAACTCTTCAGATATTTTTTGTAGGTTTTTTTAAAAACTTTACTGTTAGATTAAGCTTCGCTGCTTTATCAACCGCTATTCTGATCCATATTTCTTCATCTTAAAGTGTTTTGCTCTGACTCCAATTGTTACCCTGTGGGAATGGGCAGCCATTGTTTAGGTCCCGTTGTCCGATTGGCTTCGTAGTTTCTTCCATATTTTTGATGGCTTGGCCAGTGCATAAATGTTGTCTCTTACTGATATAATCTTCCTGAAACAGTCTTTCGTTTAACGATAATGCAATCAATTTTTGAAAAAAAAAAGGTACTATTGTTAACCTTAAATTTATTTTTCTCTATTTAGATTTGTTATATGTTTTGTTGTTCATTTTGTATATAAATATATGTTTTCTCAATGCAAAAAGTTATCTTGTTCTGTATGGGAGCACCATATAGATGAGGCAACACTGCACCCTATACACCGGGATATACAGGAACGTCCATGCCTTCGATTGAAACCCAGCCAAATATTTTACTTACTTACTTACACACACACACATTCAGAAACATAGTGGGACATTCAATTTTCGGTAACATGTGAACTCCTTTTTATTTCAGGTCAGTCCTATACTTTAGTTAAACCTTGCAATTCTCGGGATATCTTTCTTAGATTTTTTTTATTTGTACCTCAGCTATCATTCGTAAATAGTAATATTTTTTAATTTCACGTATTTCTATTCACACACACACACACACACACACACACACACACATACATATATATATATATATATATATACATATGTCATGGCATCAATTGCTGACATTAAAAATCTTTGAGAGGAATACTTCTTAATAACTTCTTTACAAAAAGTAATAAAGAGGATGAAAGTGAAATGAACTATTTACAGATGAATTTCCACTAAGCGGGAACGTACATCTTAAACGGTCGATTATTTTTTTCCCCTTTATTTTAAACGTCCATGCCTTCGTCGGGTTTGACACCCAGGCAAATGTTACTTACACACACACACACACACACATATATATAATAGTATATGGCGTGATTCGTTCGTCATTATTGTTTTATTTTATTGTATTTTACGCCAAGTGTTTCTTAATATCAGAGTATTCAAAACATAGTGGGACATTCAATTTTCAAAGTTTTTTTAAAATTTTATTTTTATTATCATTATTATTATTATTTTACTGATGCTCCGAACACAAGGAAATGGGATCTTCCAACCATCATTCGGATATTGCTATTTCAAGTATTATTTTAAACATTTTATTCGTACGACAGCATACGTCAGTGAATGGCCTGAAGCAACTTGAATTATTATGCATCTGAAATGTTCTGCATCCTTTTCGTTAACACGTGAAATCCTTTTTATTTGAGGTCAGTCTTATACTTGAAGTTAAACTTTGCAATTCTCTGGATATCTTTTTTATACTTTATTTATTTGTACCTCAGCTATAATTCGTAAATAGTAATATTTTTTAATTTCACGTATTTCTATTCTTAACGCGTTCGCAGAGAAAGTGAGAAACGTGTCACTCGCCGTCCACAACAACAGCCAAACCTTGGCGTTCCCCTGCGAACAACCTTGGCGACAAATGTGAATGATTGGCACCGGGCTTGCAACAACCCTAGTAAAAAGACAGCCGCTCTTTTCGTTGGGAAAGTATGATGAATGGCCAGTCGACACAAGGTTAGGGCTCCGAGCTCCTACAACATAATCCTCACCAATGAATGGCAGCTTAGGCAGCACGCCATTTTTATGGAACATTTTGGGATACGACACCCTCCCCATACCGAATATGATATGACGTGTGAAAGGGGAGGGGGGGGGGTAGAAAGATTCTTGGAGGTAGTGGTAGTTTAGTTAGCGAGGCTCCGTGGTATGTGTGAAAAGCACACTAAACAGATTTTTCCGAGACAGTGTGCTGTAATCAATCATTTCTCTAAGATGGTTTCAGAGATCATGTTCCGATAAGCAAAAACATTCTGCATGATGGCTATTAGCGGCCATTCTTTTGTTTTTAATAACACGTTGTTATAAAATATGAAGAATGCAGGGCATTTAAAAAAAATATCTTGCTTTAGGAGTGTCTGTAATTAACGGTCCTCAGACTCTGGACGCCTCTTGACTCTTAAGGGCTGCTTTTGATGCAGATGAGTAATGTAGATTTCTGAATCTCAAATCTCGAATGATAGCCTTTTGGTTGAGATTAAAAGAGGTTTTTTTTTTTTTTTTTTTTTTTTTTTTTTAATACATATATACCCGCTGTAATTTTACACACGCTGCAGGATATGAAAATCAGTCCTTACCATCCTTAACAAAATAATTTGATATACAGTGAAACCCCGTTATAACGAACCCGGTATATAATGAACTCACGGATATAACGAGCGAAAATTTTGGTCCCTCCATTTTCCTATTTTGTGTAATTTAATTAGTATTGTGTCAGTTTAATGTAATCGATTTTAGTCGATTTAATTTACTAATGATAATTTTTAATAGATTTTTATCATTTTTTCAATACATCATTACTGAATACACATTGCAACTAATGAGTTGCAATGGTAACTCATCGGTAATAACGGTTGGTAATAACGGTTCGAATATAACGAATCACCGGATAAAGCGAACAAAACCTTTGGTCCCTTGAAGTTCGTTATAACGGAGTTCGAATGTACCTAATTATTTTGTCATTTCAATTTTTTTTACAATTAATTAGTAGCAATCAATTAGTAGCATTTATGGGGAGAACATTTTGCTCATATGTTTAATTGCTGCCATGTGTACTGGTGCCCCCCCCCCCCCCCAAAAAAAAAAAAAAGAATTTTAATGTTATTCTTTAAATTTAATACCCACAATCAGTGACAAAGAAGTTAGTGATTATGCCCAGAGATGGCGCTAGAAATACAACCCGGTTGTAGATGACTCTCCTACAGGAACTGAAAAGGATAAGAAATACTTTATTATTTTGAGCCCAAAATTTTAAATATGTGGCAAGAAGACACTGGTATACCGCGGAAATTGTTGTCTACTTCTTGTCTGGAAGCACCGTACAGGTGAGTCAACATTAATCCCTGGCGTCACCTCAGGTTTCACTGAGCACTCCCAGGAGCGACATCTAGAGGGCTCGCACCTTCCCCCACCCACTAATCTCGTGGAAGAACGTATACCAAATGTTAAATAATAAAAAAGTTGTTCAATTTTATTTTCAAATTTTTTTCTCTCGCTTTCTAGAGACGTTAAAAGAAAATGAAAAAACTACATATTGTAACGTGTATGACTAGAGGAATAGACAAACTCAGTAACTAAAAAATATCGAAAATAAGTAGATTCGTATGCTATGTAAACAGGTTTGTTAACAGGCATGAGAAGTTTATATTTCCGTTAATAATTGTACATCAATTTTTTTTCATCGTCTACTACGATGTAAAGATTTGCTTTACCTTTAAATGCTTTTTAAATTGAAAATTAACAATATCAAAAACTATCAGAATTTCCCGAGGAACAACGTGATTGGGATATTGAAATTTTTCTCTTTTTTCTGTGGTTCTTTTTTCTGTGGTGGAACAATCCCTACCGTTAAATCTGAAATCTTTTGATTCCCTACTCTAGATTTCCATGGCTCCCCAGACGTCAAACGCAAGCATAAAATGTCTGCTTTGTGAGAAATAATTGTGGTAAAAGAAGAGTTTCACAAATAGATCAGTTGGTAAGGCACCGGTTCGACAAGTGGAGTCTGGAGTTTGAAGAACTGATAGATGGCTGTTATAGTGGCACTCGACCGTTTGAAAGAATGAGTAAAGAAAAGTTACATACTATGGGGTTTGAAGAACTGCGTGCTCAACTGGTGCGCCGCCTTAAAGGAATTTGATGTGGTGAGTTAATTAAGTTAAATAAAATTAACTATAAAACTTTCTCAAATTATCTTAGTTGCACTGGGAGTTTTATGGTCCATATTACATCATTTTGTATTTAATCACTAAGTTTTCCTTTTCTCACGTGATGCACGAATAATTTCCTGAACCATACATGGGAGTTCTGAATATTTTAGCTGCGACTGCAGTCAGCCTTTAAAACTAGTTTTCCTGCAATGTATTTCATTTTCTGAGGGAAGCTTATTCAACGCATTGCATTTTAACTATGCCTTACTCCCAGCTCTTACAACTAAAAACAGAAATCGGTTCATCTTTTCAACTCTTTTATAAAGCTCTATTTTTGTCCGTCAGATTAGTTTTCAATTTTATTTCTGTACAAATGTTCCATGAGTTGAAGTAATATCTGCAATAAATGGGTAATGAACATATTAAATAATTCCTGTAGCTGAAAGAGAAGAAATTTTTGAATTATTTGACATCACCACAAGCATTATAGAAAATCTTATTTCTAAATACCTATTTCAATGTTTGACTCTCGCTTCGTTTTGAAACTTTTTGTGGGGAAAGTAGTTTAAATTTAAGGGAAACTTATAACATTTAAATAGCTAAACGAATTGAATTACAGTCGAACCTCCATACATCGAAGTAGCAAATTGCGCGAAAAAAATTTGATATATAGAAATTTCGATATATAGAATTGAGCTTAGTCTTATCATAATTCTCCTAAAAAAATTAAAGTAAATTTTCGTATACGAAACTCCATTTCCAATTTATATGCGAATCCCATTAAATGAAAGTCAATAACTAAAAAATGAATTAATATGAAAGATTTATTGATTACTACATATCTTTAAAAAAAGCAATAATGCAGACAGTGGTTACAAGGATCACAGTTACATTCTTTTAAAAAAAACTGCGAATATCTTGATGAACAGTTAGTTTTGCCGAAAGTTCAAACAAATGTTCGTATTTATTCAGTCCACTAAAAACTTCATCGGGGACATTTTCCACGAATTGAAGTCCACAATATATTGTTTCAAATGCCAAAATTTGGAAAATTTTATTCTAAAGTGGAATAACATCTCCCAATTTGTCTCGAAAAAAATTTCGATATTGTAGCGAACTGAGGTTCGTAGTGTCAACCAGAAGATGATTTAAACACACCAGGTATACATCACTCATTACATAAACAAAACAAATGCAATTTATTAATCAAATTGATGATGATGAGATATGTACACTGCACAGATGTAAGATGAACTTCGTAACGTAGGTAATCACACTCGATTTTATCGGCGTGGGGCGGAGTAAGAACACAGAAGTCCGCTAGGCTAGCAGAACTGGCTCTGCTTCAATGATGAAGAAACGGCACTTCTCCTGACGGGAAAGGGCTCCCCAATAATATCAACGGCGGTGATCACTGCACGCACCCGGTAGCGATGAAATTATTAAATTAAGGAGAAAGGACTCCTCACTGGAAAATAAGGTAGCAAAGGCTCCTTCCACGAAGACTGGTCTCCGACAAATTAGTGGAGTATGTTTACTCCTGCAGGAACTAGATCGTCGCTGCAAAACAGTCACAAGGGACTCTGAACCGATAAGGGCGGCAAACCCGGCTGCTCTTAGAACTGGATCCGCTACGTGTCAGGAACTAAAAAGACGCAAGCCTCGACTGAGGGGTCCATTCTCTTTTTATAGAAGACCTCCACCGGATATTGCATCACTCTCCAGAAAGTCGAACGATCTAGAACAAGTGAGCAACGGAAATTGGTTTCCTGGGGCGATAATGAAATATTTTCCCCGGGTCTAAAGCGGCCGCCTTTTTAGTTTGTCCTCCAAGCCACTTCAAAGAGTCTCAAAAGGGCCGCTTCGGTAAAATGCGAAAGGCACGAGTCCTTTTGTTTAGGCACGCGACGCCTCCAGGATGCTGCTTAACAATTGATAGTTCATGAATGAAAGCACCTGGGGGGTCTCCTGTCATTTATAATAAATACCAGCGGCGTCACCCGGTGGCGATGACTAAATCAAGAAAAATGACCACGTCCCCTAAGGTCCTGTGGAACAAGTCTATCGGATGAACAAAAGGAAAATTGCTGTCAGCATATTGCCACCCAAGCCGTCGGAAATCTTTTGAAGTGTCTCAGGCCGAGATAGAAGAATTTCTTTTGTTAACGGAGAGGTTGAAATGCAATACTCTACATAACCCCCCTGCCGTTAAAGTTTTCAATGTGGTTGCATATTGAAAACCAACGTTTCGTGTGGGTGGTTCCCAATTCTGCTATCTAATGTACCAGTTCCAACAGTTTTTTTTTTCTACTACACAAAAAAAAAATACACAATTCTAACAAGTACGTACACATGCACTAACTGGATTACTAAATACAAACACAAATAAATTCATGGTACTAACAATTAATTCTCTAGGTTACTACATTTACAAATCTAGGTAATTCGCGGACGTTTAAGGAATGTATCTGCTTAAAGCGTCAGCGTTTGTATTCTGTCTTCCCGGCTTGTGTTCTACCCGAAAACAAAATTGCTGCAACATAAGTTGCCACCGAAAAAGACGGCCATTTGAACTGGCATTCTTCTTGAGCCATACCAATGGGTTATGGTCGGTCACGATTTTGAATTCGCTTCCGTCCAGATAGTAGTGAAGTTTTTTTAACGCGAATATGATCGCCAAGCACTCTTTCTCTGTGGTGCTGTATTTCCTTTCGGGCTCAGAGAACTTCCTACTCAGGTACAGGATAGGATGTTCCTTATCACCTATTTGTTGGGCCAACACTACCCCGGCTCCCAGATCGGATGCGTCCGTTTGGACAATAAATGGAACAGTAAAATCAGGAGCTCGTAGCACAGGTGTTTTTATAAGAGCGTCTTTCAGAGTGGTGAACGCTGCCTCGCAAGCTTCGTCCCACACAACCGCCGCGCGTTTCTCCCGTCCCTTTAACGCATCGGTTAAGGGGGCCGCTATCATAGAATAATTTGGAATATAGTGCGCGTAATACCCAGTGAGACCCAGAAATGCCCGAATACTCGTCTTTGTCTCTGGCCGGGGAAATTCCCTAATGCATTTTACCTTTAATTCGGCGGGATTTCGATAACCTCCGCCGACCATGTGCCCCAAGTATTTTACATGGTTTTGGGCGAACCGACATTTCGATGATTTGATTGTGAGCTGCGCTTGCGCTACACGACTTAACACGATATCTAAATGCTTCAGATGCTCGTCCCAGGTCTTAGAAAATATCGCGATGTCGTCGATATATGGAACGGCATACTCCTCACACCCATTTAGGACGTCAGCCATGAGCTTACTGAAAAAGAAAGGTGCGTTTTTAAGCCCGAAAGGCATCCGCAAAGGCCTGAATGTCCCGAATGAGGTGACAAAAGCCGCAATGCGTTGGGCCCTTTCTGTCAAGGGGATTTGCCAATACCCCTTTGCAAGATCGAGTATTGTTATGAAATCAGATCCTGCAACTTGTTCAACCCTTTCCTCTATGTTGGGGAGGGGGTAATATTCGGTGCGAATTATTTCGTTCAACCTACGATAATCAATACAGGGTCTCGGTTCACGACCATCGGTTTCTACCAAAATGATAGGCGAGGTATAATCAGACTCACCTACTTGTATCACTCCTAATTTTAACATTTTGTCAATCTCCAACTTCAAGATTTCGTTCTGTCGGTGTGACGTTTTGTATGGTCTAGACCTAACGACCTTATCCGAGATCAGCTCTATGTCATGCGTAACTTTCTCGGTTTTTCCTGGGTTATTAGAAAAAATATTTGCATGGCGACACAATAATTTCTTTAATTCCCTTTTTTGAGTGAGATTTAGACGAGCGTCAAGTTCGCTCTCGCGCACAATCTCCTCGTAATCGAAATCGGTAGCACCGGCTTCAAAAACGTGGATTGCGAAATCATCCTCAGTACCAATTTCGACTTTACCTTCATAAACCCAATTTATAGTTTCGGGACGCCTGATATAGGGCTTCAGCATATTAATATGGTAAATGCTGGATTTCTGTCTAGGCCCGGGAGTTTGCACTCGAGAATTTGTCTCGGATATGCGAGCTTCAATTTTCGCTGGGCCTATCCACTTCGGCGCCATTTTGCTAGGTCGAGATAAAGAGAAAATCAGAACTAAATCTCCAACCTCGAAATGCCTTTTAACTGCGCTCTTATCATACGCTTCCTTACGCTTAGATTGTTCTTCACCCATTTTCTGAGCAGCTAATTCTCGCGCTCTTTTTAATCTATTCACTAGGGTAAGGACGTGCTCTGTCACGGGTCTCTCTTCCTCACAACCTCCCATCCAACCTTCGTACAATAAAACTTCGGGTGTTCGTAGGTTTTTTCCATACAACAGTTCGGCCGGTGAGAATCCCGTACTATTATGCGTTATAGTCCGAATCGCGAGGAGCGAGGCTGGTAAATGACGTTCCCAACTCTCCCCGTTTTCCAAACACAGGACCTTTAACAGTCTCTTAAGTGTTCGGTGGAATCTCTCTACAGGGTTGCTTTGTGGATGCCCCACTGAACTATGCGTCACTTTGATGCCGAATTTCTCAAAAAATTCGCACGTTAACTCGCTCGTAAACGACGTGCCATTGTCGCATTGCACCTCTTTCGGGAACCCGGTTCTACTGAATACCTGCAACAAAGCATCCGTGACAGATAATGACCTTAGGTTTTTCACGGGAATTGCTTCCGGGAACTTTGAAGCTAAACATATAGCGGTGATTAGGTACTTATTTCCATTCTCAGATTCGGGCAGAGGTCCGCAAGCGTCGATGTTTATTTTGACAAATGGCTCGCTAATTATAGGCGTTAATCGCATGGGGAATCTCTTAGTATCTTGAGCATTTCCTATGCGCTGACATGCGTCGCACGACCTCACGTATTCCTCCATTTCTTGGTAACATCGGGGCCAAAAAAACGATTTGGCTAGCCTCTGTTTCGATTTCGTCGCACCTAAATGAGCGTTTGTTGACTCATGGCATACTGCCAACAGTTTTTCCCTGAATACCTGTGGGACAACTAAAAGACTTCGTGTATCCCCAAAGTGGTCCCTCTGTTGTTTACACAATAACCCGTTTATCACTACATAACCCTTCTCGCCGGTTTGACTTGGACTTTCGACTTTTTTTTAACAATGCGGCCAATTCTACACATTCCCGCTGTGCGTCTGCGAATTTCTCTGGGGAAACATTTAATAGACTCAACGCTGGGTCTTCGCGGTCGAGGGGGGGTAAAACTAACAATTTCGCCTGTTCCTCCCTTTCCAGTTGTGTCAAAACGATTGACTCCCCATCTGAGGGACTATTGTCCGAACGCTCTCGAAGAGAATCGTTTGACTGAAGTGTCTGTGTACAGCTCTCTTGACATTTGGGACGCGAGCGCGTTATTGCATTGATTTGCATGCTCTTAGAGTTTTGTTGACCCTGTCTTAGAAGAGCTGCCGTTTGATTTCCCAGTATGTATCTTTGTTGATTTGACCTGTCGCTAATGACACAGGCCTTTGTTGTTATATTTCCATACTGGGAGTTCAGAATTACGCGCGCTAGGGGCACGTTAATGGCACGAGTGTCTAACGGCTGAGTGAGCCAGACTGTTTCGCCGAGGTAGTCGTCGGGCGAAATAAATCTTTTACAAACCAGATCAATCGTACTACCCGTATCTCTAAGTATCTCACATACCTGGCCGTTCACAGTCCCTATACTCACATATGGTTTTAAGGGATCTGTGATTTCCAAATCGGCACCTATGGAGTTAACCTCTTCTTTTTTTGTTAATAACGGACACTGGGGCCTAATATGCCCGACCTCGTGGCAAAAATAGCACTTAATGTCTGTCACACTCCTTTTGTCGAACTCTTTATGGTTCCATTCTTTACGGCGGTTTTCTTTTGGGCGAGGGGAGCTCACCTTATCTAAATTTCGTTCGGGTTCGTGTTGTTCGGGGGGTTTTTCAACTTTCTCTCCCGTTTTTACAGCCCCAAACATTTTCCGTTGGTCGGGCGCGCGTCCCTCGAATTTCTTCGGTTGGTTGGGGGGCTTACCTGTTTTTCTGATAAGCTCAAACTGATCCGCGTCTTTGACCAAGGTTTCAGGGGACGTGTAATTCTCCCAATCCCTTATATTTTGCTCCCGGATTTCACTTCCCATTTTCCGTTTTAATTGGTCGACCAGAAAGAGATCTTTTAACGACTCAAAAGTTGTAACACCGAGACCCTCTATCCAACCTTCGAAATACGTCTTTATTTCGAAAAGATAATCTTTCCATAGGGTTCCTGGCTTACGCTGGTGTCTAACAAACTTCTGACGAAAAGCTTCAGGACTGAGCCTGAATCGCTCGAGAAGCACGCTCTTAACATGGGAATATTTTTGTGTGTCCTCGACTTTTTCCCGTAACACAATGGCCGCTACTGATAATGGTAACAGGCTAATTAAACTGCCTGACCATTCAGCTTCCGGTATTTTTAAATGCTGTGCCTGCCGTTCAAAAAGGCAAAGGTATAGACTTATATCAGTTTCTTCAGGGTCGAATTTTTGCATTATGTGTCTTAATGAGTGTCCCGCAGGTCTCGGAGGACTAACAGACGGGCTTTCTTGGGGGGCTTCCCTACTCAGTCTTAATTTGGCTAGCTCAAACTCTCGCTCTTGTTGAGCTAACCTATCCTCCCGTTCTTGTTGAGCTAATTCATCTTCCCGTTTTTTCCGGGCTCGTTGCTCGTTTTCTATACGGGTCTCCATAATTTCAGCTAACAACCCTTCAGCCAATTTTACATTGTAATCTGCTGAACTTTCAATTTTTTTGATTATCTCAAGCTTCAGCATTCCCAAATCTACCTCACAACTCATTTCTATAGCGAGGTTAACTAAGTCCTCTTTCTTTGCAAGAACAAGAGAACCCATGTTTGACAGAATACAAAGCTATTTCAATACTACACAGAATAATACACACTATTATAAACCCTGAGGTAGTAATTACATTAAAACCTGAACACAAAATGCAACTACACAACACAATCAATTAACGTACACATACAATGCATTAACAAAAATGAACTAAATTACTTTTAAAATTCCGCTTGCGATGTTACTATTTTAAGGTTCATAAAAGATAACTCACTTTGCTTTTAACATATCACAACAATACACAATGCAAAATAGTTAAACACAATGTAGTTACACTATTTCTTTTTGAGCACAGTTACATTCCTTAATTTCTGAGAACTAATTTAACACACTACTATTTCAATAACAATTCTACTTTACACAATAACACTAGTTCTTATTTTACCTCAACTTAAAAAAAATTTTAACACCTTTTAAGTTCGGATCAAGTTATTAATTACGGTTCTTAAATTCAACAATTTAATTCTCCTACTTCTGAGAAAACAACCAAAATATTATTTACTAAACTACTGTTGGATACCAGCACAAAAGAGAAACAGAATGGTACTCACAATTTGATGTGAAGACTGGCATCTAGTTGGCACTGCAGCAAGTTTATCAGATGGCACAAGAACGTCAAACGTTCTACTCTAATTCACAGGATACACACACCCGCAATAGCACTTTCACACAGTCTCAGTTCTGAAACACGCGCGAATGTCACTAAGGAAATTAACACTGCAGCAGTTTAGCAGATTTCACAAGAACGTCAGCCGCTCTACACTACTTCACAGGATACACACCAGCAATAGCACTTCCGCACAGTCACAGTTCTGAACACACGCGACTATCACTAAGGAAAACAAAATGTTCTTACTGTCGCTTTTTTTTTCGTCTAAACGCTGCCACCAAAATTATGAATGAATATATACCTTCTGTAGCGAACTGAGGTTCGTAGTGTCAACCAGAAGATGATTTAAACACACCAGGTATACATCACTCATTACATAAACAAAACAAATGCAATTTATTAATCAAATTGATGATGATGAGATATGTACACTGCACAGATGTAAGATGAACTTCGTAACGTAGGTAATCACACTCGATTTTATCGGCGTGGGGCGGAGTAAGAACACAGAAGTCCGCTAGGCTAGCAGAACTGGCTCTGCTTCAATGATGAAGAAACGGCACTTCTCCTGACGGGAAAGGGCTCCCCAATAATATCAACGGCGGTGATCACTGCACGCACCCGGTAGCGATGAAATTATTAAATTAAGGAGAAAGGACTCCTCACTGGAAAATAAGGTAGCAAAGGCTCCTTCCACGAAGACTGGTCTCCGACAAATTAGTGGAGTATGTTTACTCCTGCAGGAACTAGATCGTCGCTGCAAAACAGTCACAAGGGACTCTGAACCGATAAGGGCGGCAAACCCGGCTGCTCTTAGAACTGGATCCGCTACGTGTCAGGAACTAAAAAGACGCAAGCCTCGACTGAGGGGTCCATTCTCTTTTTATAGAAGACCTCCACCGGATATTGCATCACTCTCCAGAAAGTCGAACGATCTAGAACAAGTGAGCAACGGAAATTGGTTTCCTGGGGCGATAATGAAATATTTTCCCCGGGTCTAAAGCGGCCGCCTTTTTAGTTTGTCCTCCAAGCCACTTCAAAGAGTCTCAAAAGGGTCGCTTCGGTAAAATGCGAAAGGCACGAGTCCTTTTGTTTAGGCACGCGACGCCTCCAGGATGCTGCTTAACAATTGATAGTTCATGAATGAAAGCACCTGGGGGGTCTCCTGTCATTTATAATAAATACCAGCGGCGTCACCCGGTGGCGATGACTAAATCAAGAAAAATGACCACGTCCCCTAAGGTCCTGTGGAACAAGTCTATCGGATGAACAAAAGGAAAATTGCTGTCAGCATATTGCCACCCAAGCCGTCGGAAATCTTTTGAAGTGTCTCAGGCCGAGATAGAAGAATTTCTTTTGTTAACGGAGAGGTTGAAATGCAATACTCTACAATATATAGAGATTTTTCGATATATAGAAACAATTTTTCTATGTAATGAACATGGATATTTGCTAAGAGTTCGATATATAGAAAATTTCGATATAGGGAAGTTCGATATATGGAGGTTCGACTGTATTTTATTTATTTATTTATCCCTTGAGTGAATCCTGCGACTGGGCAATGTCGACTCAGCCTTTCATCCCTTGAGTGGGTTGATAAATGAGGACCAAGCTTGCTTAGGAACTAAACTCTTAGGGTCCCACGTCAGGTTGACCACCTGACTGAGACATATGCTGTATGGCACCCTAAACCCACTATCTAGAAAGCGGAAATGGGCCTCGCAGGCCTTGGTCTACAGGGACTGTTGTGCCATAAGTTTAGTTTAGTATCTTTGAGGGAAATTATTTGTATTATTTGCTGTTTATTTAAATGAAATATTTCTCATGAAGATACGATCAATAGAAGCTTTCTAATATTTTTTTTTAGCGTCAGTTGTGTGTTCTGTAATTCTGTGGACATTGTAGCTTTCTCGATACCATTACTCAAAATTCTACACTTTGGTACTATAGATGTGAAATTATTAATAGAAAAATCCTTCCCTTTAGAAAAAAAAAATTTAAACACTTTCCTCTGCGATTTGTATCCTAGATAATTTTTTAAATATTTTTTCTGTAATTATTTTATTATTTTTATTTACAACTTTGTAAATTCTGGCCCACACTAACAGCATATCTGTGAACTTGCTTGCCCCTAGCAAATAGAATTTACACCCTACCAAATAGTTTTTAGCCCCTAGCAAATAGAATTTAAGTGAAAAAAAGGATACCTATTTTATTTTAGCGATTAACCCCTTTTTTCTTCAAAAAGCGGAAATAAACTCAGATGTCACCCATAAAACAACAGAAAGGATCTCTAACGAGCTACATCTTATGCTAGAAAATATATCCCCCTCTGTTCCCACAAAAGCGGCCCAAATACCCCCTCTCACTTATAGAACCTTAGCGACTTTATAAACCCTCTCTGTTTATTCATTTCCAACAACAGTTCCCATTCATTTTGCGCTCTGTCAGTAACAGAAAAGTGCTGCTAATGCTGTTTACCTAAATAGATTCTTCGCCAGCATTAAGCTTTTCCCTCCCTGGCGAACAAAACGCTCTGCATTTTCAGCTACTCGGTGAAAGCCCGACAAAGCGGGCATTGTAAAACTTATCCTGCAGTAGACTTTCAGACCTTTGTTTCTAGTGGACACAGACCAGAGACTTTCAGCCCCCCGTGCAGTCGATTTCCCAATGTGTCCCGTGCAGCTGGATTTCGGCCCACATTGACTGCTGCCGTCCGTAATTGCTTTTGTTTGGGGGGAAAACAATGGTGAGGATTGTGTGTCCCTTTTCCCACCTGTCAATAAAACGTCCTCACGGTTTTGATCCGGAAGGGATGCTAAATGACGCGAGAAAACATAAGCTGTGTTGCTCTTTCACAATCGCACGCCATTTAATTAAAACCGTGTCGGCGGATTCGTGACAATGGTTGATTAGCTGCAAATGACACGCGGTGGAAGTAATTGTGATGTATAATAACGTGATGGAGCACCGAGCTGGCATAGTTCCGCGAAAAGACGAATTTTTGTTTCGGTGAGAACCGCAGACAGCGGGGAACAAACTTTCCTATAAATAGGGGCCGCATAAAAAAATTGTGCTTAATGCATGTGCATTATATGATGGATCATAAAGGAAAACTAGTTGGTACCCGTCAAAACATGACTGCTAGATAGTAAATGAATGCACTGATACACAAATTATACTCAACACATCATTGCCAAATGTTGAAAATCGTAATAATGCGCAGAAACAAATTAATCTGTTTAAGCGGCCTCGTGGTTACTAAAGCCAGATTTAAACATGTCACTGAGCATGCGCAGAAAGCAATTTTTCTTAATTGTAAATTATCGCTCATTAAACAGCGAGAAATAAACGATTTCCATGAGGTTTAATCTTATATTTCAGAAACATAATTATCATAAAAATAAAATTGGCAGAGAGAGATCTAGAGATACTCCTCGGAATAAACGTGTTAATCATTAAAACATGTCACTGAACATACGCTGAAACAGTGAGTTTATAGAGACAGATTCAAGCATGCCACTGAGCATGCGCAGAAATCAATTTTTTAATTGTAAATTACCGCTCATTAATATAAATTGCGGTTATTGGACTAGTAATGGCATCACAAATAACATAAACAATGAAAACAAGGTAATGTATAATCCAAAAACTTTAGTGTTATATTGATTTTTATATGCGTCATATGCTGATGTTTGTTTCATAATATTATATAAATATTATAGTTTTTTTTCTGTACGGGTACAAACTCTGCCTCAAAATGCTCATTTTTGTAAAACAGTCATATATCTAAGGGACACTTTTGTCATTTTATTTGTTTTTATGTGGTGCAGAACTGCAGGAAATATTTGCCTTTCTTTACAGTATCATATTCATAGGTGCACGCACACACACACATATATATATATATATATATATATAGCCATGTTCACTAATGGTGGCCGGTGCACGTAAAATCTGTCATGGCTGCAGTGTCCTTCAAGTTGCAACCCATCGTCCATCACCGGTGTCATCGTTTATTAATATAAAGTTCTCTGATTGTGGGATTTATGTTTCTATTTCCTTGTATTCATATGTACACCGGACTGGGGTGTGACGTGTAGAAGTCCAACCTCTCTTGAGGCTATGGCACCCCCTCTTCTGCGGATAGTGCTTCTATCCGCAGACACGACAACAAACAAAGAAACACTTAGCTTCCCATTTTAACCTAATTTCCAACACTTTGCCCAATTAACGCCACCTAGGGAGATCTTCAATATCTGGTAGTACTACACATTTTGAAATTTGAAAATTACATAAATCTTTTTAGCATAGAAAATTTTGTTATAATTTTGTCTCCTGAATAATTATGACTATATTCGGTAGTCGGTAATAGGAAATTTTTTTATAGTTCTAAGTTCTATTCATGTCCATTTTTGCCTAAACTTATTTTTTTATTTATATCAATGTTTATTTACTTTATTTCAATTTATTTGTTTATTTATTTCTACTTATAATTTTTCCAACTGCAAACTTAGTGGTATTACTATGGTTCATTTTTAAAATTTAGTAGCACTGAGACTTATTTTGCTATAAATTTGACTGATCCGCTTGTATGCCTTTTTCAAGTTCGCCAGAAATTCAGGAAACTAGGAACAGATGCATTGACGACGTTCTACATAGGAAGAAAAAATGATGAATTTAATCAATAACACTGGCGCGGATTTGAAATCTCGAGACAAGTTTTAACATAGGATTACGTTTCTCCATAACGGTCCTCTGGAAAGCAAAATTTTAGACGCTAAAACCGTTCGTCCATACCTTGCGAGTTATAATTTACACCAAACACAGTCTGTATCGCTTGGACAAGCAGTAAACAGTGAAACAGAAAAGAACCAAAATGCGTCAAAATTTTGACATACATATATATATACATACATAGGTACATATATATATATATATATATATATATACATAACACATACATGTATACATACAAAAGAGGTAAGCAACGGTAAGTAATCTACGTTAATAACCCACGGTAGTTTCGTTAGAAGACACTACCTGAATTTTTTTTTTAAACATAGGATTACGTTTCTCCATAACGGTTCTGAGGAAAGGAAAAATTCCAGACGCTAAAACTGTCCGTCCATCCGTCCTCGCGAGTTATAATTTTAGCAGCGTGCCAAACCCAATCTATCGCTTGGACAAGTTAAACATAAAAGTACCAAGATGCGTCAAAATTTTGACATACATATATGTATATATATATATACATACGTACATATATATGGATACATATATACATACAAGAGGGGTAAGCAACGATAAGTAATCCTACGTTAATAACCCGCTGTAGTTTCGTTAGAAGAGACTTTCTGAATTTTTTTTTTTTTTTTTTTTTTTGTAGTATATATTTTTTTTTCTAATATCCCTGAATGTTTTACCTCAAAATATAAACCTTCTATTATCTCCTCGATAATTGGTTTGGGGTGAACTTCTCGATAATTGGGTAGGGATGAGAGAGATTTCAAGTTGATCAAGCATCAGGGGTAAAAATAATTTTTCAAAAATCTGCTTAAAAGTATTGAAGTATAATCAGGCTGAAGGATAATTCTGCTTAAAAGTATTGAAGGATAATCCTTAAAATATATCAGGATTTTCAGTCTATAACATTATAACTTGCTATAAACAGGATTTCTGTAAAATGTCTGAAAAATTAATGTAATTTTAAATTAATTCATTGAAATTGTAAAACGTGATGAGTTTATGCCCATTCTAACGTAATCCAAATGTTAATTCCTTCTCGAGACAATTTTTTGCTCATTTCATATTCCCAAAACTGACTGCTTCTGTGATTTATATGAGGTCAATGAGTGAATAAACTGTACCAGAATGAATATGCCAGATATGAGTGTATTCTTTTGTGTAGGGGGAAAAAATTCCCTTCTCATATCTATCAATAAAAAAAAAGAAACTCTATTAGTGCTTAACCCGTGATTTGTGCGAGAAGTCTTATCGGGTTTGTCGGCTTGTTCGGGAGCTTGCAGGGGTCATCCGCCTCCTCCACTTTTATCAGTTTGTTACATCCTCCGCTCCCCCAGGGAGCGACTGCTCCGCGGGAGAGAGAGGTTGTTAGTCAGCGAGGAGCAAAACGCCGTGTTTGCCAGGAGGAGCGAAATTGGGCGCCAAGGAAAGGAAAAAGGCGCCAAGTTAACCGCGGAAGTTCAAATAATATTTTGAATATGCGCGCGCATATTTAGTAAGAGCAATGTCGGAACATTTAAATGATTAAAAAAAATAGGTAGTTTGATTTCACGTAAGAATAGGTAATTTTCTGTACCTTGATAGGCTTGAAAATAGTAATAAATAATAATTAGTAAAAAAAAAAAATAAGTTTTATGAACTAATATTAGAAAATAGATGTTAAATAAATATAGGTACAGTAAAACCTCGTTTATCCGGATCTCCAGATAATCCGGATCAGATTTGTAGATTTTTTATTTAATGTTCACATTAGATAATAATTTTTAACTATTATAGCAAGAACATAACTACAAGTACGCCAAATATTCGCTTTTTAGTTTGATTCAATGTAAAGTTCCTGCATAGATTGTACAATAAATTATGGTAATAAAATGCTTTTTGTTGCGTTTAAGAAAGCTTTACTAGACTTACCAATTCTTTGTTAAGAAATGTTGTGAAAAATTATTTTTATATTTTTTAATGTCTTGTAAACAATACTATGAAATTTTGTTACAAAACATAGTTTTTTATCGTAATAAACGGTAAGTCTGCTTAGTTAAGTTTTTTTTTCCTTTGCTAATTACCCATACTACCTGGATTATCCGGATTATTTGTGGTCCCAGTTAGTCCGGATAAACGAGGTTTTACTGTAATTCAAATAATAATTTGAATATATCTATTTTCTAGTATATTGTCTCTTAGTAGGACTATATTAATGAATAACAATTTGTAAAATAATCAGTTTTAAAAATTAAATAGATAATTGATTCTTGCTAGCAGGCGAGTTTTAGATTGAAAATGCAGCATGCTAATTTTTCAAGATAATACACATGTTTGGAGAACGTTTTATTCGTTACAACCAAAATTTAAATAATTTCTAAAAATATAATATTAGGCAAAGAAAATGAAGAGGTGGTAAATTTATTGATGTGGAAGTGATAACAGAGTACCACGAGTAAAAAAGCAATTAAAAATTTTTAATTAAAAAAGTCTAATTCATGCAGATGGTTGAAACAATTTCGAAAATCTTTTTGAGATGATGTAGAATAGTTAAAATGCCTACATTTATTATAATGTATGTTAAAAAACATTCAGGATATTTTGAATTACATGTAAGACCTTGAAAGCTGAGATGAGATAATTTTATTCATTTCCATCATCTTGATTTATAATTTTAGGAATATTGAAAATATAAATTCACGTATGAATTACATTTTTCTACAATTTATAATGTATAAAAACAATATTGAAGTTTTTCTATCAATGTTGCATGATATGCCTGAAATATTTTAAATAAATTATTCACTAGTTATATGAAATTTAAATGATCGCTTATGCTTTCATAAGAAAATAACATGCAATTATTATCCAAATCAGGGCATTGTAATTTTCAGATTTGGCGCCAATTTAATCGCCAATGAGCACTAAGCCATGAGGCTGGGCTTCTGTCACAATCAAGTTGGTAAATTGTGGTCGACTGCTCCCGTCAGCCGTAGGCGATTACGCTTGGAAAAGCTAGTATCAACAAAAGGGAGGGGGATAAAAACTTGTCGTTTTGGAAGAAGACTGCCCAAAGGCACAACTGAACCCTTCCCTTAAAAAATAACGATATTTATTTTATGAAAAAAATATAATGATATAAGGTAATAAAGTCCTTACAGATTGACGAGTCTCTAGTGCCGATTTCACTTCCGAATAAACATTGAAAATTGTTATTTTTTTTATTTTTATTGCTGTAAACAGTGACTATATTCATGTTTTCTAAACTTCTGAATTTTTCTTGTTATTTTCTAAATCTGCTTAAAAATAAAATCATAAGTCTCTTTTGTCTAAATTTGAAGATTTTTCTGTTTAAAATTTTTACATTTTGTTCAGAACTTGTAAAGGTTGCTAATAATAGATTTTGGTACGAATTTTCGTACCAAACGCTATTTAGCGTATTTTACAAATACGCTATTTAGCGTATTTGTAAAAGATATAAAAATAAAAGAAAATTTCTTGTTTATTTTTTCTTTTAATTTTTTAAATAAACGATAAGCTTTCTGTTTGTCTTTAACAATTATATATTATTAAATAAACTTATTATTTATCTCTGATCTTCCCTATTTTATCTTTCTCTGTCTGTATATATATATATATATATATATATATATATATATATATATAACATATAAAACCCCAAAACCCTTTCAAAATTCCAAATTTCGTTAATTACGCATTTCGATTCTAAGAATAATGGAAGTGACTTTTATATAACCCCTGTAAACTCCTATAAAATCCCTGTTGATTACTATTTTTTCAGAACCCAGATATCAGGGTGGTATCCAATGGCTGCAAGACTTTGAGCGTCACGTGATTATACATCTATTAGGTTATAAATAGGCGTGCCTCAAGATAAATATGCGAATTTGGGATTTGCAATTGCCCCGAGAAGATGTAGCAGCATCTCAATAAAATTTGTATTTTCAGAAGTGAATAGCGGATTTGTTATTGGACACTCGCCGCGACTTTCCCGCTGTGGCATGCCAGTGTCCGGTCTTCATTCCCGCGGGGATGGGCCGGCATGTTACATATATATGCATAAATGTTTGTATCTGACAGAAATTAATAAATGAAAAATTAACATACTAATATAGATTACTAGTTCAGTTTTATACTACATTATGGTTCCAATTTAAACATGGTCGGAAAAATGGTCAAATAGTGCTAGACCGTTGTGCCAGAGTCAACGGGTTCGAATCCCGCAGTTCACTTGTATAATGTTTGTAGGCGTTTGGAATCACCTTTAAACGTTAGGCTAAGTCTGCTTAAACATTGTCTAGAAAAGGATTTCTAAGGCGTTCAAAACCAACTGATCATTATAATTGTAAGCATGCGTTGAGTGTAGATGCGAATTATGCATGAATATATATATATATATATATATATATATATATATATATATATATATATATATATATATATACGAACGCGGAGGCACTTGTCGCTAGACATGCGCCTGTATGTACACCGCGAGACTGCGGACCATTCATTTAAATGAATGGTCAGCAGTCTTACGGTGTACTACAAGCCGGTCCAATAATTTTGAACTGAGTCATGTGACGAGACTGGTACACATGACCCCGCACCTTCAGAGGTAAATTTGAGAACTTAGAGGACATTGTAGCCTCGACATATTTTTCGTGCACCAGTCGCCATTAGTGCACACGGCGATGGATTTGTCAACGATGGGCATCGAACCAGTGACGTTATATCATTTTATAAACGCCAAACACTAGTGGAACGACGCCATTAAATATTTTCAGAGATCAGGACTAAATTCCTCTTCCACAGTTAAAACACTAAGTAGTGTCATTTCTCGATAACTAGTTAATATAAACGCTGTTTAAAATTTGTTCATATTCTCTTCCAATTTTCTGTTATACGTGTATACAGTTGCATACGTATCCACGTTTATACCCATACTCACTTACATGGGCGATTTCTCTCCGTAGAAACGACAAGGGGGAAAGTTGTTACCTCGCACTGACCATCAATCCTGACTTAGATTTCTGAGCATACAACCACGAGACCACTCATTGTGGCAGACATATTCCTACATAACATATATTTATTCCCTCTGATAATGTCACTGATCCCGCGCATGACCTGACCGCACTCTACGCGCACTGCCTTACTTCCCAGAAACGTGTAAACAAGCCAACCGCGATATATTGCCCCTGTAAATCCGGACTAAACGTATCTCCATCTGTATGACAGATCGGCTCGTATTTATGACAGCTTGCCAAGCGAAAACAATACTGGCTGCCAGGAATCCGTGCCGTAATTCACTCAGCTGCTGGCAAAAGTGATGGGAAAGTCGTGCTTTCGAAATGGCGTTCGTATTGTATTAAATACGCTGAATATCGTGTTTTATTAGCGGCTTTATATGGCACTTAGTACAGGAAAGAGATGTATATATGAGCCCTCGAAATTGTTCCGGAGGTTTTAAGGAGGTAATTTGGCGCTCGTATGTCGCTTCTTTTTATTTGAAGGATGCCTTCTGACCTGCTTCTTAGATATGTTGGGGATGGTTTTATGGAGCGTTGTCAAGACGTCATTTATACATATGTGATGTCAAAAGAATGTCAGACTTTTAGTTTTTTTGTATATTTTTGGGGAATGAGAATAATTTTATTGCCATTGAAATGTTTTCACATCCAATTTATCAAAGCTATTAAGACTGATGTCAGGATTTTCTTGTAATTTTAAACACAGGTACTATATCGGTATTTTAAACTGCGATATATCACTTGTAATGCTGGTTTATTTTCATAAACTGACTAATTGTTATAAGCTAAATTGAAGCTTTTAATTGCTGCATTATATTTTTATTTTAGCATTTTAACACTTTATCAAAATAGCGAATATATAAATATTTCTCATAATATTTATATATTGGTTTTTCCAACCAATATATAAATATTATGAGAGACATTTACTATAATTTTATTTGGACTTTTGGCTACAATCTTCATAAATTAATCCAAAGCTCCTTATATTTTCATCCTTGGTTTTCAATAAAGAATACATAAAAGTTTGACTAATCGTGCCCTTTTAGGCAGGTATTTTTAATAAACATTAGATGCGTCTCTGAGGTTTATTAATTCATACAGAAGTAAAAAAAAATATTGTAAGTTTTCAAAGGGAATTATTTTTAGCAGTTCCCTCCCCTCCCCCACGAGGTTTAAAAACATTATCGGTCATTTAAAAAAAATTAAGATTAAAAATGCTTTATTTGAATTTCATATTCCACTACTACTTAAACTACGAAGTAATTAAATCGCGAATTAAAATTTAATAGATAATTTAACAACATCTAGATCAAATCCAAAGTTTCTTTCGTGTGTTTATACCCTCTAAAATACATCTGACTGAATTTTACAAATGCTGTTTTACGGGTCAAATGGCATGAAAAAAATTTCAAATTACAATTTGAAATTTTTTCAATGCTCAAAGATTTTATAATTATATGTGCTTTCACTGAAAAGGAATTTTTTTTGTCTTTAAAAAATAACATAAAAATAACACTTTAAAAAATACTTTGAAATTTATAAAAAAACGGATTTTATACTCAAAATTTTTTCTTTAATTTCATGGGAGAAATAAACATAAAAAAGAGAAAATATATACAATTTATGAAAAAGTATACGTAGAGATATGTAAGTTTGATATATTTTAATATCTAATTTCTATCCTCTAATTGAATCGGTCATTTTGAAAAGGAGTCATCTCCACTTTTCAAAAATTCATCTCCCCTTTTCTCCAACTTTTCTGGGGTCCCCTCCCCCCAAGTTTAAAAAATATTAGTAAATAATATTTTTGCATCAGGACTGATGCCTTATAAACATAACTAGTTGGTACCCATCAAAACTTGACGGCTAGATAGTAAATAAATGTACTAATACACAAATTATACTCAACACATCATTGCCAAATGTAGAAAATCATAAAAATGTGCAGAAAAAAAATTAATGTGTTTAAGCAGCCTCGTGCTTAGTATCTAAAGCCAGATTTAAAAATGTCACTGAGCATGCGCAGAAAGCAATTTTTTAAAATTGTTAATTATCGCTCATTAAATAATTTCCAACAGGTGTAATCTTATATTTAACATAATTATCATAAAAATGGCAGAGCGAGATCTAGAGACTCCTTGAAATAAACGTGTTTATCATTAAAACATGTCACTGAGCATGCGCAGAAACAGTGAGTTTCTAAAGACAGATTTAAACATGCCACTGAGCATGCGCAGAAATAATTTTTAATTGTAAATTATCGCTCATTAATAGAAATTGCGGTTACAAAAACCAAATTTGACAAATCTACAGATTACTGTCTTTCGTTTAAGACCAAAATGAAGTAAACTGACGCAGTAGTTTTCTCTCACGGACTGCCCAAAAAGTCGTCTTAGCAACTTAAATATATAGATAAATACTAAATTTAGTCTAACTAATAATTCATGAAGGTGAGTTCCAGTTTTTTTCTTCTCATGAAAAATTTTCAAAAATGGAGATGACTCCTTTCTAAAATGGCCAATTCGACTGAAAAAATATGCATAAAATTTATGATTATATAATTAAAAATATATTTGAAATAATATAGGTTATATAAGTTTATAGAGTAAAATAAATAAGTTTTATTAATATTATTTATAAAGTAACAAATAAAGTTCAAAATTTTGAAGTAAGAACCATCTTAATTCTTGTGACGAAATCAAACCGATTGGAAATTCACCTAGGAGATTCTCCTCCATTATTCCTTTGTCAGAGGAGTTCCAGTTTTATAATATGATTTTTAAAGAATTCTTCGAAAAGCTGGTAATATAGCTGTCTAGGGTTTATAAATTTTGTCTTCCCAACCTAAATTAGATAAACATGGTATAAAAGCCAATAACTTGGTATATTTAAATCCCTGTTTTTGACTTAAGCCCCTTTTACCCTTTTTATTATTTATATGAAATATAAAATTTGTATATAAATTTATATTTTTAATATCTAATTTCTATCCTCTAATTAAAAAAATGCATAAAAATTATGATTATATAATAAAAAAATATATTTGAATTAATATATGTTATATAATTTTACAGAATAAAATAAATAAGTTTTATTAATACTTTTTATAAAGTAACAAATAAGGTTCAAAATTTTGAAGTAATAACCATCTTTTAATTCTTATGTCAAAATCAAACCGATTGAAAACTCATTTAAGAAATTCTCATCCATAATATTCCTTTGTCAGAGGAGTTCCAGATTTATAATCTGCCTTTTTAAAGAATTCTTCAAAAAGCTGGTAATACAGCTGTCTAGGGTTTACAAATTTTGCCTTCCCAACCAAAATTAGAGAAACATTCAATTTTTTTTTAAATTTTCGAATAATGCATATATTTTTTTTCCCTCCATCCTCCACAAAATAACTCCTGTCTATTAAACTCCTGTGAACTGTAACTCGACACTCTGAGAACCCACATGGAGTCGTAAAAGAAACCCACCTCTGAAGTCCTGAATAGAAAAATTAATCTGTATCATATTCCTTTACAGCAGACAGCATTTATTGCCTCCAATAAATTTCGCGCCTTTTTTTCTCTCTCTCTCTTCCTTCCTCCCGTACTCGAGAACCGCATTTTAGGAAAACGCGAATAACAAACTAACAAACGTCACGTCCGAACTGTTAATCCGACTTTCACAGATTGTCGGGACGTATAAATTTCTAACTACAATGGCAGTAGATGTCCGCATAAATTCCGAGATACAATGCCGGCCATGACAGATTTCAGCCCAGACGTCACGTAATGCGATAGTCTTGCGGCCATAATTTTTGCTCTAATGGGGATTTTCAGAAGGGGGCAGACATATGAATAAAATCGAAATTATGTATATAAAGGACGAAAATGTCTCCTAATCCTTAAAGCAAAGAAATAGTGATGTAGAAGAGAGGAGTAATGTATACCTTTCCCCTCCCCCCCCCACCCCTACCGCAAGCCTCATGAGAAAAAAAAAATTGTGTGTGTGGAGAGGGACGGTATAAAAATTCCGGAATTTCGAATAATGTTAACGAATGTGTATTGCAACCCCTTTAACAGAAAAAAAAATAGAGCATGGTAGAGACATCTTGTAATTGTTTGCTAGCAATTACAGATACATTTATTTCTGCTTCAGTCAAATGGAAAATTCAAATTTTTTATATTACATTATGATTAAAACATGCCTATTGAAGACTACTGGGATCGTCTGCCTTGACTGGGCTTCGAACCCGGGTCGCCAAGCTTCGAGTCAGTAGTCTGGCATCTGTGCTATCACGGAAAGGTGAGGGAGTGTTATTTTCAATGACTTACGTCACATACAGGAACAAACAAATTCTTAATATCCCAATATAATAAAATGGATGTTTACATGTTTAGAATTAATTAAGGGGGCCAGGTATCTTTTAATGTCCAAGAGACTCTACAGACGTATCTATATTTTCAATCATCAGTAGTTACGAAAATCATTTACCGTAAAATCTCAAGTATAATACGCACTTTTTTTTCATATTTTAGTTCGCAAAAATAAGGGTGCGTAATATACTCGTGTACAAAAAAACGTAGTTTTAAACATCGAATGAACGACAAACAATAGATGAGCTGTATTCCAGTGAAAGTGATTAAGACTGATAATTTGACAGTATTGTTTGCTTTCAATTAAAAATTTAAGTTTTTGTTTCTACCAAATTTGACGTTTTCGCTTCTTTTTATTACAAATTTTATTTATGCTAATAAATATTTGTGCAATTTTTAAATAAAATATTGAATAGTTAGGGGGGCGTATTATAGTCGAATTTTAATTTTTTTCTCGAAAAATTCGCGAAAAATCAAGCATGCGTATTATACACGTGTGTGTATTATAGTCAAGATTTTACGGTATTCATAAATCTGAAAATTTTACTGTGAGTTGAACACTCTTTCCTTCTTTATAAACATGGCTCTAGTTTTTTCCTAGCTTGAAGAGAATTTTTTTAATCGTTTAAAATTTCAACCATTGTTTTTTCATTGTTATGTCATTCCGCACGATATTACCAGAACGATTGGCTAGAATACCATAAAATTTTATAAACAAGTAACAGAAACATGTATGATTAAAATGATCAACTATTATGTCATTTCATTATAAACATTTTAATTACAGTTAAATTTATCAAATTTTTTTTAATTAAAAATTTTTTTTCTTTTTATGAAGAACTACGAATTTTGATTTCCAACTTGGTAATTTTAAAGATATATTATTTAACTTAATTTTAAAACTAAAAAAATGTGTATATTCATTAATATAGAGATGCAAGTCTGCGTGAAATGCCATAACATTTTAAAAAACAATAGATGAAATTTTAAAAAAAATTAAAAAATTCTCTTAAAGCTAGAAAAAATTTAGATCGATATTAATAAAGAAGAAAGAGGGTTTAACTCACAATAAAATTTTTATATTTCTGAATAAATAATTTATATAACTACTGATGATTGAAAATATGGATATATTTGTCGAATATCTTAGCTTTTTAAAGGTACTAGCCCCTTAATAGTTCATCCTTTGGCTGAGAAGATTTAGGGGATGATTGTCACCATGAACAATTCATAAGGGCTCATATTTGCTCAATATTTTCATAATGCTTTTATATGCTCAGAATTAGTCATTCGAGCATTAATTGTGATTTATTGTAACAATCACACGTTACGCTTCTCAGCCTGACGATGTACTGATTGACGATGAAGTGACTCGAAACATGTAGACATCCTTTTAATTATAAAGTGGATATTGAGAATTTGTTTGTTACCGTTGGTGTCTCCCCAAGTATCCTACCAACCCTAATTGCTTTGCATATTCACTATTTCTTTCATGAAACGCGATGTGGTCAGTGATTATTTATTTATTTTATTTTATTTTATTAATATGAAATGCTAAAGTTCCCCCTATAGGAAACAGCTGTTATGTGTTTGACCAACGGTCCCCAATCGCTCTTTCCAGCGGACCGCAATCACTATAAAGACCGTCTGCGCGGACCAAGGGCCAAACTTGGGTTTCCTAGCCTCGAGACAGAAATGTACAAACTGAAGTACATCAGCGATATGATAATTATTTTTAGTGATTCCTCGTAAAACTCCTTGTTCCTAAAAAGGAAAAAAAATGAACTTTGTTGAATTATAAACATTCGTTATCTTAGCACAAACAACTCTCACACATCCAATTTTCCCAAGATTGATTCTGCAGTTGATAAATACAAAATGAAACAAAGAATGCGATTGTGCATGTTTAGGGGTTTCAATTTATAAAAAGAGTCCCTTTTTTAATTGTAAACATTTGCAATCTATGCATAGTTTATTCAGGAAGGGAGAAGCTCGGATATTTGAAATCTCAGATTGTCATAAGTTTTGAAACTTTGAATGCAGCTAATTCTAAACACATGAACCTTTCCTATACAGTATGGGGGGGGGGGGGTGCATTGTATCTAATGTACTCTTTTATCAATGTACTACTGCCCATTAGTGATAAGCTGCCATAGATCTTTTCGATACTGCTCGAGTTTTTTTTCAAGAAAAATTATTCATTGAAAAGACACGAGTTGATGGCAGTTGTGAAGCTGAAATACAACTGGATGAATTTACCAAGGATTGTTATCCTTAGGGGTTTTCGAGGATGCTACGGTCATCTTTTATAACACGAGGGCTAAACTGACTAGGACCTTCGAGCTTATTTCAAAGGCTACACACACCCATGACAACTTAGAATTTCGCACCAGCGTGCTCTGTGGCAACTGCACTCTAGCCATTGGGTTATTGCTCTGGCTGGTTTTAATGCTTAATCAAACGTGCTTTAACCAGTCAATATTTGGTGTTGAATGTCATAAATCATTTCTAAGGCCAAACACTCAACTGAACCAACAAACTGACCCCCAAAGAGGGGAAATAAGAATAACAGGCTTTACGATTCCTCTTATCGAGCGACTGGGGAAATACGCTCTGTCGTAAAAGCAGTAGATTCAATCTTTATGTAGACCTAGAAGAAAGTGTTACACCAGCATTTGGAAATCCTGGTATATAGTATACCCTGGAACCCCAGATGGGTAATGTTAACGATAGCACTATAAAATTCACTGAGTTAGAGTGACTAAAATAAGATCATGTTTTGAAAAATAAAGTGGCATGTTTGTTATTTGATTTTTTTTTTTTTTTTTTGTAAATATAATTTTAATCTGTTGCTACATGCGGGAGCAATGTCACGCGACTTTCTTTTTATCCAGAATCTAAAAATTTCATGTAATATAATAAGATAATTCAGTTTTCATTTCGATCAGTAGATAATGTTTTTAACGTACGAATATAGTTTTTATGGTTTTATTGGTGTATTTGATTTATCCGAATGTTTTTTTATGAGTTCATAAGCGCGACAGTCTTGGTATCCTAATGTTGGGATCCTAATTGGGATTGTAAATCTAAATTCATTACAATTTAAGCTTAAATAGAGAATGTAAACTATTCAAAGTACTTCTTCAGCCCTCAACTTAAAAATATCCGTAGCTGAAAGTAGATTTGTCTTTATAATTTTGATCTGGAGCCAGAGTTAAGGGGTGTGGTACCTTTTAAAGACCAAGAGACTCGACAAACATATCCCTATTTTCAATCATCGGTAGTTACGAAAACAATTTATTCAGAAATATGAAAATTGTACTGTGATTTAAGTACTCTTTATTCATTATAAATATGGCTCTCAATTTTTTCTAGCTTGAAGAGACATTTTTTTTGTTTAAAAGTTTAACCATTGTTTTTTCATTGTTATGTCATTTTGCACATAATATCACTAGAATATTTGGATGGAATACCATGAAATTTTTTTACACAGGCAATATAAACATGTATCATTAAAATGATCTACTATTATGTCATTTCTACCATAAAAATTTTAATCACAGTAAAATTTATGAAAAAGAATTTTGAAATTTTAAAAAAATTAAAAACATTTTTTCCTATGAAGAACTAAGAATTTTAACTTCAAAGTTGGTCATTTTAAACATATATTATATAACTTAATTTTAAACTAAAAAAATATTTATATTCATTAATATATGGTCACAAATCTGTTCGCAATGACGTAATATTAAAAAAAAGGTTGAAATTTTTAAAAAATTTTAAAAATATCTTCAATCTAGAAAAAATTGAGAGCCGCATTTATAAAGAAGAAAGTGTATTTAACTCACAGTAAAATTTTCATATTCCTGAATAAATTATTTTCATAATTACTAAGGATTGAAAATAGGCATATGCTTGTCGAATCTCTTGGCCTTTAAAAGGTACCAGACCCCAAAAGACACTACAACAAAAATGCAAATGATAATTTGATTCTAAAAGAAGAAAAAAAAATAACACATCATTTATCAGAATAATTAGTCTTTGAAATTTCTATGCATCTCTAATGGTCGACTACATCAATGTTATACAGTCATTTACCAGCCTTTGCAGATTAAGAGAGTCATTAATTTTTCACGGCCTAAAGCCACTGATTTCTTGACTGGTTACCCAGCTCATTTCATCAAACGACTCCCTTAAAATACGGAATGCAACAAACTGTCAGTCCCTCGCTTCGCGCAATATTTCGCAACACATACTTGTGCATTGAATATATCTAACCACCCCTCAGTACTTCTCAAAAATCTAAAACTTCATCCTATAGACACGGAAGGAGGCGTGACCAATATAAATCAAGACATTCACTGCGGAAAGCTGTAAATTTGCTCTGCCCCTTTGTGGGCTCCTAACATCTGGCCGTGCGGATACAATGCATCGAGCTGATCTGATACATAACAGAGTCAGATATTTATGGAGGTAAGGGGGGGGGGATTGTATCTGGGTGACGTAATGTGGGGGATATTGTGGGATATATTTATGTGTTTGTGTGCCTTTTCGTAGGTTGTACAATCTGTTTGATGTAAATGAAGGCATAATAATATTTCTATGTAAGAAGATTAGGGACATATATCAAGAAATGAATGACGCTCTGGAGGTGGAATAAATTAAAAATGGATTAAAAAGAGAACGTTTGAAAATAGGGAACAGATGTTTGCAATGTTATAACTGAGGGTTACCAGACTTTGATTTCATGACTGGCAACGGCTTTAGCAATCAAGACCTTTGCAGCTTCGGTTCTTGTCTCTCAACACTAGTTCTCATTCCTCCAAGAATCAAATTAACTCTAGAAAGACGGCTGCCGTCATTTTGACGGTTTCGGACATACTATTGAGCGCTATGTCTGTATTTATGTCCTCAGGCTCCTGAAATTTTATGACTTTTTCTGATTTTACCACGGAATATGCACACACATTTACAAAATTATATTCGATAGTAAAGAGGGGGGATGTGTTGTATACTTACTAATACTGAAAGCTGTCAATTTGACGGCAGCATATAAAACAGGCAGAAATCTTTAAAATAATACCGGAAAAAAGTTACTTTTCATCTCTTCCCCCTTTTTCAAATAACAGAAATATTGGCTCTTCGGAAATATTGGTGTTGAAAAATAAAGACTGCACAAACCATTCATAAATTTTTTACAGATAAACCATACCAGGTTGTCAGCTCGGCATACCTGCTTAAAAATATATTTAATATATACTAATTTATTATATTTTATGTATGAAAAAGTTCAAAATTTAAAGTATTTAATCTTTTTTTTTAAAGTTAAGTATTTTAAATTCTTGATCTTATTTTTAACCGTCAAAATGACGGCGCTCAGTCTTTTTAGTAAGAAAAAAAATTCCCGTCTTTCTAGGGTTAATGACGCCAGACTTAGTAAGAATTTGACATTTCATCAGTGCGAATGTAATCACCTTAAACTACGTCATCCCTGACTTTGGCTATAGTTCCTTGAATTTGACAAGAATTTCGGTACTTGGTCAACATTTTCGAAAGTAAATAGGGAAGGTTTCTTCAAATTCTAAAATGGCATTACGATCTGATTAAATTTCATTTCGCATTATAAATCTCGGTGTGAGTTGCATAGGTCATATTATTTTTCTTTCGTGTGTTATAAAACAACGCTAATACATATCTACTCTATTAGATGCAAACGCCATTTAATTTCTTTCGTTCAACTTCTTTCTTTATCATTTTTCGCTGCATGTAGCCATACTGAGAGCTTTTGGCTGCTGTGCACTAACCCTATTGGATTCGCTCATCTCAATGTTAACCTATGGATAAAATGTGTCTACTATTTACAGCTGCATAAATGCTGATAATCCAATAAAAATGGTATTTCCAGTTAGCCTGAACTTTTCTGCACCTTACAACAGGATTTCATTTTATAAATTTCGTCCACCAAAAGAATTGATGAGTATTTTTAAAACACACTATAACAGATTTTTGCAGCGAATAATTTAAACTTAAAAATATTATTAGCATTTTTTAAACGAAAAATGCCCCAAGAAGTAAAATTCCTTTCTCTATTACGGAGTACAATTAAAAAGAATCTTTAAACTCAAGCCTGCAATCGTTGGACAAATTTTATTTATAGGTTAACATTGACATAATCCAATAGGGTTAGTACTAGGGATACGTAAATTTCGCATAAGAAATATCGAAATTTTACATTTATTCGCAAAAAGATTATATATATATATATATATATATATATATATATACACTGATGGCCACACAAATTGCAACAGCAAGAAAGACAAGAGATATCAAAACAAAATTTATTTTGTAGATAGCATGTTGACCAAGTATCAAATGATTAAATTTATAGACTTCTGTGAAGTGTGGTTCCTGCCAAAATCAGTAGCCAGAGTAGCCGCCATTGTTGGAGATCACCGCTGCCACACGCCTCGGCATTGATTCAAAGAGACTTTGGATGAGTTCTTGGGGTACAGCAGACCAAGCAGCTTCCACACATAGCCAAAGTTGATCTGCTGTGGCAGCTGGGGATGGAATCTGGGTCAATCGTAGAGCAACCATGGACCACATGTTTTCTATCGGCGAAAGATCCGGAGAGCGAGGCGGCCAGGGAAGCAATTCAATCTGGCGATTGACGAAGAACCGTTGGACAATGCGTGCCACGTGTGTCGAATGCGCCCATCGTGCGTCGAATGCGACCATCGTGGTGTTGCAGACAGAAGCGTGACTCTTCAGTAAAGACAATTTCATTCCATTCTGCCGTCCATATCCTTCTGTCATCGCACCATTGGCGGCGGAGACGTCTGTGGTTCTGCGTCAAGGGTAGACAAAGCAATGGACGTCTTGCTGACAGACCACTCTGCTGTAAACGGCGTCGAATGGTACGCGCAGACACTGGATGATGCGTTACAGACTGCATGTGCTGTGCTATGGGTCGTGATGTGACTGAGCGATCCGTCACTGCCATGCGCACAATTTGCCTGTCATCACGTGAAGTGGTGCGCTGAGGTGGATGCGATCGAACACGCCGGTCCGTCGTACCCTCCTGCATCCAACGATCACATATCCGCATTACAGTTGTTTGGTTTCGTCCAACACGACTACCGATTTCCCTGAAAGATAATCCACAATCTCGGTAGGCCACTATCCTTTCTCTGTCGAACTCGGATACTTGATCAAAAGATGATGGCTGTTTTCGACGAGGCATAATTGATCGTTTTTTTTGAAAAAACCACAAGAAAAACACAATTGCCGAACTTGAAATCGTCGAAATCTCCAAGCCTTAAATAGCGCTTTGAAGTGGCGCCACAGGCGCGCGTGATGTGCGTCTGCGCTGAAATTCTAATCATTTGCATACCTCACCTCCGCTAATGCATATTGTAAATTTCATGTTATTTGCATGTTTCCTTCAGGCTGTTGCATTTACAGTGGCCAGCAGTGTATGTATATATATATATATATATATATATATACAGAGGCTGTTCGCACATTTTTTAGACGATTTTGGTAAGCGGTAATAAAAAGTCGTTAGCTGCAAAAGAAATAATTGCAATTGTAGTATGTTTATAAAAGTCAAAATTATCGTCTGCGGCTTGAAAGTTTTGTTTTTATTCAAAATGGCGTTTTTAACAAATCAGTGGTTCGAAGGCTACATTTATGCTCTTTCCGAAGGGAAATATGCATACTCAGTTATCCAAAAACGATGTGAGAGTCATGGTTTTGTGATATCTAAAGCGTCGATAGGTAATATCGTCAACAAGAAAGGAAATAAACGTCAAATTGGAGCCTTAAGTTGGACAAAAATTCCAAACAAGTATCCAAGGAAAAAACGGACATCTTCGACTATTGCAAAGGTACGTTGTTTAATGTTAAAAGAAAATCTCCCTAGTCAAAGGACAGTTGCAAAATCATTAAAATGCTCGGTGTCCACTGTAAACAAAATGATAAACGCTGATTTAAATCTTAAGAAAGCGAAAAAACGCAATGTGCATCGTCTTCTTCCAAATCATATCGCTGTACGCAGGACACGCTGCAGAATTCTATATGAGAAACACTTGTCGAAAGAAAAATGGAAAACAATTGTCACAATAGATGAATCATGGGTGTATTTAAATGATTGCAACAAAAAAAGAGCCATTTATTATCATAAAAGGGGAGAAAAAAATTTAAGTACATGGTTCAAAGAATCGAAAGAAAGTTTTTCTAAGGGATTCATGATTGTTGCTGGTTTTTCTTATAATGGCAAGTTAAAAATAAAGATAGTGGAAAAAATGTCAAGATTAACTCCAAATACTATCAGGAACATATTTTATCGCCAATTTTTTAGAATGAAATACCATCGCTTTACCCACAGTGCCATCAATCCGTGAGACTCCATCAGGACAAAGCTAGCAGTCACACATTAAAATCCACTGTAAATTTCCTAAAAGAAATGGAACAAAAAACTGGTATCAAGGCCATACCCTTCACTGATATCCCTACTAAATCTCCCGATGTATCACCGATGGATTTTTGTGCTTTCGGACTTTTAAAATCTGCATTATCCAAACGTCGTCCCAAAACCCTTACAGGACTCTGGAAAGCTGTTCAGGAGGAATGGGATAGAATACCTCTTCTGACACTTCAAGAGGCTTTATTATCCTGGAAATTGCGGTGTCGACAGATAGTTCAGAATAAGGGATGTCAATTAGAACATTTAAAACACAAGAATTTTATGTAATTTAGTTTTGTGAATACAATATACATCGTCTAAAAAATGTGTGAACAGCCTCTGTATATATATATATATATATATATATATATATATATATATATATATATATATATATATATATATATATATATATATATATATGTATATTAATTATATATATATATATATATATATATATATATTATATATATATTTTTTTTTTTTTTTGCATTTATTATAAAAACTACAATTTTTCTGACTTGGATTGGAAAGTATCAAAATTGGTAGTTGAAAGCTAACATTGTAGCAGTCTCCACATTATGTTCCTTAGGTCTTTGCCTTCTGCCATTAATGACTATGTTGTACGTACTAAAATATCTGAGCATCTACTCTGTTAACGGGTTTATACAACGGCGGCTCCAAGGGCGGAGCAGTAGGGGCAAATCCTCCCCCCCCCCAAAAAAAAACCTGGCGCATTTTTTTTTATTTGATAGCCTAAAATTATATAATAGTAGACCTAATACTAAATGAGTTTAAATTTAAAATGAGAGGATGTTTATTTATGTTATATAGATAGATACACACACACACACACACACACACACATATATATATATATATATATATATATATATATAAACCCTAAGAGCCGACGTTGTTCTCCCCCCCCCCAAAAAAAAAAAAAAAAAATATATATATCTTTACTGGAACCTCCATTGGGAATATGGAGGCCTTTTATTGCTGCCTTTGCAAAGTTAAGGTAGTAGCATTTCGTTGCAATTAAATCTGTATAACATCAACAGGAGTCTCTTGGTTGACTACTGTAAGTAGCTAAAATACCCTTGACTTTATCGCTCAAGGGACGTTCTTAAATCTACTAAATTGTTCTACAAATCTTAATGGTTGATTTTTACAGTTAGACTTTTAGGTTCGACTTGGACAAATTTAACGGGTGAAATTCGGAGCAAATACAGAGGAGAGTGAGATTTGTCAGTGAAAGACCACGGATGGTCTTAGTTAAGCAATCATGTTAATAAATTATTACTATTATTACATAATTTCGCTTGAAATCCGTGTATCACCGAGTTTTCGTGGAAAAGTAGTAAAAAATTAATTTTCGCATTTATTCGCTCATATCGGCAAATTTCGCACTGATTCGCACCTGTTTCGTAAATACGGAAATTGCGTATCCCTAGTTAGTACACAGCAGCCTTACGTAAAACCATCTCTCTGAACGAGAAATGGTAGTACTCCTCAGTGATGTGATAATCTTGAAACCAAACCCCCGATGTTCTCCCGAAAACTTGCCTAGCTTCGAACACCTCCGCCGTCAAATGGAAACGAGAGATAAAAATAATGATAAACAGCCAAAAAAAAATTCCTGGCACATCTCTCTGTTGCTGACAAAGCTGCTTGTAGGATCTCTTAATCAAAGTCGTCTTCTACCCAATCTTGGCAGATACCTACATACGCGCGATCCATCCTCGACAAAGAAATCCTTTCATTAGCGTTCAGAGACGAGATCTTTTACCTCCGCACGGCATATTAACGTTCGAGCCGACGCGCTATCTTGTCCGTGAGATCTGGCTCTACCATCTCTCACCCGTTTTCTCGGCACGATAGAGATCAGTTCTTGAAACGGATACCAAAGGAAAGCTATTTTGAGAATTCCGTTTCAATTAACCCTTGGTCTTCTTTTCGACTCGAGAATTTCTAAAGAGGACCCGAGGAGGATAGTATGCAATTTTGCAAGAGTGGGTGGATAAAAAATTCGGAGAGACATAGGACAGACCTGTTAGTTATACAGTTTATGTTGAATTGGACTGTATTCTATGCGATGAGTGATGTATGATTTGAATGAACAAACCCTCCTTGTGTCTTCAGAGAGCTGGATTATTTTCAGGTTATAAAAAATTATTTTGATTACACGGGGAAATAATCTAGACAGATCTCAAATTAAAAATAAAGTGATAAAGATCCGCCTCAGGACTTTAGAGATATCTTTTAAGCGATCTTAAAAAAAACAATTTCTGTATCATCTTGATCTTGGTTAGAAGGATATATCATTCCTCTGCCGGCAAACACAAGCAAGCAGGCGAGATGTGGTGTAATGGAAATTTGAATGCGAGATGTTCTGCTGGTTGCTTGCCTATCCCTTACATCATAATGTAAAACTTTGCACTGTTAAAAATTAAAGGTAAAATGCTACCAATTTGCCCCCAATTAATTTGAAGTAGAAACAATAGATAAAATGGATATGCACTATCTATAACATCATACGAGATCCCAACATTAACGAACAGCAGATTTCAGATTCGCAGAGTCGAAATTAATATTTACCTGTACGTTGAAACCGTGAACTTATTATATTTTTATGGAAGATGTTTTATCCCTAATAGACTAGAAAATTAAGTTTCTAGAGGATCGGTGCTTTAGAAACGGACTTATGACCGGACATAGTTTTCCCCATAGGATAACATGGCGGAATATCCGGGAATGTGTTACTGCGGTTTTCTTGAACCGATTTGAATGAAACCGGATGCATTCGAAAAAGGAGATCGTCGCAGCGTACACCATAAAGCAGCTAGAAGATTGGTTCCTTAGAAACGGACTTATGACCGGACATAGTTTCCCCATAGGCTAACATTACGTAATATCCGGGAGCGTGTAACTCCGGATCTAATGATCTGATTTAAAGGAAACTTAGTATTTTGGAAAGAAGAGATCCCCATTTAACTAAAAAATTAAGTCGCTAGAGGATCGGTGCTTTAGTTTTGGAGTTATAAGCGAATTCATCTTCAATCGATAGATCTCGGCGTTTGCAGCCCCTTGGTCCATTTAAAATTTCGGAACTCTTTATATTTTTTATGAAATGAAGAGGTTCACCAATATGTGTGTTAGAGGTGATTCAGATAATAATTCTCACAATTTTTTTTCTCAACTAAATGTTTAAGGTCTTAAAAAGGAATTTTTTTACAGTTTACTTATAAATGTGTATTAATTATGCTCGGTATGACTCGATATTTGAAACGAATAGAAAGAAAATATGATTTTGTTTAATACGTTCCACTACAGTTTTGTTTCTTTTAGAATACCCTTGATGGAGAAGTTAAGAAAACCGCAGTTACTCAATACCACATTTGGCATGGTGTGCAATCTTCACCCATACTGTTTCAAACACATTTCTGATTTCGTCTCAAAGATCTCACCTACAACTGATAGATTTTTAATGACCTAACGATGCAAGAAAATTACTTTGGTTGAATAGCCTTTATGCAATTCTTTAAGGAAATATGTAGTCTTTATTCTTTACTGTTATGAAAATATTTCAATTATTTTTGTAATAAAGTGTTTCTGAGGAAAACTAATACACACACACACACACACACACACACACACACACAAACAAACAAACAAACAAACAAACAAACAAAAAAAAAGTGATGATACATCACGCGCATCATTATTTGCTCAAACAAATATATTAGATATATATGAAATTATTTATAATCTCTATATATAAAACAGTTCCGTAACTGACTGACTGACATAACGCACAGACCAAACGGCTGGACCTAAAGGGCTGAAATTATGCATGGCGATTCATTCTTCTTATAGTGTAGGGGTGCACTAAGAAGAATTTTTGAAAATTCTTAAATTTTTTAAAGTTAAATTTTTAAGCTGTTTTTGTAACTTTTCTTAAGTTTGCATTTAAAATAATAATCTTAGGGTTATAAAATTTATATCACGAGAAAGATCATAAAAAATCCTTTAAAATGAAATCTTTTCGAATCTTTACCTCCATTTTCTGATTTTGAGGAATTTTTAAAGATTAATTTTTAGAATCTAATTTATTAAATGCTGATCACGTTGATTTATCATTCTTTTCTTTTTGTGATACTCTAAACTAATTTTGCGTCACGTGCATGACAATGAAATAGACAAATTTTTTTTTCTTGCTAATGCGGCAGACGATTTGACATTATCTAAAAAATATTAAAATACAGTAAAAGATATGTTCCTCAAACTGTACTATATTAACTGTACTACATTCTTTACTATGTTCTATTAGATTTAATTTGAATATTTACTTCTACATTATTTTGTCTGTAAAATTATGCATTACGATCTTTTAATAAATAAATATATATATATATATATTTTTACATCAATTGATTACATTGACCGTTGTATTTAATTTGAATGTACTCCGTAGCGAAGTACAGGTATTCAGCTAGTAATTTATAATTATTTTTTTATTAAATTCAAATTTATTACCCCATACCTTTGCTTTAATTCTAGGAAAATAAAATATAAAGCATTAGTTCTAGGTTGAATTTTGGAGGAATGGAATCAACCCAAAACGTATTGCCTAGTCTATAACAATATTTATTTGCTCCCCCCTTCTAGATAACAACACTGATTATGATTCCCAAACTAATCATATCTTTTGTCAAATATTAAGTATCTGATTAAATAAATAAAAAAAATTAATAATAAAAAAAAGAAATCTGAAATGGGTGGTTAAAGCCGCCCGTTTGTGGAGGTGTTGGGGGGTGCCAAGCAAAAATCTGACGATCTGTCATTGTCTAAGGAAATCGTCTGCCGCTGTCAAGGAGATGTCAGATGGCTAGAGATAAATTGATTGGTGGGCTCAGTTATCATAGTCGTCAGCCTTCCTCACCTGACTTCTTGATCTGCAGCGATCTTTCTTTTGGCAAGATCGACGTGATTTTTCGGAAGATGTCGGAATAATGCGGTTTTCAGGTTAAGCGATTAGAGTTTCTTTTTCTTATAATGCCTTCGAGCCGCATTACAGAGATTACTACTTGCTTGAAACTAGTGAAATACACATAACAACAACACGCAGCTTCTTAAAAAGTATATAAAAAATTGTGCATTTATTTTTTATGTATTTTAAGGAGCCGTGTGGCCATAAATTTCAGTTAACGAAACAATTCGTATTACTAAAGTAAATACTAGAGGCTTCTTTAGCTATCAAATCCTCCGCTACAAATATGGGCCTCACTGTCAATGAGGATAAAACTAAATTTATGGAATTCTCAACCTCCATGGTAAACTATAACAACCCTTTGTACATTAAGGGTTACACCTTTGAAAGGTGCATGTGTGTGTGTGCAGCCAAGGAATTTAAATACCTTGGCACACACACACACACACACACACACACACACACACACACACACACACATATATATATATATATATATATATATATATATATGTGTGTGTGTGTGTGTGTTTGAAAAATATGTGTTATTTTTCTAGGGGAGGGGGGGGCTAATTTTTATTACTTTTCCTGCTTATCTATCGTGAAGTATTGAGATATCGGAATAATCTATAAACGTTCTTTATTTATACGCTTAAGAAAATTCTAAAAAAATTCTAACATCCTAATGTAATATTTTATACATCACAGTCTTATACAGTCTGATTTATTAATTTTCACTGCACATTTACATTAAGAAAATTTAATCGATTCTGCTGAGATTCCTTTGTATAAGAGAAGACCAACTAACTGTAAATGATGCATGTTAGAAATTCAATGGATCCAAGTTCCGCTTTCAGGCTAGCCAGTTGTTAATTAAAAAAGAAAATAAAAATTCATATACGCAAAGAAAGAGGGGCATATTGATCATTTTAAACTGCATAAAAACCCTTAGGAAACTAATTAGGATTTTATTTTACTTAAAATACCAAACGTTTTTTCAATCCTATTGAATTTTAAAGCTGGTTTTTCCCTTCCCTCCCCCCCTAAACCCACGGCATCATTCTCCCATAAATGCACAGTATTTATCGAGAGTCTTAAGCAGCGCATTTTAAAAACGCTTTCATCTTTTCAAGCAACCTGATATAAAAGTCAAAACAAGTGCACTAAATACTACCCCATTATTTTAACCCTCAAAATGGCTGCGGACTTTTGTTTTTCCCGTATAACAGAGTAGAATCATTGACTTTCCCTTCTGAAAGAGCTTGTAAGAGAAATTAATTTTTCGATTTATTTCATTATTAGTTTCATCACTTTTTTTCTCCCTCTCTCTCTCTGCAGAGGATCTCATTTATTAGCGGATCTGCTTTGCATAAAGAATGGATTTTTAGTCTGCAAAATCCCTCTGTCGTCTTTTATCGACTACCACTGATGAAGACCAATAATAAATGATCTTCCCGAACACCGGACGTTATAGAAATTTTAGAAGGGTAAAAAAAAAAAATGTGGCAGCAGCGAAAAGAAAAGTTCTCCGTCTAATTAAAACTTTAACCACTCGGTCCTGTTTAATTGCTTAATTAGTCGATCAGTTACAAGAATAGCAGTTCACAATTTATCAAATGCCTCGGGGAGAGGGTAAAACGGGGAAAAAAAGTGAGGGAAGTTTTATGAAATATTCCCTTTATCGGAGAATATTTAGCAATTAAGTTAATGAATGGTAAAAGGCAATCAAAAATATGGGCCTCATGGGACGACTCCCGAAAACAATGGAACTCAATAAATTTTTGTTCTTCTAAGAAATGATTTGGTTATATGTTGAAAATGAAAGAAAATTTTCCATCGCTGCAAATGACAATAGGCATTGTTTGAAAGCGTAAAAGTTTTAATTCAAAATAAGCCGTTGATTACTTTGCAGTATTTTTAAAAGGTAAACAAGTATTATATTAAGTTTCCGAGCAAAATGATGTTTGGAGAAATTTTTAGTTCTCTTTTTTTTTTTAAGCAAAATGCTATTTAGAATTGAATTATTGGACGGCGCCGTTTTCTCTTTGCAAAATAAAACATTCCAAGGATTGTTGGGGAAAAAAGCGCATAATGAATGTGATGGAAAATTAAAAAAGAAAATTAAAAAAACCTCCAAACATTGTCTAATTTCTTAGGATTTATTTTATATTTACCTAGGCGTTAATTTTTTCGTGTAAACACAGAACAAAGATGTAGTCACTATTCCCTTTTTTTTTCTGTTTATGAGGTTTACGTATGAATCTTTCCACGGTTACTTGCTGTTTTTCGCAAAGAAAAAAGAACGAAACAAACACGAGAGCAGTTTATTCAGTTTCTTTATTCAAAATATTATTTTATTGTTTCTCTCTGAGAATAATGAGCGAAACCGTTTTTTATCTCCCATAAGTAACTTCTTGAGACTTCCGAAGGTTTTAATGATCTCCAAAATTAACTTAGGGAAATTTAGTGCTACTTCTAAAATTTTCTGTTCATCTAGTTAAGCTAAAAAAAAAAAATTAGCGTTGGATCATATTTTATTGGCTACCGCTGGAAAGTTATGAGGTAAACAACATTTTTCTGAGCGAAAATTAAAAAAGATAGTTTATAAAATGTGATTTAATAGTTTGTAGTAAGAAACTCAGATTTTTTAGTTCCACAAATTCTTATTTTTTATTCCTTGGGAAGCATTTTAATCAAAATCATTGCGCAAAGCATCTTAGCGTAAAATATCATTGTGTTAAGTACCTCTTCTCTGTTATCTCTCTATATAACACAGTTTCGTAACTGACTGACTGACTGACATACAACGCACAGACCAAACCGCTGGACCTAAATGGCTGAAATTTTGCAAGGCGATTCTTCTTATAGTGTAGGGGCGCGCTAAAAAAGATTTTTGAAAAATTCTTCTTTGATTTTTTTAAATTAAATTTTTAAGCTGTTTTAGTAACTTTTTAAAGTTTGCATTTAAAATAATAATTTGAGGGTTATAAATTTTATTTCAAGAGAAAGATTATAAAAATCCCTTTAAAATGAAATCTTTTTCAAATCTTTACCTTCCTTTACTGATTTTTGGGGAATTTTCAAAGATTACTTTTTAGAATTTAATCCTTGGGATTTGATAATTTATTAAATGCTGATCACGTGATTTCTTTTTCTGGTACTTTAAATAAATTTATCGTCACGTGCAAAAGAACGAAACAGACAAAAAAAATTTTGTTTTTCTTGCGGCAGACGATTGGACATTATCCAAAAAATATTAACATACAGTAAAAGATATGTTCCTCAAACTCTACTATATTAACTGTACAATATTCTTTAGTATGTCCTATTAGATTTAGTTTGAATATTTTCTTCTACATTATTTTGTCTATAAAAATATCCCTTACGATTTTTTTATAAATATATATTTTTTTTACATCAGTTGTATACATTGATCGTCGTATTTATTAAATATATATATATATACTTATTTATTTGTTTATTTATTTTTTGACATTAATTGCATACATTGACCGTTGAATTTAATTTGAATGTACTCTGTAGCGAAGTGCGGGTTTTCAGCTAGTATACTATGAGGCAGTTCACATTGCGTCCGTTAGCGTCATCGGTTCTCGTATTGAAATATATTTAACCAATTACAAACCTCCAAACCAGGGGTCGGCAACCTTTTTAACTAGGAGGGCATATTTCAGAAATTCGGGAGTTCGGCGAGTACCACTGGGTGAAGAGGAGGAAGGGGGGGGGGGAGGTTAATATTTAAACATGAAAATATTAATGCGACATAAACATTTAATACATGAATTCAAATTTTAATTTAAACAAAATAATCTTAAAATCGATAATGGAATATTTGAAACCACAAATCTGTGGCCAACTCGTTGTAATGTGGCACATAAGTGGAATTCCCATTCCGAGGCATTGATCCAAATAAGTGTCAGTGGGGGCTTGATTGGTACTTTGATTTTAAGTAATTCATATTAGAAAACAAAGATTCACAACCATAAATTCTTGGTATTAAATTCTTCCAATGAGGAATCAAAATGTTTGATAAATTAATAAGTGGTAGCATTTCCATCGCAATAATTTTCTAATTTTAAATTTGAGAAATGTGATAAATTATCTTTCTCAATATGTGATGTCCAGAGCGACAGTTTATCTTTTAATGCATTTATCGTACTTATCATAGAAGCAAGGGGAGAACGACGCTGTAGAGAGATCAGGCTGCTCAGTTTTTGATTTTTACGCTTTTACGATTTTAAATTTTTTTACTAAAATTATTCATTAAAAGTACGAGTGTTTGTTGTTCAAATATCTAAAAATTTTCTAAATTTGAACGGCGGATACCTTAAAATTGTTTCGTCGGCACCAAGGTGACCGCGGCCACCGCGCTGCTGACACTGTTCCAAACGATTAGCCACGAAGTTGTTAAGGTTTAAAATGTGTCAATACTGACGCTGACGGACGCAGTGGGAACAGGCCCTAACTGAATGAGCGAAAAGTTGCGATTTAAGGCATTCAGCATGAGAAGTCACCTCACATCGTTAGAAAAGCCAGGTTGGAAACCCCTGGTTCACTCCCTAGTCTTGACAGTCGATCAATAAATGGCGGTTGACAGTTTGAAAGATCGATAGACAGACAGGGTAAAAACTAGAGCAGGGAAAAAATTATAACCGTGGATAAAATAAATAAATAAATAAAATGATAAATAAATAACGGAAAGCCGAATTCCAGTGCATTGTTTAACTCAAAAATAAGGGCGAAAAGATCCGAAATATGAAATTTAAAATAAGATGTCCTTAAATCTAGCTCAGTTGAGGGGAGGAAATGCTCAGTTTTGATCCCACATGTGTCCCACGGTCTTTACAACGTTGCGACAAACAGCCTTTCTTGTTATGACTTATCATCGCACAGTAAGTCAATCAGACCCTCTGACATATAAATTAAATATTAATATTTAATTTATATGATAAAAACTCTCATAAAAGCTTTCGAATTGTTAAGTTTCAAGATTTTAGTAGTTGTCATCATAAATTAATATTTAAAAATAATATTGTTAATGATCTCATGCGAGTAAATAGACTATATATGTTGACACTGGAAAATCCCTGAACAACAACAGTTCATGCAAAACTTACCAGCAGAAGAGTGATTAGAAATTAAATAATTCTCCTTAGCTTCGTGAAAAATGGAGAAGATATGGCAGCAAAGCTTCAAATTATAACAAACTTTTGAGGAAAAAAAATCTGGGATCTTTAAAGTGTAATAAGTAGTGCATAGTAATAAGTTTCGAGTTTTATGTTACTATGATTTTAAGTATAAATTTTTTAAAAATATTTCTTATTTATTATTGCTCATAGTTATTGTACCTTTAGTTTTAACATTTTAAATATATATTACGTTGCAGTGCGCTTGGCTCAAGAATTTGTGCTGCAAAGAGAGAATTAGAATATCAATGAACGGCAAAGAGGAATGGCTAAGATTGAAGGGCAACATTAGGAAGCAGCTGTGATTAAAAAATCTGGAGTTAACCAGAATGTGTGTGTCAAGTTTAAACAAGTATTTACTTTCATCTTTTTCAGAAGCACAATAGTTCCCTACAGGTCCTGGCTGCCTCACCCGCTCCTTCCAACGTCTTCTGTCTGCAACGACTCCCCTCCAATTTTTAACTTTCAAAGTCTTTAATTCATTTTCAACGCCATTTAACCATCTAGTCGGTGGTCTACATCTAGCTCGGGATCCCTCAGGTTTTCTAAATGTCAAGATCTTAGTGGGATTATCTTCCGATCTTCTCCAAACACGGCCAAGCCATCTTAATCTGTTACTACGGATGGCATGTGTTAATTGTGATTGCCCATAACTCCTATGCAGTTCAAAATTATATCTGGTTCTCCAACGTCCCTCTTCATGCACTGGACCAAAGATAGCCCTGAGGATTTTTTTCTCAAACATGTCCAGTGAACGCTGCGTGTCTATGCTCAAGTTCCATGTTTCACTTTCGTAAAGTAAGACAGGTAGTATTAGCGTCTTATAAATTCTTAATTTAGTTTTGCGACTGATAAGACTAGGACTGATAAGACTAGGTAGAATTGTCTTCTCAGCCCAAAGAAGCATTTATTAGTCATTTTGATTCTGCTATCAATTTCTGCTCTTAGTTTATTTTTATCATTAATTATATATATATATATATATATATATATATATATATATATATATATATATATATATATATATGTATATATATATATATATATATATATATATATATATATATATATATATATATATATATATATATATATATATATATATATATATATATATATATATGAGACTCTCACACAGTCTGAAAACAGACTCAATCCTAACTTTGGAAAATCCAGTACAGATGTGACTTTTTGTTAAAGGAATCAGGCAGACCGTTAACAGACAATACTGCGGTGCACACTTCCCTAAGTGGAAAAAGGGTCATTCGTTAGAAAAAGGCGACCAACGCACAAAGAGGAAATGCAAGGCCCGGGGTGTCGGGCTGACAAAAAAGAAAACGCTGACCTGGAGGTGACCATATGACGAACCCCCCGTGAGGGGATTGCATCAGACACATGAGACAGTGGAACATGCGAGAACGGGGAAAAAGGTATAAATGAAGAAAAGACGATTATACGGGGCTTTTTTTAGACTGGACCACGATGAGATATTGAGGTACTGGAGAGCGGAGGGAATAGAGACCAGAGGTGAAGTCTAGTTTGAACTGTGATTATGAACTCCTCTCTCATTAATGTTATCAGAGTTCTTCAGAACAAAATTATGTACATTATTATTAGTCCAGATATTTATTTTATAATATACGAGATGTAAAATAGACAATAATCTGTGTCTACATTAGTATTACGAGTTACTTATATATATATATATATATAATGACGAAAAATAACTGCCTCTTGAAGCAGAATTAATTTTCTTTCTCCATTTTTTGCAAATTTGAAATTATTTATCTTTAACCGTGATGGATAAAATAATATTAAGAATAACTGAGTAATTATCGTATCATTAACTTTTCTTTTATCATAGCATATAAACTTTTAATGTATTATCTTAAATCATATTAACTTCTCCGAGTCATGTTATAGTGAAAATTTTAATTTTTTTCTGATCTCTTTTATAACAAGTATGTTTCAAAATTTTTCTCTTTATTATAGAATTCGTTTTTTTAGGGGGGAGGGAGAGGTAAGGGAACTTTTAAATTTATGTCTTTTCCTGCTGCTGAGTACCACACATTATTAAGATGAATATTTAATTGCATTACTTAAATAAATGTTCTACATTTATAGAGGGAAAAAAACCCTAAAAAATTCCATAATTTTCTCACTTCCTAATGTAATATTTTATCTCATTTTAGACAAAAATGTATATTCCAGCTATCCCCCCCAAAGCCTTTTTTAATTATATACTTACCATCCAAAATTATTGATGTGTGCACAGGTTTCTTAATTCATTTAGAGCGCGGTCTGCCTACCTAAATATCGGAATCATATCTTCGATAATTTGATAAAAAAGTAATTGTATCGGATAATACATAAACATTCAATAATTTCAATAACGGGTCTTTTCCCCTTTCAAATTGAATTATTAAGGATTTCTGTTGAACACACCTGCTGTATCTCAAATGTTTTTTTTAAAGATTGAGTCCTATATAATTCAAGGTATATGAGTAAAAGAAAATCATCTTCGGTTTTCATGGATTTATCATAATTAAAAAAATTACATGATATTTAAATAAAAAGTTTCTTTATTGAATGGATTTCTTTAGTGAATTTATAAATATATGAGCTTGCTCAGTTTAATTTTTACTTCAAGTGACCTATTTAGATTTCCCTGAACCCAAGTCTAAATGGACTTAAAAGTTTGTAAAACACATTATTTTTTTGCCTACACCGCTTGTAAAAATTGTTGATTTCAATTTTAACTAGGGCAGTGAACTTATTCTCGTATTACTAGAGCTAATGATGGTGAACCTAAGCCATTTTTTGTGCAGTTATTTTTATTTTGGTGACTTGTATAGCTCGTAATAAAAAGTTGTGTCCGAACTCTGCGATTTGAATAGGGGGACTGTTGAATTTCAATTCTTTTATTCGAATATTTCTTCTAATTTTTATTCGAATCCACTGTTTCAGAATTTCTCTAGTTTGCTGTTCTTGATGGTGATCAAAACATATGTATATATGGACAGGCTAAAGGAGCCAATATTTTATTTTTCTTGAGGATTTGTATTCAGATGTCATCACTCAAATATTATATTAATCGGAAATGAATGCAAGAATACTTGAAGAAGACATTTATCGATGATGATTTCAGGCATTATTTTGTTTATTTTTAATTTCTCCTTTTCAGTTTTTGTTCAAAATTATTAATTAAATATAAACATTTGGCGGGCAATATATATATATATATATATATATATATATATAAGTAAACTTAAAAGAAATCCCATGGAAAAAAATACAGCTTGAAATTATTGTAGTTCAAAATGTGCTTAAAGTTAATCTAATTTGCTGTCCATAATTTAAATCTAAAAGTGAAAAGAAAAAAAATGGTGAGAAATAAAGTTTTAAAACAATCCTTAAATGCTCTGCATACCGAACGCATTGATTATTAAATTTAACATTATTGTAAGTAGCATAATGGAAAACAAGAGATAAATGTTTTTCGCAAACACATCGTGGGATTGCTATTGCTTAGGCATTTTAACACTAGAAAGACGGCTGCCGTCATTTTGACGGTTTCGGACATACTGTTGAGCGCTATGTCTGTATTTATGTCCTCAGACTTCTGAAATTTTATGACTTTTTCTAATTTTACCACGAAATATGCACACACATTTACAAAATTATATTCGATAGAAAAGAGGAGGAGAAAATGTGTTGTATACCTCCTAAGACTGAAAGCCGTCAGTAGATAGAAATTGCCGGTTCACCAACACACGGATTGGTGAGGAGCAGAGGAGCAAGGGGGGCGTGGTCTATTGATGACGTCAGCGCCACCTGGTGGCGTTTTTGAGTCAATCAGGAGAAGGCAATGATCTTAGCGCCCCCTTGCGGGAAAACCTGGAACCTTGTAGTACAGCAGAATCTTGAAGAGAGTATGTGCTCCGGGGAGCGCCACCTATAGGTCAAATATGGAACTAAATTACGTATAAGGTTACGGATCTATATTTTCAGTGCTGCCATCTATTTTATAAAAATCACAACTGAATTTTACATTTAATTTTACAGAAGATATATATTTTTAAAAGTTTGTCCTGAGCTAGGACCGAACCCGGGATCGCACGGTTGGCAAGCCAACGCCCTACCCACTCGGCCAGCGAGTCTTGTTATTGTACGGTATTATAAAGTATTTAAAGAGTGAATATTTTAAAGGGAACTTGAGAAATATGATAGAGGATTCTGTGGTATTATATTATTTTAATTAGTTAATTAATTAATTATTTTTTTAATATAATACATACTAAGCGCCCCCTAGCGGGAAAAACTTGAACTAAACTAGAACTTTAAATATTTAAGATTGTAAAACGATTTTACGCTGTTACCAAACATCTAGTGAATAAATTTAACTTTTAAAATTCTGATATCGAGAATTTTACGCTGCAGGCGCCATCTATTGGTAAAAATTACAACTACATTTAAAATTTAATTTTGTAAAAGGTTTTATTTTAGTTTAAATTCTAAATTAAAATATATTATTAACTTACTATTTTTTTAACGATAGTAGTAATTAGTAAAAAATAATTATAATTACTTATTATTACTTTAAAGACATATCTAATTTATAAATAATATTTGAAAAAATATTCTATTAAAAGGAGTATTTACAAGTCTTTTAACATTAAATCTATAAGAGAAGATATTAACAAGGATATTTTTACGCATAAAATTATTGAAAACAGCTGTTAAATTTAAAATATCTTTAATTTTCATGCTAATATCAATTTCAAGTATAATATAACTTAGATATATCTTTAAACCCATTTAAACATAACTTGAAGACATTAAATTATACAATTACCATCTAGAACCTGAAACTTAAAACATATTATCAATTTAATAGTTTGGAAAAAGTATTTATTACAGAACATTCCATACTAGTATAAAAATAATAAGAAATTTTTACATAGATAGGCTAAAACGAATATTTTTTTTTCTTTTACTTGATATTTTTACACATGAAATTATTTTACAACAAGCGTTAAGTTTAAAATATCTATAATTTTTCTTAAGAATATTACTTTGCAGTATAATATAATTTAGATAGAGCTTTGAATCCATGAAATATGATTCAATCTAGATAATTATTTAAATTAAATACACATAACATACCAATCCATACTATTAAATCTACAAGAGAAGATATTAAATTTACGCTAAAAATTTTTTTTAATTGTCGACATATACATACTGCAATAGTCTACATTATTATCAAAAAGTTCATTGAATTATATTCTATAACAGAGAGAATATTTTTATGAATTTACTAGAATTAATTATCAAAAATAAATATAACGTCATCTATTAATTAAAAATGAAACTTAGAAAATTTAATACATGGTTTTGAGTATATTTTTCAAAACTTTAAATATTTTTAGTCGAAGGGCTTATTTTCAGAACTTTAAAATTGTTTTGCTATGTTTTTTAACGTGATATATAATTTTACATAGATACATTCGCAAAATAATACAAAATAATAAGAAATTTTTTACATAGATAGGCTAAAACGAATATTTTTTTTTCTTTTACTTGATATTTTTACACATGAAATTATTTTACAACAAGCGTTAAGTTTAAAATATCTATAATTTTTCTTAAGAATATTACTTTGCAGTATAATATAATTTAGATAGAGCTTTGAATCCATTGTAACATTTAATATAGAAAAAATTATTATTTGATCTTACCTTGAAAAACATTCCATGAAAGCTAACAAGGGATATTTTTAGACATAAAATTATTTAAACAAAGCGGGAATTACCCAGTAGAGTTATTTTTTCCTTTTAATATTAGAAATAAAAACTGAAATATCATTCAATCTAGATAATTATTTAAATTAAATACACATAACATACCAATCCATACTATTAAATCTACAAGAGAAGATATTAAATTTACGCTAAAAAATTTTTTTTAATTGTCGACATATACATACTGCAATAGTCTACATTATTATCAAAAAGTTCATTGAATTATATTCCATAACAGAGAGAAAAAATTATTATTTAATCTTACCTTGAAAAACATTCCATGAAAGCTAACAAGGGATATTTTTAGACATGAAATTATTTACGACAAGCGTTATGTTTAAAATATCTTTAATTTTTCTTAAGAATATTACTTTGCAGTATAATATAATTTAGATAGAGCTTTAAAACCATTGTAACATTTAGTATAGAAAAATTATTATTTAATCTTACCTTGAAAGGTATTCCATGAAAGCTAACAAGGGATATTTTTAGACATAAAATTATTTAAACAAAGCGGGAATTCCCCAGTAGAGTTATTTTTTCCTTTTAATATTAGAAATAAAAACTGAAATATGATTCAATCTAGATAATTATTTAAATTAAATACACATAACATACCAATCCATACTATTAAATCTGCAAGAGAAGGTATCAAATTTATCTCGCGATGTTAATAGAGAAGATTCTTACATTATCTGAAATAATACAGACTTTATCATGTTTAGAAGATATTTACAAGAGTTCATTTTAGAATTAAATGAATCATGGTTTGAATCCTACAACAGTAGGGGGTATATGCAAACATGAAGACTTTAAATTATACAATTACCATCTAGAACCTGAAACTTAAAAATATATGCACCAATTTAAGTATCTTTATATAGTTTATGTACAGTTTTGAATATATTTCAAACCTTAAACGTTTTTCCAACTTTGAAACTATATTATAAGTTAAGACGCTTACTAAAATTAAAAAACATTTTATAGAGGTAAAGACTTGAAAGATAAAATTTACAAGTTTTAATCCTAAATATTATATTTTATCCAGAAATGTAGACTATTAATATATGATTTTAAACCTAACATGCTTTCAACAATTACCTAAATTGCGATATAATGTTAAATTCCACAGATTATTTCACAGATTTTAAGATATTTATTTAACCTAAGATGTTTATAAATCCTATCCAAATTGGAATAGTGTTTGCATATCATCATAAACAACTAAATATTATCATTTTCATGGGTTTTAAGGTATTTATTCAACATAAGATGTTTATAAATCCTAACTAAATTAGAATAGTTTCTGCATATCAACATAGACTGCGTAAACAACCAAATATTAACTTAATTTAAATAAGAGCATATAATTTCCTTTTTGATAACTTAAATATATATATATATCATACATGTTGCTAAATTAAAATTCTTGTTATACTTTCGTATAAGATAGTTTTTTTTTACATACAAGAACAGAAATAATATAGACTTTATTATGTTTAGAAGATTTGCAGATATTTAAAGCAGTTCATTTAACTTTAGAAGTAAATGGATCAGAGTTTGAATTCTACTGCAATAGAGGTAGTTTAACTTCACAATTATAATCTAAACAGATAACAAATCTTTGAAAAAAATATTCTATAAAAAGCAAGAAAATATATTATGGAAACTTCAAATTAATTTATGATAGGTTTCATTAAATATTCTGCAAACGCTATGAAACATTTCGTATAGAAAATAATTACCATTTGATCTTACCTTTAAAATCTATAGTTTATGCACTTAATTCATATAATTTTTTACAAAAACAAGCTTTAACTGCATAAGAAGATATTATATTTGTCCCGCACATACATATAAACTTAAAACATATTAAAACTTACTAGTTCCCTTATAAAGGTTTCAAGACTTTAAAAATTTTTTTACTATGTTTTAAATCTAATCTATAATTTTACATAGATATAACCATTAATAAATTGTTTTACATAGAAAAAAGCATACATCGCACCTAAAATTTTAGTTTTCTTAACAAAATAACCTGCAAAACTTTCATCGAAACAAATGTTTATTATGTTAAAAAAAATCAAACACCTATTGATATTACTTTGAAATATTATGCAAATAATAACTTTGAATAAGTTTTACATCAGAAATTATTTTCCGACAATTGTTAAAAAAAAATTTATACTATAAGTTTAAAACGCTTCCTAACACTTAAAATTTTATCATTCTATAAGGAGTATAGTTTCTGCATATCAACATAGACTGCGTAAACAACCAAATATTAACTTAATTTAAATAAGAGCATATAATTTCCTTTTTGATAACTTAAATATATATATATCATAAATGCTGCTAAATTTAAATTCATGATATACTTTCGTATAAGATAGTTTTCTACATGCAATTACCCAAAATATTTTATCCATACAGCAACAGAAATAATACAGACTTTATCATGTTCAGAAGATATTTACATGAGTTCATTTTAGAAGTAAATTGACCAAGGTTTAAATCTTACAGCGGTAGGGGTATACGCAGACAATATTTTTATATGAGAACCTACTTACAATAGATCTTAAAATTAAAATAAGTTTTGTCAAGAATAAAACTCTGCTGTAGATTTTATAATCTAAGCATATACCACACTGTCATAGTTAACATTTTCAAAACTTAATGGTTTAAAATATATTATTATAAAACATATAAAATACTTACGGCATTAGTAGAAATATTCTGCATTGGAAAAAAAATCTGGAGCTTATAATTAGCCATACTTCTAAAACGAGACCCAATTGAAAAATATACAAGTCACGTTAGTTAATCTTGATTATCTGCGGTTAATTTTCCGTTACAGTCACAGTTATCTTCTCAAAATGAATCAATGATAAGATAAATAATTATTTTGCTATCATTTAACGAATCGTTCACGTTCCTTTTATTTTATTTGTCAAGAGTTGCCAAGAGTTGGCAACGATTGTAGAACGACTTTCAAAAATCTAACCCCTAGTGTTTACACAAGACGTAGATTATTATTATCTTATACACGAGAGTATACTGTGGGAAGAGATCAGATAATATGTTTAATCAAAGTTAAACAATTGATACACGTTTTGCTAACCAAAACTTTATTCGATAGGTTAATTTTCAAATCTGAAACAAGCTTTGCTAACTGCTAATACAGTTTATTAATGTTGTTAATAGAGTTTTTAATAACGAAGTTGTTCGATTAATGCTTGCAAAACTGCAACTACTAAGTTGATCGAATATATATTAAATTGTATTAAGTTAAAATTCTAGTTTCACATGAAAAAACATTATGCAACATAAGTATTAAAATTAAGTCTTTGAAATATTCTATAAAAAGTAATGAAATATACTATGGAGACACTTACCCATTGTTGCTAAGCTTGGCATTAATTAATAAAATAATTTTAAAGATCTATTAATAATACTTTGAAATATTCTGTAAAAGGTAACTTAGAATAATTTTTAAACATGATTATTCTATAAAAAATACAATATTATCAGTAACAGCAGCAGATAGTATATTCAAGATTATTGAAAACAACGTAACAGAGAATAAAATTTTAGATTATAAAGCAACAAAGGCTAATTTTCAAATGTACACTGTCAACCTCTACTATCAGTATTTTACGATTCATTGAAGTGGAAGTTATAGTTAAGTTCTTATTCTCACTTAACATTTTAATAACTTAAAAGTTTAACGTTGTATTGTACAACCGACACTCATCAGAATAATATAAATTGCTAGTAATCTTATCTAATGACGAAATAAAATAAACTATGAGTCATAGAAACTTATCTTATCTGATATAGCGATTCATTCGACAGTCGCTTGCTAGATTTTCAATCGGAGAGGGCTGTTTTAGAGTGCTTGTGCTGTTTATCAGTTAGATTATGAAACCTGCATTTAAAAAAATGAAGGAACAGCTTGTTCCCGAAAAAGATTGGTATGAGCAAAATTATGAAAATACAGATTTTTGCATGCATAATTTTGCTGAAGGAATCTTAAATGTTTTAAAAATTGAACAGAGAAAAAAAGAAGTTAATTGCTTCGGCCCATCAATGATAAAATATTTCAATCTTGGATGTAATTTTTTTGCAACTGTCCACATGCATATCAGTGGTGCAGCAGTCCACATCACTAAATTTAAAGAAAGTCACCTACATAAACTTCAAAGGGAAAAAGGAGTGTCAATGCATGGAGATACCTGGATCGAATTTAATAAGAAACTTCCTACCATCTCAACTGAATATAAAGACACTTCATGTATTGCAAACAACGAAATAATCGCTATTATAGATCAGGAAGTGTGTATTCTACAGGGGATGTATCGCATGAAAAATGTTAATTATGACTTAGATTCCGGAATTAAGTTGAATAGATATGAACTAAAACAACTTTGTGATTATGCTTCAGACATTACAGACTGTGTCGAACACACAATTTTATGTCGTACTTTGCCTCACATTCTACAAGAAAATATTGCCGATTCCATCTCCGATTGTTTAAAGAACATTGTAATGTAGATGATGCGCTTGAAAATTTTTTCAGATGTGTTAAACAAGAACTGTTCAATGTATGTCATAAACTGTTTAAATGTGAAGGATGTATTATGAACCACCCCTCCCAATATCAACATTTGTGTCTAAAAAGCAGTGCTTTAGAAAAATATAAGAGTCTTGGTAAAATACCAATTTTTCATATAAGTATTCAAGATATTGTTAAAAATATATGTGATACATATTGTACATGTGCATACATTAATACTGAAATTTTTAAAAATCTTTGCGTCGATGATTTTAAATACTATTTCGAAAACGGAATAGTTAAAGTGTAAATACTTTTGGATTATTCTAATGATCTGAAATTTCACTCTAAGGAATATCTTCAAGAATTGTAAGAATTTTTTTAGATATGTTAAATAAAGGTTGCTTTAAGGATGAATTATTCCATTTTTTTAGTCTATGTGTGTTTTAATGATGTCTTAAAAATTATTTAATGATATCAAAAAATATTTATTATAATTTAAAGATATATTAATAATTTTTAAGACATCATTAAAACACACATAGACTAAAAAAATGGAATAATTCATCCTTAAAGCAACCTTTATTTAACATATCTAAAAAAATTCTTACAATTCTTGAAGATATTCCTTAGAGTGAAATTTCAGATCATTAGAATAATCCAAAAGTATTTACACTTTAACTATTCCGTTTTCGAAATAGTATTTAAAATCATCGACGCAAAGATTTTTAAAAATTTCAGTATTAATGTATGCACATGTACAATATGTATCACATATATTTTTAACAATATCTTGAATACTTATATGAAAAATTGGTATTTTACCAAGACTCTTATATTTTTCTAAAGCACTGCTTTTTAGACACAAATGTTGATATTGGGAGGGGTGGTTCATAATACATCCTTCACATTTAAACAGTTTATGACATACATTGAACAGTTCTTGTTTAACACATCTGAAAAAATTTTCAAGCGCATCATCTACATTACAATGTTCTTTAAAACAATCGGAGATGGAATCGGCAATATTTTCTTGTAGAATGTGAGGCAAAGTACGACATAAAATTGTGTGTTCGACACAGTCTGTAATGTCTGAAGCATAATCACAAAGTTGTTTTAGTTCATATCTATTCAACTTAATTCCGGAATCTAAGTCATAATTAACATTTTTCATGCGATACATCCCCTGTAGAATACACACTTCCTGATCTATAATAGCGATTATTTCGTTGTTTGCAATACATGAAGTGTCTTTATATTCAGTTGAGATGGTAGGAAGTTTCTTATTAAATTCGATCCAGGTATCTCCATGCATTGACACTCCTTTTTCCCTTTGAAGTTTATGTAGGTGACTTTCTTTAAATTTAGTGATGTGGACTGCTGCACCACTGATATGCATGTGGACAGTTGCAAAAAAATTACATCCAAGATTGAAATATTTTATCATTGATGGGCCGAAGCAATTAACTTCTTTTTTTCTCTGTTCAATTTTTAAAACATTTAAGATTCCTTCAGCAAAATTATGCATGCAAAAATCTGTATTTTCATAATTTTGCTCATACCAATCTTTTTCGGGAACAAGCTGTTCCTTCATTTTTTTAAATGCAGGTTTCATAATCTAACTGATAAACAGCACAAGCACTCTAAAACAGCCCTCTCCGATTGAAAATCTAGCAAGCGACTGTCGAATGAATCGCTATATCAGATAAGATAAGTTTCTATGACTCATAGTTTATTTTATTTCGTCATTAGATAAGATTACTAGCAATTTATATTATTCTGATGAGTGTCGGTTGTACAATACAACGTTAAACTTTTAAGTTATTAAAATGTTAAGTGAGAATAAGAACTTAACTATAACTTCCACTTCAATGAATCGTAAAATACTGATAGTAGAGGTTGACAGTGTACATTTGAAAATTAGCCTTTGTTGCTTTATAATCTAAAATTTTATTCTCTGTTACGTTGTTTTCAATAATCTTGAATATACTATCTGCTGCTGTTACTGATAATATTGTATTTTTTATAGAATAATCATGTTTAAAAATTATTCTAAGTTACCTTTTACAGAATATTTCAAAGTATTATTAATAGATCTTTAAAATTATTTTATTAATTAATGCCAAGCTTAGCAACAATGGGTAAGTGTCTCCATAGTATATTTCATTACTTTTTATAGAATATTTCAAAGACTTAATTTTAATACTTATGTTGCATAATGTTTTTTCATGTGAAAACTAGAATTTTAACTTAATACAATTTAATATATATTCGATCAACTTAGTAGTTGCAGTTTTGCAAGCATTAATCGAACAACTTCGTTATTAAAAACTCTATTAACAACATTAATAAACTGTATTAGCAGTTAGCAAAGCTTGTTTCAGATTTGAAAATTAACCTATCGAATAAAGTTTTGGTTAGCAAAACGTGTATCAATTGTTTAACTTTGATTAAACATATTATCTGATCTCTTCCCACAGTATACTCTCGTGTATAAGATAATAATAATCTACGTCTTGTGTAAACACTAGGGGTTAGATTTTTGAAAGTCGTTCTACAATCGTTGCCAACTCTTGGCAACTCTTGACAAATAAAATAAAAGGAACGTGAACGATTCGTTAAATGATAGCAAAATAATTATTTATCTTATCATTGATTCATTTTGAGAAGATAACTGTGACTGTAACGGAAAATTAACCGCAGATAATCAAGATTAACTAACGTGACTTGTATATTTTTCAATTGGGTCTCGTTTTAGAAGTATGGCTAATTATAAGCTCCAGATTTTTTTTCCAATGCAGAATATTTCTACTAATGCCGTAAGTATTTTATATGTTTTATAATAATATATTTTAAACCATTAAGTTTTGAAAATGTTAACTATGACAGTGTGGTATATGCTTAGATTATAAAATCTACAGCAGAGTTTTATTCTTGACAAAACTTATTTTAATTTTAAGATCTATTGTAAGTAGGTTCTCATATAAAAATATTGTCTGCGTATACCCCTACCGCTGTAAGATTTAAACCTTGGTCAATTTACTTCTAAAATGAACTCATGTAAATATCTTCTGAACATGATAAAGTCTGTATTATTTCTGTTGCTGTATGGATAAAATATTTTGGGTAATTGCATGTAGAAAACTATCTTATACGAAAGTATATCATGAATTTAAATTTAGCAGCATTTATGATATATATATATTTAAGTTATCAAAAAGGAAATTATATGCTCTTATTTAAATTAAGTTAATATTTGGTTGTTTACGCAGTCTATGTTGATATGCAGAAACTATACTCCTTATAGAATGATAAAATTTTAAGTGTTAGGAAGCGTTTTAAACTTATAGTATAAATTTTTTTTTAACAATTGTCGGAAAATAATTTCTGATGTAAAACTTATTCAAAGTTATTATTTGCATAATATTTCAAAGTAATATCAATAGGTGTTTGATTTTTTTTTAACATAATAAACATTTGTTTCGATGAAAGTTTTGCAGGTTATTTTGTTAAGAAAACTAAAATTTTAGGTGCGATGTATGCTTTTTTCTATGTAAAACAATTTATTAATGGTTATATCTATGTAAAATTATAGATTAGATTTAAAACATAGTAAAAAAATTTTTAAAGTCTTGAAACCTTTATAAGGGAACTAGTAAGTTTTAATATGTTTTAAGTTTATATGTATGTGCGGGACAAATATAATATCTTCTTATGCAGTTAAAGCTTGTTTTTGTAAAAAATTATATGAATTAAGTGCATAAACTATAGATTTTAAAGGTAAGATCAAATGGTAATTATTTTCTATACGAAATGTTTCATAGCGTTTGCAGAATATTTAATGAAACCTATCATAAATTAATTTGAAGTTTCCATAATATATTTTATTGCTTTTTATAGAATATTTTTTTCAAAGATTTGTTATCTGTTTAGATTATAATTGTGAAGTTAAACTACCTCTATTGCAGTAGAATTCAAACTCTGATCCATTTACTTCTAAAGTTAAGTGAACTGCTTTAAATATCTGCAAATCTTCTAAACATAATAAAGTCTATATTATTTCTGTTCTTGTATGTAAAAAAAAACTATCTTATACGAAAGTATAACAAGAATTTTAATTTAGCAACATGTATGATATATATATATATTTAAGTTATCAAAAAGGAAATTATATGCTCTTATTTAAATTAAGTTAATATTTGGTTGTTTACGCAGTCTATGTTGATATGCAGAAACTATTCTAATTTAGTTAGGATTTATAAACATCTTATGTCGAATAAATACCTTAAAACCCATGAAAATGATAATATTTAGTTGTTTATGATGATATGCAAACACTATTCCAATTTGGATAGGATTTATAAACATCTTAGGTTAAATAAATATCTTAAAATCTGTGAAATAATCTGTGGAATTTAACATTATATCGCAATTTAGGTAATTGTTGAAAGCATGTTAGGTTTAAAATCATATATTAATAGTCTACATTTCTGGATAAAATATAATATTTAGGATTAAAACTTGTAAATTTTATCTTTCAAGTCTTTACCTCTATAAAATGTTTTTTAATTTTAGTAAGCGTCTTAACTTATAATATAGTTTCAAAGTTGGAAAAACGTTTAAGGTTTGAAATATATTCAAAACTGTACATAAACTATATAAAGATACTTAAATTGGTGCATATATTTTTAAGTTTCAGGTTCTAGATGGTAATTGTATAATTTAAAGTCTTCATGTTTGCATATACCCCCTACTGTTGTAGGATTCAAACCATGATTCATTTAATTCTAAAATGAACTCTTGTAAATATCTTCTAAACATGATAAAGTCTGTATTATTTCAGATAATGTAAGAATCTTCTCTATTAACATCGCGAGATAAATTTGATACCTTCTCTTGCAGATTTAATAGTATGGATTGGTATGTTATGTGTATTTAATTTAAATAATTATCTAGATTGAATCATATTTCAGTTTTTATTTCTAATATTAAAAGGAAAAAATAACTCTACTGGGGAATTCCCGCTTTGTTTAAATAATTTTATGTCTAAAAATATCCCTTGTTAGCTTTCATGGAATACCTTTCAAGGTAAGATTAAATAATAATTTTTCTATACTAAATGTTACAATGGTTTTAAAGCTCTATCTAAATTATATTATACTGCAAAGTAATATTCTTAAGAAAAATTAAAGATATTTTAAACATAACGCTTGTCGTAAATAATTTCATGTCTAAAAATATCCCTTGTTAGCTTTCATGGAATGTTTTTCAAGGTAAGATTAAATAATAATTTTTTCTCTCTGTTATAGAATATAATTCAATGAACTTTTTGATAATAATGTAGACTATTGCAGTATGTATATGTCGACAATTAAAAAAAATTTTTTAGCGTAAATTTAATATCTTCTCTTGTAGATTTAATAGTATGGATTGGTATGTTATGTGTATTTAATTTAAATAATTATCTAGATTGAATGATATTTCAGTTTTTATTTCTAATATTAAAAGGAAAAAATAACTCTACTGGGTAATTCCCGCTTTGTTTAAATAATTTTATGTCTAAAAATATCCCTTGTTAGCTTTCATGGAATGTTTTTCAAGGTAAGATCAAATAATAATTTTTTCTATATTAAATGTTACAATGGATTCAAAGCTCTATCTAAATTATATTATACTGCAAAGTAATATTCTTAAGAAAAATTATAGATATTTTAAACTTAACGCTTGTTGTAAAATAATTTCATGTGTAAAAATATCAAGTAAAAGAAAAAAAAATATTCGTTTTAGCCTATCTATGTAAAAAATTTCTTATTATTTTGTATTATTTTGCGAATGTATCTATGTAAAATTATATATCACGTTAAAAAACATAGCAAAACAATTTTAAAGTTCTGAAAATAAGCCCTTCGACTAAAAATATTTAAAGTTTTGAAAAATATACTCAAAACCATGTATTAAATTTTCTAAGTTTCATTTTTAATTAATAGATGACGTTATATTTATTTTTGATAATTAATTCTAGTAAATTCATAAAAATATTCTCTCTGTTATAGAATATAATTCAATGAACTTTTTGATAATAATGTAGACTATTGCAGTATGTATATGTCGACAATTAAAAAAAATTTTTAGCGTAAATTTAATATCTTCTCTTGTAGATTTAATAGTATGGATTGGTATGTTATGTGTATTTAATTTAAATAATTATCTAGATTGAATCATATTTCATGGATTCAAAGCTCTATCTAAATTATATTATACTGCAAAGTAATATTCTTAAGAAAAATTATAGATATTTTAAACTTAACGCTTGTTGTAAAATAATTTCATGTGTAAAAATATCAAGTAAAAGAAAAAAAATATTCGTTTTAGCCTATCTATGTAAAAATTTCTTATTATTTTTATACTAGTATGGAATGTTCTGTAATAAATACTTTTTCCAAACTATTAAATTGATAATATGTTTTAAGTTTCAGGTTCTAGATGGTAATTGTATAATTTAATGTCTTCAAGTTATGTTTAAATGGGTTTAAAGATATATCTAAGTTATATTATACTTGAAATTGATATTAGCATGAAAATTAAAGATATTTTAAATTTAACAGCTGTTTTCAATAATTTTATGCGTAAAAATATCCTTGTTAATATCTTCTCTTATAGATTTAATGTTAAAAGACTTGTAAATACTCCTTTTAATAGAATATTTTTTCAAATATTATTTATAAATTAGATATGTCTTTAAAGTAATAATAAGTAATTATAATTATTTTTTACTAATTACTACTATCGTTAAAAAAATAGTAAGTTAATAATATATTTTAATTTAGAATTTAAACTAAAATAAAACCTTTTACAAAATTAAATTTTAAATGTAGTTGTAATTTTTACCAATAGATGGCGCCTGCAGCGTAAAATTCTCGATATCAGAATTTTAAAAGTTAAATTTATTCACTAGATGTTTGGTAACAGCGTAAAATCGTTTTACAATCTTAAATATTTAAAGTTCTAGTTTAGTTCAAGTTTTTCCCGCTAGGGGGCGCTTAGTATGTATTATATTAAAAAAATAATTAATTAATTAACTAATTAAAATAATATAATACCACAGAATCCTCTATCATATTTCTCAAGTTCCCTTTAAAATATTCACTCTTTAAATACCTTATAATACCGTACAATAACAAGACTCGCTGGCCGAGTGGGTAGGGCGTTGGCTTGCCAACCGTGCGATCCCGGGTTCGGTCCTAGCTCAGGACAAACTTTTAAAAATATATATCTTCTGTAAAATTAAATGTAAAATTCAGTTGTGATTTTTATAAAATAGATGGCAGCACTGAAAATATAGATCCGTAACCTTATACGTAATTTAGTTCCATATTTGACCTATAGGTGGCGCTCCCCGGAGCACATACTCTCTTCAAGATTCTGCTGTACTACAAGGTTCCAGGTTTTCCCGCAAGGGGGCGCTAAGATCATTGCCTTCTCCTGATTGACTCAAAAACGCCACCAGGTGGCGCTGACGTCATCAATAGACCACGCCCCCCTTGCTCCTCTGCTCCTCATCAATCCGTGTGTTGGTGAACCGGCAATTTCTATCTACTGCCGTCAAATTGACGGCAATATAGAAAACGGGCAAAAATATTTAAAATAATAGAGGAAAACTGTTAGGTACTTTTCGTCTCTTCCCCTTTTGCAAATAACAGAAATATTGGCTCTTCGGAAATATTGTCGTTGAAAAATAAGGACTGCACAAACCATGCATATATTTTTACGGATAAACCATACCAGGTTGTCAGCTCGGCATACCTGCTTAAAAATATATCTAAATATATACAAGTTTATTATATATTGGTATGAAATAGTTCAAAATTTAAAGTATTTAACCATTTAAAAAAATTAAATATCTTGAATTCTTGTTTTTATTTTTAACCGTCAAAATGACGGCGTTCAGTAATTTTAGTAAGAAAAAAATTCCCGTTTTACTAATGTAAAGGGACAAAAGATGTAAACATTGAACATAGTAAAACTAGTCATGTGCAGAGCTAAGCTCTACGAAAAGTACTAATAAATATACTTATTTAATAAATATACATATTGTCCTATTGTTCTGTTCATCCGAATGTTAATTTCCCAACGTTTGTGCATTATATAAACAAATATGAAATGAAAGAAAAACTCATTAGACTGAGAATCCAGTAAATGCAAACCATAGCACTGCCCGTGAAGGATATCGCTCTCATGGCACGCTTGCAGCAGTTGTAACATTCTGCGTTTTCAACGGCTCAACTTAAATGAACTAACTCCCTTCACTCCTGAACACCGATACCCCTAATCTTCCCATGATCGCATCTTTTGTTTCAGCTGTACTCCTCGACTCGCTAATTACAGTCCTCCTCTCTCTCTGCATTTTTTATGCATTTGGTATCAGATAAAAATACTGAAGTTCACCAGGTGCTTGGACCCACTCTTAATAATTTAATCTGCAGCCTGAAAATGAACGGGGGGATGTATATTACTTCATAGCGGATCTAATGAGTTCAGATTACTCAAGACGTCTGGAAGGTATTAAGATATAAGTTCTAAATTTTGGAAACGTTAGTTTGAAGCTTGTCATGCTCATTTAAAACAAGAGAGACTTTCTAGATATGGATTTTTCATTGCATGGGAAATGTGATTCGAGTAAAGTTGGATGATGTGTGACAGCTGTCCCCGTTACCGGTTTGTATTACATTGCAAAAATATGACTCCATATTCTCGTTTCCGTCTATTTTTAAGCAGTGATATCTATGTTTATGCAGTTGTTTGAAAAGGTGTTAAATACAAAAATGCGTATTCATAGCCTTTTGTGCTTCACAATAGCAACTACTTTGATGAGATTATAGACTCAAGAATGAGAATCCATATCAAGTGGTGGTGGCTTAATGGCCAGCGATTCGCACCCAATGGTCTATCTCATATTTTTTTTTTTGGACGAAATTATTTATTTCATATGGGGGGATAACTCTGCCGTCCTTTGTCATTGAAAAATGGCGATAGAGAACAATGACAGCTGGTAGGTGTGTTCTGGAATTGAAGCGATATTTGTTAGGGAATTTGTAAGCCCAGTAAAGGTAACTTCTCTGAACAGATCTGTTTTTGTTGCTTATGCCAATTGACCGACATCAACATCAGATCAAGTCCCGAAGGCTATGGACGATGAAGGTGCGGCTCCTGGTTTGAATTAGCACCACAAGGGTCGGAGTCCGACTTGGCTAAATGACCGGTCCCGTAATTTTGAACCGAGTCAAGTGACGAGACCGGAACACTTGACCCCGCACCTCCAGAGGTAAATTTGAAAACTTGGAGGACATTGTAACCACGCCCTATTTTACGTGCCCCGGCCACCATTAATGAACACGGCGGTAGATTTGCAGCGACGAGCATCGAACCAGGGACTTTCAGATCACTGGCCCGCTGCTCTTGCCAACCGGGCTACCGCGCCCTGGAGATCTTCAAAGATAAAATAAAATCGGAAAAATGGATACACTTGAAAAAATATACACTGTTTTGAAAATATATTTTCTGCCCGTTGGCATATTTTGGTAGTTCTTGGAGGTAACATAAAAGAAAAAAAAAGAAGTGACTATTTTTGCAATGAAGAAATAAGTTTACTGATGGGACGTCAAAAGTACTAATTAGAACAATTGATGGACCCACTTCATTCAAAGAATTTGCCTCTGTATGTTCATTCACTCATGATGTCTGAGTATGGTGACGAAGAAACTCGATGTATTTTTATAATAAAATTTCCGTTTTTCCAAATCTTATAAAAGTATTTTAAGCTGCTCCAACTAGAAAAAGTGTAGAGCGTTTTCAAATTTAGATAATTTTGATAGTCAGGAAAGTTTAATTGCTAGGAAACTTTTGGGATAATTAAAGAGAAATTTTCCTCTTTATCTGTATATCCTCACATGTGCAAATTTGTGGAGATCATAATAAGAGTGAGAACCGGGTTAATGACTGCTTGTGAATGAGCTGGTGCAGATAAATTTTTGTATTCAGAGATATGGATGGGATTAGCGTTAAAAATCCCCAAGGATCTAAAATGACAATATACCATATAAAGAAAGTAATTCCAGTATTCAATTTTATGTTAATTGCCCCTAGAAACAAAAACATCTCACCTAGAAGTAAGAATCCAGTTGGGAAATTGATTCTGGTAGCGCCACTGTTTTCTTGTAAATATATACTCAGGAATTTAATCATTTTTATGCTGAATTTTTTAAGGGATTTAAAATATCTATCACAGTGTTTAAATAAATAAGCTAGACTAGTCTCCATTTGATCAGTAACTACAAATCATTTTAACTAACAAAAATATTAACAGTATGTTACATTGTGAGACAATATGTATCACTATCACAAATTCATATTGAGACTCTTCTTAGAAATTTTTATTTTAAAAGAAAATAAAGTAAAATTTCTTTAAGTAGCAAATCTAAAAGTTAAACATGAATAGTCTGTCAGCCAATAATAGTATACTCTGAACAACAAAATGGAATCTTGTTTTCAGTTACGGTTTTTTTTTCTCAAGGGATTCATTAATGTAAAAGCATTGATGAGGCAGTATATCATGAGTTCACTTAACTTCTGTAAAAGGAGAATATTACGTCTATGTTAGTGTTTAAAATTAACGATAACTATTTTTTATGCACTTTCGTGTAAATTATTTATTGTATTATCACAATAGCAATTTTTTTAAAGATTAAAATTGTTAAACAGAGAAATATACATTTTTTTTTCTCTTAGTATGTAGTGCGGAATTTCAAATGCCGCTAGTATTAAAAGCTTTCTCTCCCCTACACTAGTATTGCAGCATCACACTGAGCAAATTTCCCAATAAATCTGCCTTTCCCTTGTACCCTGATTACCCTTTATGCAAATAACTCCAAACCAGCTCCAAGACAAACGCTACCTTTTCTCCATATCATCTCTCTCTCTGCCCAAGAGTGCGTTCCAAGTTTTAAAAACTTATCTCTATCTCCTAGCGCCGTCTGGCGACAAGGCGGGCAATCAGAACTCATTTTTTCCCTCTCTATCTTTCCATAATTCACTTAACCGTCCCATTAGGGTAATTTTCTCTCTCTTTTTCCTGATAATAACGGTGCAGCAGATTGGATCCTGCTCAGTGTTTTAATGCGCTGAGAGATAAGACCTTGGTGTGTGGGGTCCACTCTTATCTGCAAGGATCCCCAATTATGTAATTTTTGCCGTAATCGCTACCCTCGTTTTCTTTGATGGGGTATTTAGTGTTGGCGTGAGCATCTGTGTTAAGGCAACGCCGGGTTTTATTTCGAAACGGGGAGAGGGGGGGTTGAGCTGGTGTTAGGCATAATTTTCCATTTCGTACGTGTTTTAATTTCAAGCGGGTGTGTGTTTTGTTTCACGTTGATTTGATTTGGTGAGAAAAGGGAAAAAATATGCATCCAAACACTGCGAACTGTACAACGTGTTAATTTTGGAGTACTTCTCTGGTGACGCTGGATTGAAATAAGGCTTTGAAATAAGGCTTTCTTACCATATAGCCCTGAGTGATATATATATATATATATATATATATATATATATATATATATATATATATATATATATATATATATAAAGGAAAGGAATACTGTATGTGCGCAAGAGAAATATCTAAGAATATTAAACCTTTTGAAACAACTTTGTTTGCGCAGATGGCTCTATAATTACCTTACTACCAAAATAAAGTTGTATGCTTTCATATACACAACTCAACGAAACAGTTATTCGCTGCTATTTTTCGCAAATCTAGAATTCTTATTTGTTGGCTTCGAAAAGCCATTTGAGATGAGCTTAGAAATTTTAGATCTCTGTATTCGGTATAGACAGGTAATGTAAGGCCGATCAATGGCATGCCATTGTGGCTTAGAAGTTAGAATATTAACTTGGGATGCCGATGATGGTGGGTTTGATTCGATTACTAGCTGTATTATATTTTTTATGAGAGGAAGTATTGCGAAAGAGGAGAAATGTGTTCTTTACAATATTATGTGAATTTTTTTTAATATAGCAAATTAGTTTATGATTTTTCTGAATCATAAGTCATATGGCCTGAGAAAATGTAAATACAAATACAAAATTAAAGAGATGAAAAAAAAAGTTTTCCATAAATGTGTCCAGTGACATAAGTACTCTTCGTTTTAGTTACTCCTGGATCTTTATCATTAACTTTACCTCGAATAGCTCCTGACTTCTGATTGATCTTTATCCCATTGACATAAACGACGACTCAGATAATGAGTATGAAGTAAAAACATGTAAGTACAGACAGAGATGGACAATGTATTATAGATCAGTAATAATATACCTCTATATTTGTTAGCAGCAACGGACTTTCAATAAAGTCTACATAGCTGAAAAAAATACAGCTATTTTTTGAAGTGTAAAAGAATCATGTGTTTCAACACACAGCTTTACTCTAAAACAAAAATGATTATTACTTCACGTCTGCTCTAGGATTTCTATATGACTTCTCCGGTCAGAATAAGGATTAAGGGAATCAAAGTGTTATAGCCTTGATTGGAGGAAGATAAGACTTGAGAGTTGTAATGTGAACGATTATAGTGAAGTGGTGATTCCACCACATCAGCTCACTGAAGATCTAGAATTTCTGGAGTGGCTTGTTTGGTCTGAGCGGGGATAAAGGGAATTAGATTGTCACAACTAAAACAGGAAGGATAGAAGATTTTATGACTGGCAAGCCAACTGATAGAGTAAAGTGGTTATTCTATCATGTCAGCTCCGGGATTTACAGGAGACTTTCGAGATCTAAACAGGGAATAAGGGAATAAGAGTGTATAATTTCGTTAACAGAAGGGGAGGAAAGATTTTAAAACAGAATAAAGTGGTTATTCTAGTAGATCAGATCCAGAATTTCTGTGGTGACTTCCTTTGTTTGAATGGGGAATCAGAGTGGCACGACCTTAACAGAAGGGGGTAGATTGTTTTAATACTTGAATACCAATTGCTATAGTGAAGCGATTATTTGGCAATGTCTGATCCAGGATTTTTATGTGACTTTTTTGATCTAAACAAGGATTTAAGGAATCAGGGTACAAGTACTTAACCTTTTCCTTACGGGGTGGTATAGCATGTTTCCCAAGAATACGGGCCCCAAAATGAATATATATATATATACATAACTCCCTTAATGGTCGCTCTTACAAAAGGGGTATGAAATTTCCTGTTCTAAAAAGGGAATTGAAAAACAGTCCCCTAAGCTAAAAGTTAAATAGGAGGGGAGGGGAGGAAAAAAATAACTACACTGGAATGCCAATTATTAGAGTAAAGAGGGTTATTCACTTTGTCTATTTCTGGAGTGACTTAGTCTGATAGACATGATCAGAATCACAATTTTAACAAAAGGAGATAAGATTTTTATTAGTAACAATGATAGGGAATAGGTTAAGGCTGCTATGTAATAACCGTATTGGATTCGCTCACTTCAATGTTAACCCGTGGAGAAAATGTGTCCATGGATTGCCGACTTTTTTTTAATGCCGATATTTTTAAATAAAAATTGTACTTCGTAACAGAGAAAGAAATTTTACACCTTGAGGAACTTCTCGTTTTTTTATGAAAATAATATTTTAAAATTTAAATTATTCGTGAAAAAAATCTGGTATAGTGTATTTTAAACGCTCATAAATTCTTTCGGTAAACGAAATTTATAAAATGAATGCTGTTGCAAGGTGCACAAATGTTCAGACTATCAGAAAATACCATTTTTTTTTATTGAATTATGAGCATTTATGTAGCTGTAAATAGTAGGCAAATTTTCTCCATAAGTTTACTTTGAGTTGATAGAATCCAATACGGTTAGTACCCAGCAGCCTTAAACCACCATATTAACTCTAAAATTTCTCAGTGATATTCTTGTTGTAATGTTGGAAGAAGAGAATCAGTGCTAAAATTTTAATTGGTTAGGGGTGAGGATTTTAATATTGTAATAAACAAACATTAGACAGGACGTTCATACCCCGACAGCTGCATTTTAAGGAAAATTTTTTGAGGAAGAGATAATAGTTTTTACATGACAAGCCATCAAAATTTAGTGCAGGCATATTTAAAACTGACAAGGTTAATTAATCATGACCTATGTAGTAATTAAACAGAATCCACCGTATAGTGGCGATGATGACCTCAGACTACGTTAAACTAACTCGAAAAACGTATCAATGAGATGCGATACATGTTTTAGTAGGTTGATTTTTACTATCATGATGAACTACAGGTTTCATATACTATAGGGTCCAGTTAAAGGTCAGTAATTTGGCCCTACTCCGTGATGTTTTAATGGGGTATGAATGTCTTATACCTTTATGCATGTTGGCACTTACGCTTTTTTGATGTTAATATAATTTTCTGTGTAAAAGCATATGCAGGGATATCTTGAAAGTGCACGCACCCTAACAAGCAAGTCTATTTATTCTGCACGCATACAAACCACTGGGAATGAGAAAAAAGCACGGCATTCGTGCCTCGAACCATCCCTGTTTTTCTCAAGTCTAACTCGTCAATTTGCGTGTTATATGCTTCATACTTTAGTCAAGTTCCGACATTCTTTGTGATGAACGAACCAAGCAGCATATAGTTTGGGCTCGTCTCGAGATTTTATTTAGGGATTTTTTTCGTTATGCTACCCACAGAAGGATTAAAAATTGTTGGATCTTACTTATAGGTTGCACAGTGTTTTACTGAATCAATTGCATTATCTGATCTAGATCTTTGAAGTTCTGTATCTCGCATTTAAGTGAATAATAAAAAAAATACTCTTTTGAAAAATAACCAATAAATGTCAAGAAAATAAGGGGATTATGTTCAAGTATCAGGACGTAGCCATTAAAAAAATTAAATAAGAAAAAACGCTCTTACATTTTCGAAATGACCCAATACCTTCATTAATATTTACATGACATGTCAGTAAATGCTTTTCAGCTGACTGTGGCATGATTGTGGCATGAAGTTATACTATAAAAAATTACCCTTTTTTTTAGTCTATATTTGATTTGACACAACTGCATTGACATTCAAAGTCTGATTATGTGTTTTAGTTTCGAATGACTTTTTCCTTCAGTAGTTTAAAAATAAAAAAATCTGAAATGTTATCCCTCTCTTAGTCTATATATATAAAACAGTTCCGTAACTGACAACTGACAGATAACATACAGACGAAACCGCTGGACCTAAAAGGGTTGAAATTTTGTATGGCGATTCTTCTTATAGTATAAGGGTGCACTAAGAAAGATTTTTGAAAAATTCTTCTTAGACTTTTTTAAAATTAAGTTTTTAAGTTGTTTTTGTAACATTCTTTAAAGTTTGCATTTAAAATAATGATCTGAGGGTTATAAAATTTATATCACGAGAAAGATCATAAAAAATCCTTTAAAATGAAATATTTTTCGAATCTTTACCTTCATTTTCTGATTTTTGTTGAAGTTTTAAAGATTAACTAGCTGAGTGGCAACCCGATGTGTTGCATTTTCGATTTAAAATGAAATGGTTTTATTTCTTAAAGATTGAAAACTGTTTAATCACTTTTAAAAATACATTAGAATTTTTAAAAAACAGAATAATGATTTAAAATTCTCTTTTTCATATTTTGGTTTTTGGCTTTTGAAAAACTTCTTTCAAATTTCCGTTTTCAAATTTTGCTTTTTAAACAAAAAAAGAAGCTCATTCAATTAGAAAAAAATTCTAAAGGTTTTAACTTCTCCTTTCCTGAAACTAAAATTATTTCTGGTGCTTTAACATTATTTCTGGATTTTAATTATTAAATGACTCGTTCTCAACTAATAATTTTTCATTTTGGCAACATGGCCGAATGTAAATAGAAAATCTCATGGGCGAAAAAGTGCTTAAAAAAATAGAAAGAGAGTTCTCAGGAATTCAAAATTGGTGGCTGGAAAATCCTCATTAGTTGCTCATTAATTAGAAACAAATTTCACGAACTTGCTGGAATTATTTGTAATTAAAATAATAAGTCGATCAATTACGAACTCGGCATTCAGTTACATTAAGATACTATGGCGATCAGCGCGGCAAATTTCAGAAGTGAGTTTTGCAAATACGCTTTTTTAGAATGAAAACACTTTTTTTATTAAATGTATTTGGTATATTTTGGAAGCTGAACATCTAGCAAATGCCGATAAATCGAAAATTGACATTAATAGGTGCAGAAAACCGAAATATTTGTCCAACAAAATAGTCGATTTCGTGAAATTCGGAAAACTGCTTTGGGGAAAAAGCTTCGTTTGCAATGAAAAACATTTTTAAATTTGTAAAAATGTGTATAGCCTTAAAGATGAAGAGTTGTAAAACACATGGAAATAAAAAATTTGTCGATTGGAGGACGAAAAAGTTGAATTTTGCATGCATAAAAATAGTGGAATTTGCGAAACGGAAAGGAGCTGGCCCACCCGGAATTTCAGCTGTTTCTGCTCTCCTCTTCTATTGAGATCGGCGGTTTTAGGATCGGCGGTGAAAGTTAAGGATAGCATCAGTGCACACGTCTCGGCCGTCCGCGTATATCGGTACCAGTCGCGATATCCTGTCATGCTCGGTTCGCGAGATTAGCCCGTCCACGTGACTGCTGACTCACAAACTAACATTTGTTTACCTTCAGCTGTTAATAGTAAGATATTTAGAATTTAATTTATTAAATGCTGAACACGTGGTTTCTTTTCTTTTTGTGATACTTTAAATTAATTTTGCGTCATGTGCATAACAACGAAATAAATTGACATTTTTTTTTATTTCTAATGCGGCAGACGATTGGACATTATAAAAAAAATATTAAAATACAGTAAAAGAAATGTTCTTCAAACTTTACTATATTAACTGTACTATATTCTTTAGTATGTTCTATTAGATTTAATTTCAATATTTTCTTCTACATTATTTTGTCTATAAGAATATGTGTTACGATTTTATTACAAATATATATATTTTTTGGCATTAATTGCATACATTGACCGTTGTATTTAATTTTAATGTACTCCGTAGCAAAGTACGGGTATTCAGCTAGTTCAATATAAAAGGTTATACTGTGGTTGCGCCATGTAAACCCTAGCCTGAAATTAGGCATGTAATAAAACTAAAAAATTTAGGCTATATGTTAGTGATGTCCAGACTTCTAAGTTATCTCCAGATATTAAATATATTTTTTTTATTAATCTCAGTTTGCTAATATTTTCTCCTGTAACTCATTTTTGCACCCCCAGGTAATAACTACTGTCTAATCAAAGTACTTAACACGTTTCCAGACATGTTATTAAGAGCTAATCATTTTTAATATAGATTGTATAATGAACGTAATGCATCATGAAAGAAAGAAATAATGTTTTGAAATACTTCGCTGATGAAGTGAAAGATCGCCCGCCTCTACCTTCAGTCAAGAAACACGGTCTTTGGAAACGTTGACTGATTTTAGGAGAGTGAAAGAAACTAACCGCCAATCAGATTAAGGCCGGATGTGGATAAAAACTCTTCTTAAGAGCTTTATAAGAAATGCATTTTTGTGTAATGATACATAATTATTCTGGAACGAGATTTGTTTTTATTAGAGAATCTGAATTTTTTTTTAGCTTTGATCTCAAAGCTTTTTCACGGTTCTTGCTTCGGTCGATCTGCTATTCATCCTTTTTATTCTTCCGACAAAGGGCTTTTTATATCAGATTTATTACAACGATGATATTTTTCTTGATCAAAACAGCATTCCTGGTTCCATTCGGTGGTACATAAAGTTAAACGCATAAAAGATAGGGCCGAGGTTTCGCTTCTTCTAATGATAAGATAATTTTGGATTATTTTTTATTATATATATGCCAATAATGTATAAATCAAATAAAATTGGACAGCATTTAAACTACCTCGATTAAAAACGTCAGCTTTAAATATCGTAAAAATTGCAGATTCGAAGTTTAACATATAGTAAAAAAAAAAAAAAAAAAGAGTTGCATTTTAAAAGTAAGTTACTGTAAAATCTCGAGTATAATATGCACTTTTTTTTTCACATTTTATTCCGCAAAAATGAGGGTGCGTATTATACTCGCGTACAAAAAAAAAGCAGTTTTAAACATTGGATAAACGAACGTACAGCAGCTGTAAGACATTGTCGCAACACGGATGCGTGTGAATCTACACTCTGTGATTCATCCACCCAATTACTAAACAGGTATTCCTTTTAAACAATCGGAACTCACAGTTCGTATCGTTAAGTGAGGATGATGATGGTGATATATATTATGACGGCAACAATAATTATGACATGGAAGCAACAACATTAGATGAGCTGTATTCGAGTGAAAATGATTAAGACTGGTAATTTGACAGTATTGTTTGTTTTGAATTAACAATTTAAGTTATTTTCTCTACCGAATTTGACGTTTTCGTTTCTTTTTATTGCAACTTTTATTTACGTTAATAGATATTTGGGCCCATCAACTCTTTTAAATAAAATAATGAAAAGTTATGGGTGTGTATTATAGTCGAATTTCAATTTTTTCCGAAAATTTCGCGAAAAATCAAGCATGCATATTATACTCGGATACGTATTATAGTCGAGATTTTACGGTAAGTCTGGGCTATTAAATTTCTTGTGACTTACAATAAAACTTTAAAAACAATTACGTATTTTTTCATATTAACCGCTTTTCCACAGTTAAATTAAAGGTTAAATGTTGTTAAAAATATGTTAAAAAGGTTAAATGTTGTTAAAATTTCTAAGATGAAATGTCTGCAGAAATAATAAGCTGGTGCATCAGTAATAATTAAAGATAACAACTGCAAGCCGGTTGGAGATATTTTTCTACACCCATCCACTCTTATGTATAACTACAGTACTGAAAATTGATGAAAAGACAACCACAAACATAGTGGAACTGACGACCTCAACTGAAATAAACATTTTTGTAACAGAAAGGCATCAGAAGAAAAAAAGCACTGGCATCATTCATTTGATGACTGGTATTGCTATTTCCTTAAAGAAACAGGACGCATTTCTATCGAAGTGGCTATACAAATTTACCTCAGCTCCCGAAACGTGCGTTTCATAGAACAATAATATTATTTTATCCCCAAATTTTCATAAATTATTATATATATATATATATATAATATATATATATATATATATATATATATATATATATATATAATATATATATATATAATATATATATATATATATATATATACATATATATATATATAAATACATATATATATATACACACACACATATATATATATATTTATTTATTTATGTTTATATATACATACAATTTGACTATTATTGGTTTAAAGCAATTAAAGGTGATGATGTTGCAAATTTGACAATTTTTTTTATCATCAGATAATAATTAAATGTAAATGTTATGCAGGGGAAAATACCCTCCCCCGAAAAAAATGTCACAATGTCTAGATAATATTAAATTTAAAAAATAAATTTATACACAAACTGAAAAAATACAAGGGAAATATATATAAAAAAAATCACGTGGATGTATGTGAAAAATAAGTGAGCCAAAAGAAATCAGGCATTATGACTATGAAAGGGGAACACATAGTTGTTTATATTCCTTTATACGAATAAAGCTATATTGGGTGGTTAAGTATAACAGCAATTTCAGTTTTTCCTCACACAGTTTCACTTATTCCGGATTTGCAGTAGTTTTCTCTTATTAGGGCTTTAATTTAATGCTTGTTGTACATGATCTGTTAGTATTAAAAACATAAAAATAAGTAGCTCATATATTAAATACATCAAACATTTAGTTCTAATGTCAAACCTAATTAAATAAGCGTATGTAATGCGTCAATGCTAATTTTCGTCCAGATTTCCATTAGAAATTTAATGAAATTTTGTAACAAGGTTGCGAAATCGAACCACTTTTTAAACTCATCTGTAGTTCAGGCCTAATAAATTCAATCGAGTACCTTTAGCTTATGGGGCCTTACCTTTAGCTTATCAACCTTTAGCTTATGGGGCCCATTTTTCCGATTCCCTCTTTAGAACGGGAAATTTCACACCCCCTTTGTAAGAATGGCCATTAAGAGGTATATATATATATACATATATATATATATATATATATATATATATATATATATATATATATATATATATATATATATATATATATATATATATATATATTCATTCTTGGGCCCGTATTCTTGGAATACGTGCTATCCCACCCTGTAAGAAAAAGGTTAAGTGGGAACTCCCTAATGTCCAATTCCTGTGCTTAGATTATGCCTAACATGCTGCCTAAAAGCGCTCAATCACAATTACAACCCAATAATTGCTGACCTTGTTAGCCTGGTAAAAATTATACAACTGTGACATCTGACATCAGTGAAGAGAAAAAAATATCTGTCTATGGGAGAAACTGGTCTTGCAGTAGTTTCATATCCTCAGCTGACGACACATTACAGTAACAGACTGTTGATAATCTAGACAAGGTCAGCAGAAGGCTTATACGATTATAAGTACAGGACATGACGAGTCCTTTGCATCCTGTTGTTTACTGCCACCTTGAATGCGTTCATCGCTCTGGGATACATAGAGTGCATCTGAACTCATCGGTCCTCGTGACATGTCTCCATTGCTCCGCTGTCAGTTCGCTGTGCTCCTTTGCAAGTCATTTCATCCTGATTAATTTCACTTACAACAGGTGACAGCTGTTTAAACCTTAAACCCTTTCCTTGTTTCCGTCACATTGTGCGAGTAATGCTGTTATTACAACCACTGTTAAACATGCTTCTTGATTCTACAGTCGAATTTTCTTTTTTATTATGACGGAAATTCTCCTAGCGGTTTAATGATCTGCGGTCACGATTATTCTGCGTTTTTTATTTTTTATTTTATCCTCATTTACTCAAGCTGAAAATTCCCCCTCAATCCTTTCAGATTTTGATTACAGAGTGGGTATTTTTCGATCAAATTCGAGTGATTTCCGGAACTTTCTTCCATGAGAAGCAATAATTTGGCTCTTATCGACATTTCCCCCTCGACCACGTAAGATGTCATCAGTACTGATTGTTTTAAGAAATGGTGATCTACACGCAACACTTGCTACGGTTAATGGTTCTAATGCCACCAGAAAAGTGAAATTCACTGCAGGACTAAGCTAATAGCTGACCCCTCACTGTAAGTATGTATAAAATCAAACGGCGATATTTATTGCTTGCGCGCATGAACCCTCCTCACAAACACACACGCACACACACACACACACATATATATATATATATATATGAAGGCCTTATTTGAATAGTGGTCCAATTCCATTCTTGTTCCTTTTGAGATAGAGAGCCTTAAAATCTAATGAGTACTGAGAAATGACCGCTGAAGTCTGATTTGTAATGCCACCTATTGGCAGCAGAAATAAGCTGGAGGTGTACCAGTTTAAAAATAAGATAGAAATGACTTGTATGAACATGAAAGTGAGGCTATCTCCACTCTTATAAAAAAGTGGAGTTGGACCAATATTCAAGTAAGGCCTTTATATATATATATATATATATATATGTGTGTGTGTGTGTATTTATATTTATATATATATGGAAATATAGTAACTACTCTAACTATTACAAAGAATAGGATATTGTGGCTTAAATACTTGCATAGTAGGGCTCGAGGAGGCCTTGCGGTAACGTGCTGGATTTCGGTGCTGTGGGAACTTGGATGGAATCCCAGCGTGAGCCGTTAAATACCCCCGTGTCTAGGCCGGATATGGGATCGTTAAATTCGTAACTGGAAAGTCCCTTTATGAAGGTCAGTGAAGGTGGGAGAGGGTACGATCCCACCAGATGACGCCCCTGGGGTTGCTCGGTCGAAATTGAGGTGGAAGCTAGCTAAGACAGACTCCGACCCTTGAGGTGATATTTGAAACCGGAGCCGCACACTTCAGCCCTTAGCCTATATGGACTTCGTCTGGAACTTCCAACCAGAGGGGGCTAAGAAACAACATTAACAACTTGCATAGTAAGACGCAGATTGCAGCACTTTATGTTAGAAGAAAATTCTAAAAAGTTGAATCAGAATACCAAAACATGAAGGCAAAGAAAATTAAGAAAACTTGAATTTAAGTGTTTAATGATACTATCTCCATAGTGCTGACATTTTCATTAAACGAACAAAAACAATCCTTTTTGTATAAATCAATAGAATGTTGGTATGATTTGGTTTTCAGTTTAACTGGTGTATTTTTAAAAAAAATTTGATTTTTAGGATAAACACCCATGACAATGAGCAATACTAAAAATTCTAAGCGAAAAGAATAGTGCAATGTACCTGAAAGAAGAAAATTTCCCCAACTCAAGAGTGAAGGTTACAGTGAGGAGAGACTCTCTAAGAAGCTTGAGCATAATCACAGTTATATGAAGCATATCTACGGAAGTTTAGAATTGGGAAAAAAATTAAATAAAATTTCGTATAATAAATCAAACAGGTATTAAATTTATTGATATAAAAACTATGAATATTATAAATATTTTTACATTACTATTATAAGTAAATTATCGTAAGGTTAATTACCTTCTGTTAAGTACTAAAAGGATGTAGCTTACAAAAACAGAGGAACTTAACCCATTTGATTCAATATCTTAAAATAAAGTGTAAATAGAAAGTCTAGTGATGCAATAGATTGAATTAATATTTATAATCCATAGAGTTTATTTCATTATTTTTGTTGCTTGTGATACTAAAGTCCATATTTAACTCACAAGAATGCAAGCATTCTTGTAAATTTAATATTGTGTATTTTTTTATAAAATTTCAATTACCAGTTACAGGACTAATTTAACAACCAGTAAAATTATTTTTTCATAAGCACTTCTTGAAGCTTTTTTTATGCGTTTAAACAGATTTCTTAAAAAAAAAAACTCGCATGACTTGATTAAAATTTTTTTTATTTGATTTGTGATAACAGGTGCTGAAGTTTAACAATTTGAAAATTTTAATCGGACCCTTTGTCCTTCAAATCAAATTTTAAATTTATTAATCATTTTTAATAATATTTAAATCCACAGAAAACTGCAAGATGATCAAATTAAGAGGATTATTACTGTCGGGTAAAATATTTTAGCCAATTACTTACTGAACTTAAAAAGGTCTCCAGGAGCTTCAGAATCTTCAGGAAGAGTAGTGGTAACTACATGCATGGGTCAGGCCCTCCACTGTTTAAAAGGTCTTAGGTAGTTCACAGCTATTTAACCAAAAAGACAGTTTTTCAATTAAAAAAAAATACAAAGAAATACATGTAAATTATCTTTAAAATAAATTTTAAAACTTTTTTTTTGTTTTATGACGAAATATACTGAATTTTTTTCTTACTTAAAAATTTTCTTACTTAAAAAAAGACTTAAAATTGGGGTGCGTCTTATAGTCCGAACGTAACATTAGAATAAAATGAATATTTTATTATATATATTTTATATACAGGGTGTCTGGGCTAAAAGTATCCAAAAGTTATAGCTTATTTTTACTGAACTACCCATTATAATTTTTAAAAAATATTTAAAAGGAAGAACATCTCACCAAGTTTCAATATCAATAGATTTCGATGTGTGCACCTTTTGTAGCACGACAAACATCTAAACGGTAATCCAGTTCTCTCCAAGTGTTTCGTAGCATATCAGAAGTTATTAGCGTATAAAAAAAATTTGTGTATAAACAAAAAATTGAAACTGTGGATGAGTTGAAGAAGCGTATCATTCAAGTAATTCGTTTAACAACTTGGAGAGTCTAATAACTTGGAGAGTAATTGGTCACTAGGAGAGAACTGGATTACCGTTTAGACGTTTGTCGTGCTACAAAAGGTACATACATAGAAATCTAGATAGATAGATAGATACATAGAGAGAGAGAAAGAGAGAGTGGGAGACAGAGAAACATGCATAAATATATATAGAAACTCTTGCCGTAAAAGTCGAATAATAAATGCCGTAAAAGTGTAACATTTTCCCCGCAGATTCTATCAGAATTGTCCGTACATCAGGAGCTTATTTCTTATGACTTCTCTTCCCAAAGTCTGAGGAATATATTCCTCAGACTATATTATTATTGATATATATATTATTAATTAATACATATATCGTTATATATATATATATATATATTATTGATATTATAAAAATATATATAAAAAATCTAATATATATTATAAAAATAAATATATATTATAAAAATCTTAAATATATATTATTGATATTGAAACATGGTGAGATGTTCTTTCTAAATAAATAATTTTTTTAAAAATTCTAATGTGTAGTTCCGTAAAAATAAGCCATAACTGTTGGATACTTTTAGTCCGGGAACCCTTTATTATTTATGATATATATTTTTATTATATATATTTTCTATATTTATTAAGTAAGAAATTAAAAATATGTTTATATACCTAACAAAATACAAAATATTCTTTTGTAAAAAATCTTCCCATAAATTCGAGGTGCGTCTTATAGTCCAAAAAATACGATATTTCACACGTTTTGAGGACCTTTGAATCTTCTCTTCAGCCCCCTTTCGTTTCACAGGAGGGGTTTTATGAACGTAACATGAATATTTAAATGGAAAGCACTTCTAAAAAAAAAAATTCCATCCAATTCTGTGAAATTCATCCATCGAACTTTCAATATCAAGTCTCATATTACAGAATTAATATTAAAAAAAATAGCGGATCTCCGCATATTGTTACGCAACGTTGCTCAAGAGATAAAAAAAAATTTCCTTTGTCGTTTCGCTTTTGAAATTTTACAATGCCCCCCATTTTTTCGAGCTGGCATGAAAGACGGCCCTGTTAATAACCCTGTGGCAGGCCCACCACATCAATCATATTTAATGCAGGCCGAAATGCCCGATTGGCGTGACCGCGTCTATCTCGGCTTCCCAGAAAAAGGACTGCCACTTCTTCTACACCAGCCACTGCTGCCATTATAAATAATGAAAGGAGGAAAAGAAAATACTTCGTCTGATAGACGCTGACAGCTCAACAGCTTTATTTCGTGGAGTATACAAGAGTGAGGCATTATTTATTGTACTCGTTGTTAATTTGCAGACGTAGCTCTAAAAGAGAGAGAGAGAGAAAGAGGGATGTATAGAAAAAAAAAATCGCGCATGTAATGAAGGGGAAGTAGCGTCCGAACTTGTTTCGACCTATGATTTATCGTGCCGTAAAAGTTTTCTTTAATATTTTTCAATGCTTCTTTCAATTTGGTTTTTATAGTTTCCTGTATGTAATTAATTATTTTTTCCTTATCTGTACATGTAGATAATTAAGGTTTTATGGGAAATTGATTATAAATTCTATTAGGCTTCAAGTTCGTGGGGATGAAATATGTGGAATTTTTTTTCTTTCGAACTCTAGACGAGGAGTTAAAAATAGAGAGGATTTATTGTGATTTATTTCAAATGTAGCTACAGTGTAGTCGAGGGTAGCCATTAGATGCAAATGGTATCCGTATATGCGGTGGAAGAAAACACGATAAATACAGTTGTTAGGCTACACAGCAAATCGAATAAAGCAAGATGGATGCCTATGAATTTAAGAAGCCCACGTAAGCTTGTTTCGAAATAAATTATCTACGCATATACTAATATTGGTAAAGCATTCATTATTATTATAATGCTGACTTATACGTTTAAATCATCGTGGGTGAAGTTAATCATTGAATTTAAATGAAGGAGATCTGGGAGTGGGTTTAGGACTTACTTCAAAGGTTGCGGTTAAAGTTAACTTTGTAAAAAAAATGAGAGAATATAAAAGATGATTTATAAGCCAGTTTCTTCAGGAATTTAAATTTAAAAATCATACATCAAGCTATTTCTTTTGACTATGAATAATCCAACTGTAGCAGCTTTATAGTTTTAATAATTCTATAGATATTTTCAAATACTATGGGGACAATTTTGGCATAAAATATTTAATGTCTTTGTGTTTTTCGGAATTATTAAGTGAGAAATATTATCATCAAATATGTCGATCTGAATCAGAAAAAAAAAAATTAATCTAAAACTTTCAGCTTAATAGAAAATATACTTAAAATATTGAAATTTTAGCGCTTTATGATCTTCAAAAATAAATTAATTTGTTTCATATATTTTAGAAATACATATTACATTCGAAAACCGAATTCTGATCCATATAGTACAGGATATTTATAATTACTAACAGTAATCAGTGCAATTTAGAGACTGATAGTAAAACTAGTTTGTGGATATATTGACACGGAGAATATTTCTAAAGACACGAGGAATATAACTGCGAATACAAATTTAGTTCGTCTTAGAACCATCACGTGGCGTTAGTGCCCTAAAATTCTATTAAAACCCCAGCCAACTCTAATTTTTCCTTTGCGAGCGCATACGAATTTCCCGTCAGAATCGCATAGCGTCATTGGGTTTCAGACCCCTACTTTGCGGACACGCTCAGATACGACAGCGGACAATATTTTCACAGTTCCCGACACTACTCCAGAACACTTGTCTCGTGTAGTAAAAAATGACTAAAGTGCTCCAAAACCAAACCAAACCAAACCAGAACCCATTTATGGACAAATATGAGTTTTCAAAGTATCACTAAATGCCACGACCAAAAAAAAGCTAAGAAAATATTTTCATAATTCGTTTTAAAATCCACTTTAAAAAGCCGCCCTGTTAACGAGATTATAAGAATAGCCATTGACGAAATATCAGTCGGGAATTTCCACCTTACTAATCTAAAGGTTCTAAAGAAAACCATTTCAGAAATACTCCCGATGCCTCTCGGAAGCACCACTGTTACGAGCAATACATTCTAATGGATGTCCGTTAGTGAGAGGTTTTACTATAAAACAAAGTTTAATACCATGTTGTCACCAAACGTTTTCTTTATCTTATTATCTACCAGGATTCTAGATATGTGAATCATTGGTAGATAAAATGCAGTGGCGGATCATCGCATCGGTTCAAAAAAACGTGCTCTTGGGGCCTCCAATTGAAAGTTAGCAGCTTCAAAAATAGAGAGGCATTTTGCGAACCTCAGGCACAAATACCATCTCTATCTAGCAATATGCGGGTCGTCGAACGACAGACGTAGTAGTTCAAGATTTTACTACCTAAAGTCCAATAACATTTTCTTTTCGACTGTGAGAAAAATTTTTAAGAAATAAATAATATTTATTAATAGTATCTAGAGCATAGAGGCCTCAAAACTAGATTGCGTTCGGGGCCCTCCAAATGCTTCCACCGCCACTGGTAAAATGTTCTGGAAATGTAATATGGCATGGTCCAGGGTTGTTCGAAGCATGTCTTAATGAGTGTCTGTAACGTGTTATCTAAGGCTAGTCTTTGCAACAGCAACTTATGTCTGCTCATCTTTAAGTAGGATTTCGAAAACAAAGGGCAGTCGCTCCCTTATACTTTGACTCGGGGTTTCTGGAACTAACTGGTGTAGCCCTTCTTCAAGCTAATCGGTTTTAAATGTGAAGAACTTTATAATATTTGTCATTCGTTTTTCGAGACAAGTGATAATTTCAATGCAAGGATCTGTCAAACAGCTACAGTCGGATCTTAATTGTGAAAAGCAGGATTTTGGTGGAATATTTGAAAGCACAATTGGCAAGTAGGGGGGGGGGGGGGTTTTGGGCAGTCTCGATAACAGCATAAATTGAAAATACGATTTCCACTGCGCTTTGTCTAGTACAGAAAATACGAGTATCAATTGCCTGTATAAGAATGAGTAGTAGAAATAGCCGTTGCGCTTTGTTGGGTTCCTATGAGATCGTGTAAAAAAAATTCCTGCTTAAATTAAAGACAATGTATATAAGACAACAAATTTTTGTACAGTGGAAAATTTTGAATCGTACAGTGAACCGTTTACGTAGGTGTCTGTAGCGCAACTGCGCTTCAAAACTATTCGGTGGTTCAGCGTGCGAAATAACAAAGTCGATAAAACAAGACTGCTCATTTTTAAGTGATTTTAATTGCTAACTCGTATTTACATATTTACAGGGTGTAGCGAACTGAGGTTCGTAGTGTCAACCAGAAGATGATTTAAACACACCAGGTATACATCACTCATTTCATAAACAAAACAAATGCAATTTATTAATCAAATTGATGATGATGAGATATGTACACTGCACAGATGTAAGATGAACTTCGAAACTTAGGTAGTCACACTCGATTTAATCGGCGTGGGGCGGAGTAAGAACACAGAAGTCCGCTAAGCTAGCAGAACTGGCTCTGCTTCAATGATGAAAAAACGGCACTTCTCCTGACGGGAAAGGGCTCCCCAATAATATCAACGGCGGTGACCACTGCACACACCCGGTAGCGATGAAAATATTAAATTAAGGAGAAAGGACTCCTCACTGGGAAATAAGGTAGCAAAGGCTCCTTCCACGAAGACTGGTCTCCGACAAATTAGTGGAGTATGTTTACTCCTGCAGGAACTAGATCGTCGCTGCAAACAGTCACAAGGGACTCTTGAACCTCTAAGGGCGGCAAACCCGGCTGCTCTTAAACTGGATCCGCTACGTGTCAGCAACTAAAAAGACGCAAGCCACGACTGAGGGGTCCATTCTCTTTTTATAGAAGACCTCCACCGGATATTGCATCACTCTCCAGAAAGTCGAACGATCTAGAACAAGTGAGCAACGGAAATGGGTTTCCTGGGGCGATAATGAAATATTTTCCCCGGGTCTAAAGCGGCCGCCTTTTTAGTTTGTCCTCCAAGCCACTTCAAAGAGTCTCAAAGGGCCGCTTCGGTAAAATGCGAAAGGCACGAGTCCTTTTGTTTAGGCACGCGACGCCTCCAGGATGCTTCTTAACAATTGATAGTTCATGAATGAAAGCACCTGGGGGGTCTCCTGTCATTTATAACTAATATCAGCGGCGTCATCCGGTGGCGATGACTAAATCAAGAATAATGACCATGTCCCCTAAGGTTCTGTGGAACAAGTTTATCGGATGAACAAAAGGAAAATTGCCGTCAGCATATTTCCACCTAAGTCGGAAATCTTTGATGGGTCTCAGGCCGAGATAGAAGAATTTTTTTTGTTAACGGAGAGGTTGAAATGCAATACTCTACATAACCCCCCTGCCGTTAAAGTTTTCAATGTGGTTGCATATTGAAAACCAACGTTTCGTGTGGGTGGTTCCCAATTCTGCTATCTAATGTACCAGTTCCAACAGTTTTTTTTTCTACTACACAAAAAACAAAATACACAATTCTAACAAGTACGTACACATGCACTAACTGGATTACTAAATACAAACACAAATAAATTCATTGTACTAACAATTAATTCCCTAGGTTACTACATTTACAAATCTAGGTAATTCGCGGACGTTTAAGGAATGTATCTGCTTAAAGCGTCAGCGTTTGTATTCTGTCTTCCCGGCTTGTGTTCTACCCGAAAACAAAATTGCTGCAACATAAGTTGCCACCGAAAAAGACGACCATTTGAACTGGCATTCTTCTTGAGCCATACCAATGGATTATGGTCGGTCACGATTTTGAATTCGCTTCCGTCCAGATAGTAGTGAAGTTTTTTTAGCGCGAATATGATCGCCAAGCACTCTTTTTCTGTGGTGCTGTATTTCCTTTCGGGCTCAGAGAACTTCCTACTCAGGTACAGGATAGGATGTTCTTTATCACCTATTTGTTGGGCCAACACTACCCCGGCTCCCAGATCGGATGCGTCCGTTTGGACAATAAATGGAACAGAAAAATCAGGAGCTCGTAGCACAGGTGTTTTTATAAGAGCGTCTTTCAAAGTGGTGAACGCTGCCTCGCAAGCTTCGTCCCACACAACCGCCGCGCGTTTCTCCCGTCCTTTTAACGCATCGGTTAAGGGGGCCGCTATCATAGAATAATTTGGAATATAGTGCGCGTAATACCCAGTGAGACCCAGAAATGCCCGGATACTCGTCTTTGTCTCTGGCCGGGGAAATTCCCTAATGCATTTTACCTTTAATTCGGCGGGATTTCGATAACCTCCGCCGACCATGTGCCCCAAGTATTTTACATGGTTTTGGGCGAACCGACATTTCGATGATTTGATTGTGAGCTGCGCTTGCGCTACACGACTTAACACGATATCTAAATGCTTCAGATGCTCGTCCCAGGTCTTAGAAAATATCGCGATGTCGTCGATATATGGAACGGCATACTCCTCACACCCATTTAGGACGTCAGCCATGAGCTTACTGAAAAAGAAAGGTGCGTTTTTAAGCCCGAAAGGCATCCGCAAAGGCCTGAATGTCCCGAATGAGGTGACAAAAGCCGCAATGCGTTGGGCCCTTTCTGTCAAGGGGATTTGCCAATACCCCTTTGCAAGATCGAGTATTGTTATGAAATCATATCCTGCAACTTGTTCAACCCTTTCCTCTATGTTGGGGAGGGGGTAATATTCGGTGCGAATTATTTCGTTCAACCTACGATAATCAATACAGGGTCTCGGCTCACGACCATCGGTTTCTACCAAAATGATAGGCGAGGTAAAATCAGACTCACCTACTTCTATCACTACTAATTTTAACATTTTGTCAATCTCCAACTTCAAGATTTCGTTCTGTCGGTGTGACGTTTTGTATGGTCTAGACCTAACGACCTTATCCGAGATCAGCTCTATGTCATGCGTAACTTTCTCGGTTTTTCCTGGGTTATTAGAAAAAATATTTGCATGGCTACACAATAATTTCTTTAATTCCCTTTTTTGAGTGAGATTTAGACGAGCGTCAAGTTCGCTCTCGCGCACAATCTCCTCGTAATCGAAATCGGTAGCACTGGTTTCAAAAACGTGGATTGCGAAATCATCCTCAGTACCAATTTCGACTTTACCTTCATAAACCCAATTTATAGTTTCGGGACGCCTGATATAGGGCTTCAGCATATTAATATGGTAAATGCTGGATTTCTGTCTAGGTCCGGGAGTTTGCACTCGATAATTCGTCTCGGATATGCGAGCTTCAATTTTCGCTGGGCCTATCCACTTCGGCGCCATTTTGCTAGGTCGAGATAAAGAGAAAATCAGAACTAAATCTCCAACCTCGAAATGCCTTTTAACTGCGCTCTTATCATACGCTTCCTTACGCTTAGATTGTTCTTCACCCATTTTCTGAGCAGCTAATTCTCGCGCTCTTTTTAATCTATTCACTAGGGTAAGGACGTGCTCTGTCACGGGTCTCTCTTCCTCACAACCTCCCATCCAACCTTCGTACAATAAAACTTCGGGTGTTCGTAGGTTTTTTCCATACAACAGTTCGGCCGGTGAGAATCCCGTACTATTATGCGTTATAGTCCGAATCGCGAGGAGCGAGGCTGGTAAATGACGTTCCCAACTCTCCCCGTTTTCCAAACACAGGACCTTTAACAGTCTCTTAAGTGTTCGGTGGAATCTCTCTACAGGGTTGCTTTGTGGATGCCCCACTGAACTATGCGTCACCTTGATGCCGAATTTCTCAAAAAATTCGCACGTTAACTCGCTCGTAAACGACGTGCCATTGTCGCATTCCACCTCTTTCGGGAACCCGGTTCTACTGAATACCTGCAACAAAGCATCCGTGACAGATAATGACCTTAGGTTTTTCACGGGAATTGCTTCCGGGAACTTTGAAGCTAAACATATAGCGGTGATTAGGTACTTATTTCCATTCTCAGATTCGGGCAGAGGTCCGCAAGCATCGATGTTTATTTTGACAAATGGCTAGCTAATTATAGGCGTTATTCGCATGGGGAATCTCTTAGTATCTTGAGCGTTCCCTATGCGCTGACATGCGTCGCACGACCTCACGTATTCCTCCATTTCTTGGTAACATCGGGGCCAAAAAAAACGATTTGGCTAGCCTCTGTTTCGATTTCGTCGCACCTAAATGAGCATTTGTTGACTCATGGCATACTGCCAATAGTTTTTTTCTGAATACCTGTGGGACAACTAAAAGACTTCGTGTATCCCCAAAGTGGTCCCTCTGTTGTTTACACAATAACCCGTTTATCACTACATAATAATGTATCTTTGTTGATTTGACCTGTCGCTAATGACACAGGCCTTTGTTGCTATATTTCCATACTGGGAGTTCAGAATTACGCGCGCTAGGGGCACGTTAATGGCACGAGTGTCTAACGGCTGAGTGAGCCAGACTGTTTCGCCGAGGTAGTCGTCGGGCGAAATAAATCTTTTACAAACCAGATCAATCGTACTACCCGTATCTCTAAGTATCTCACATACCTGACCGTTCACAGTCCCTATACTCACATATGGTTTTAAGGGATCTGTGATTTCCAAATCGGCACCTATGGAGTTAACCTCTTCTTTTTTTGTTAATAACAGACACTGGGGCCTAATATGACCGACCTCGTGCCAAAAATAGCACTTAATGTCTGTCACACGCCTTTTGTCGAACTCTTTATGGTTCCATTCTTTACGGCGGTTTTCTTTTGGGCGAGAGGAGCTCACCTTATCTAAATTTCGTTCGGGTTCGTGTTGTTCGGGGGGTTTTTCAACTTTCTCTCCCGTTTTTACAGCCCCAAACATTTTCCGTTGGTCGGGCGCGCGTCCCTCGAATTTCTTCGGCTGGTTGGGGGGCTTACCTGTTTTTCTGATAAGCTCAAACTGATCCGCGTCTTTGACCAAGGTTTCAGGGGACGTGTAATTCTCCCAATCCCTTATATTTTGCTCCCGGATTTCACTCCCCATTTTCCGTTTTAATTGGTCGACCAGAAAGAGATCTTTTAACGACTCAAAAGTTGTAACACCGAGACCCTCTACCCAACCTTCGAAATACGTCTTTATTTCGAAAAGATAATCTTTCCATAGGGTTCCTGGCTTACGCTGGTGTCTAACAAACTTCTGACGAAAAGCTTCAGGACTGAGCCTGAATCGCTCGAGAAGCACGCTCTTAACATGGGAATATTTTTGTGTGTCCTCGACTTTTTCCCGTAACACAATGGCCGCTACTGATAATGGTAACAGGCTAATTAAACTGCCTGACCATTCAGCTTCCGGTATTTTTAAATGCTGTGCCTGCCGTTCAAAAAGGCAAAGGTATAGGCTTATATCAGTTTCTTCCGGGTCGAATTTTTGCATTATGTGCCTTAATGAGTGTCCCGCAGGTCTCGGAGGACTAACAGACGGGCTTTCTTGGGGGGCTTCCCTACTCAGTCTTAATTTGGCTAGCTCAAACTCTCGCTCTTGTTGAGCTAACCTATCCTCCCGTTCTTGTTGAGCTAATTCATCTTCCCGTTTTTGCCGGGCTAACCGTTCTTCCCGCTCTCGTTGCTCGTTTTCTATACGGGTCTCCATAATCTCAGCTAACAACCCTTCAGCCAATTTTACATTGTAATCTGCTGAACTTTCAATTTTTTTGATCATCTCAAGCTTCAGCATTCCCAAATCTACCTCACAACTCATTTCTATAGCGAGGTTAACTAAGTCCTCTTTCTTTGTACGAACCAGAGAACCCATGTTTGACAGAATACAAAGCTATTTCAATACTACACAGAATAATACACACTATTATAAACCCTGAGGTAGTAATTACATTAAAACCTGAACACAAAATGCAACTACACAACACAATCAATTAACGTACACATGCAATGCATTAACAAAAATGAACTAAATTACTTTTAAAATTCCGCTTGCGATGTTACTATTTTAAGGTTCATAAAAGATAAATCACTTTGCTTTTAACATATCACAACAATACACAATGCAAAATAGTTAAACACAATGTAGTTACACTATTTCTTTTTGAGCACAGTTACATTCCTTAATTTCTGAGAACTAATTTAACACACTACTATTTCAATAACAATTCTACTTTACACAATAACACTAGTTCTTATTTTACCTCAAATTAAAAAAAAATTTTAACACCTTTTAAGTTCAGATCAAGCTATTAATTACGGTTATTAAATTCAACAATTTAATTCTCCTACTTCTGAGAAAACAACCAAAATATTATTTACTAAACTACTGTTGGATACCAGCACAAAAGAGAAACAGAATGGTACTCACAATTTGATGTGAAGACTGGCATCTAGTTGGCACTGCAGCAAGTTTATCAGATGGCACAAGAACGTCAAACGTTCTACTCTAATTCACAGGATACACACACCCGCGATAGCACTTTCACACAGTCCCAGTTCTGAACACACGCGACTGTCACTAAGGAAAACAAAATGTTCTTACTCTCGCTTTTTTTTCATCCCACCGCTGCCACCAAAATTATGAATGAATATATACCTTCTGTAGCGAACTGAGGTTCGTAGTGTCAACCAGAAGATGATTTAAACACACCAGGTATACATCACTCATTTCATAAACAAAACAAATGCAATTTATTAATCAAATTGATGATGATGAGATATGTACACTGCACAGATGTAAGATGAACTTCGAAACTTAGGTAGTCACACTCGATTTAATCGGCGTGGGGCGGAGTAAGAACACAGAAGTCCGCTAAGCTAGCAGAACTGGCTCTGCTTCAATGATGAAAAAACGGCACTTCTCCTGACGGGAAAGGGCTCCCCAATAATATCAACGGCGGTGACCACTGCACACACCCGGTAGCGATGAAAATATTAAATTAAGGAGAAAGGACTCCTCACTGGGAAATAAGGTAGCAAAGGCTCCTTCCACGAAGACTGGTCTCCGACAAATTAGTGGAGTATGTTTACTCCTGCAGGAACTAGATCGTCGCTGCAAACAGTCACAAGGGACTCTTGAACCTCTAAGGGCGGCAAACCCGGCTGCTCTTAAACTGGATCCGCTACGTGTCAGCAACTAAAAAGACGCAAGCCACGACTGAGGGGTCCATTCTCTTTTTATAGAAGACCTCCACCGGATATTGCATCACTCTCCAGAAAGTCGAACGATCTAGAACAAGTGAGCAACGGAAATGGGTTTCCTGGGGCGATAATGAAATATTTTCCCCGGGTCTAAAGCGGCCGCCTTTTTAGTTTGTCCTCCAAGCCACTTCAAAGAGTCTCAAAGGGCCGCTTCGGTAAAATGCGAAAGGCACGAGTCCTTTTGTTTAGGCACGCGACGCCTCCAGGATGCTTCTTAACAATTGATAGTTCATGAATGAAAGCACCTGGGGGGTCTCCTGTCATTTATAACTAATATCAGCGGCGTCATCCGGTGGCGATGACTAAATCAAGAATAATGACCATGTCCCCTAAGGTTCTGTGGAACAAGTCTATCGGATGAACAAAAGGAAAATTGCCGTCAGCATATTTCCACCTAAGTCGGAAATCTTTGATGGGTCTCAGGCCGAGATAGAAGAATTTCTTTTGTTAACGGAGAGGTTGAAATGCAATACTCTACAAGGGGCTTAAAAACCCTAATCAATAATAGGAGCATAGAGCTCGTTCTAAATGAGAACTTCTGTCCCGTAGCAAACTACGTCCGTTCTAGATAAAAGCTGAAGCGTCTCTGCCAACGTCACCATTCGAACTACGCAGAGTTCGAACACGTGAGGACGCAGCGTTCAACCGTCGTGGGGGTATTACTTCACAGTGTCTTTGTGGAATTTTATAAATTCTACCGACAAGAAATTCAGTTTATTTATGACTGCTTAGATAGAGAGTTAAAGATGTAAAGAAAACTGTTTTTCTAATGCAGAGGCACTTGTTGACACATTCACCTTTTGTTATTTGCCACTAAGTCTTGCTGATTACTTCACTGTGGGAGCAAATTTAGGTGAGCGAACATTGTTCCCTATAAGGGGACAACACGTTAACTATGAAGCTTTATTCGGGATTTGAGTATTAAGTCCGCTGAGTGTAAGCTCACGGTGCTAACCACTATACCAAGTGGGCGGCTGTAATAGAACTGTAATACAATACAACCTCCCAAGTCCGGACTTCTCAAATCCGGAAACCTCCCAAATCCGGAATGCTGTAGTAAATGGCCAATTTTACTTTTCTATTTCACCGATAGATGTCGCTACCAAAATGATCGGTAAAAAATTGCGCTTCCTCTCAAGGAAGTGACAGCAGAGATTTTGAGGGCTTTCAAGTGTCTGGGGAAGAAGCTGAAATAGCAGAATTAGTGGAATGTGCGAATAAAGGCAACATTAACATGGATAAATTGATCATACAGGAAGTTTTAGACATCGCGAAAATGTGCCGATCGTTTGTTCTCTTACACCGCATTTACACAATCGCGATAGCGGCGAATCGAATCGTGGGGGGCGAATGTCGCCGGGAGTCAAAGGAGAAAATGGCGACGGGAAGTCTTGTTCACAACAGGAGGCGGGAAATTGAGAACGGTCTCTCGCGTCGATGCAGGTTCGTGACTAATGTCTCGCGAATGTCTTGTGCCGCATTTACACATTCACATAGAGCCACCCGTAAGACATTCGCGAGACATTAGTCACGTTATTGCATGGACGCGAGTGACCGTTCTCACATTCCTGTCTCTTGCTGTGAACAAGATTTCCCGTTGCATTCTCACCTTTGACCCCCGGCGCCATTCGCCACGATAGGCGAGGAGAAACGGTGAGAACACCGTTTACACATTCGTCCCCCTCAATCCGACTCGCCGCTATCGCGACTGCGTAAATGCGGTGTTACGGGTGGCGGGATCGCAAATGTGTAAATGCGGCACGAGCGATTCTGAAATTATTGATAGTGGGGTAAATAACAAAGGTTATGATGACAGTGATCGTGAAATTGATTCAGAATGCCCCGAAAACAAAAGAATGTCAACGGAAGACCTGATAAAATCATTAGATTAAACAATATTAGGCTTAAAACACCGGAATTTTATCTCGGAATATGAAATTATGTCACTATATAGGATTCGAGTAAAAATTTCTAATAAGCTGAAACTAAAGCAACAGATATTATTGACTGAAATGTTTAAATTATAATGTAATTATATGTTCTGTATTTAGGTTTATTTAATAATTAAACCATTTTACTTTTTTCTCCAAAAACTTTGTAGTGTTATTTAAAAACCTCTCAAATCCGGAAAATTCCCAAATCCGGAAAATTCCCAAATCCGGAATTACCGTGTCCTGATCGATTCCGGATTTGGGAGGTACCTCCCAAATCCGGTACAACGTTGTACTGTATTTACAAAAAACAAAAAAACAAAAAATTCTCAGATTCAATAAAATTAAGTTTGCAGACACCATGCGAAATAGAATTTAAAATATTTTTGATTTTAGGGAGTACAGAAAACAAATCAATTATTTTAGAATTAAAAATCTATCCTTATTTAAAATGAAGTGAAACTAAAATTTTAGACACAATCTGTTAAGGACTTTAAATTATTACTTTTACTGTGATTTGCAGGAGTATTAAATATCATCAGGGGCTCAGTGATGACACTTTTTGGGGTTTGAGTCACCAGAGTTAATGAACTGTTTATGTATAAATATAGTACAGTTTCGTTCGTTGTTTTGTTAGTTATACATGGTATCCGGGCTAAAAGTATCTAAAAGTCATGACTTATTTTTACGGAACTACCCATTAGAATAAAAAAAAATTATTTAAATAGAAAGAGCCTCCTACCAAGTTTTAATATCAATCATAGATTTCTATCATAGTATCAAAGATTTCGATGTGTGCACCTTTTTTAGCACGACTAACGTCTAAATGGTAATCCAGTTCTCTCCATTTGTTTCGTAGCATATCAGGCCTTATTAGACATTTTTGTCTGGGAATTCATTAAATCCGTTGTGTATAAACAAAAAACTGAAACTGTGGATGAGTTGAAGAAGCGTTTCATTCAAGCAATTCCTGTAATAACTCCTGATATGCTACGAAACACTTGGCGAGAAACGGGATTACCATTTAGACGTTTGTCGTGCTGCAAAAGGTGCACACATCGAAATCTATGATACTAGGATCGAAGTCTATGATTGATATTAAAACTTGGTTAGAAGTTCTTTCTATTTAAATAATTTTTCTAAAATTCTAATAGGTAGTTCTGTAAAAATAAGTCATGACTTTTGGACACCCTGTATTCATAATTCTTAAAACCACCAGATCTGCTGAACTACTGGATGTGATAGATCTGTGACAATGCTTAACAAAGGCTAATATTTTTGAAGTTTTATTTAAAAAAAATACAGGAATTTATACAGGTTATTCATTTCTCCATTTTGTCTCTCTCTCAAACTTCAGGAAAACAAAATAACTTTAAGCCTGTAAAACATGCTCAAAACCGACAGGCTTAGCTCCTTTTATTCCAAGTAGGTGGCGCTACGTAACAATGCGAGTCATTAAAGCGAAAACCTCGGCGAAACCTAATTAAGAAAAAAAAGAGCAAACTCGCGGAAAAATTCAATATAAAAAAGGTAAATAAAAGTTCTTACTGTGGGAGGGCCCCGTACAAACCATTAACTGTTTTTCTCTCAGTACAAAGAAATCTTTCTGCAGTGCTAGAGCGCAGACCCAAGATCAAAAGCACCGGCGGAATTCGTATTCTTTGCATACTTTGCCCGTAGCTCTTGAAGAAACGTCGTTTTTTCCTCTACCACCGGAGCCATTCTGGTTATTTTTGCGTGCCGGCTGTGTAAATACGCAGGCTAACAAAGGTTTCTCTGTGGCCCTTCAGCCAAGTTATTTTTTAAACTCCTTTGTCTCATTTTTTGGTTTATTTATGTATTTTTCTAGACTAACGGCTCGATTTACACGGACGCAAGAGTTAGGTTACTTTGTCACGCCAGATTTTTCTGCTTGTAAAAATGCAGATTAGAAGGCGGGAGGTGAGGGGGGTGAAATATATTTTCTGGAACGGGCTGTGCGTGTGCGTGAAGCAGAATTGAGATTGTGACAATCGAGAAAGAGTTAGAAAAAGTGGGGGAAGAAACATTTTAAGCATTGATTTTTCTTGTTGCTAACCGTTTTACTGGAGGCGTGTAAGAAGAATCCTTCCGCTGCTTTTATTTCAGAAGTACAGATATAAAATAATTCGATCACATTGTCCTTAAATGCTATGAAATCAGCGTAAATGGCGCATATACACCCTTTCTTTCCCGGAGATAGAGCAAGAGCATGCCTTCACAGTAAGCGAAGACAAATGGCTCAAGCAATGGCCTGGACGACCATTTGCGTAGTAGTAGCTCAAAATTTCTCACAATACCAAAGCCATTTGAACTCAGCAGTTTTTCGTATGGAATTATTTCCTAATCACACCGATTTCTTGACATGCAAGTATAAATGTTGTTGAATGGCTTAGTAGGGCCTAAATGGTCGTTTGCTTGCAGGGATTACTAGGCCTACCCTTGTTCTGCTCCCGAAAAAGGAAGCTAAATTTGCTTTAAATATTCAAATCGAGCCTTTCTTGCTGTTTTTTTAGAGAAGAGTTAATGTTTTTCTATGTATGAAATAAGTTTATCTCAAAATTAATAAAGATGGTTTGTAAATTTTGAAAGTTAATTTGCATGAAAATGAATAAAATGAAATTTGCAGGTATTGGATTTCATATGAAATTGATACACATAATAGGCTAATATATCATGGATTCGCATCGTTTGCGACCGATATTTTCCCTCGCAGCCTGATAAAACTCGCTGCCTGATCATTTTAAAACTTCATGCGAAAGACTGTGGATTAAGACCTGGCTTCTTCAGATACTACTGTTTTTCACAAGTGGGGGAGAGTAAACATATTATTATTAACTATTGTTCTTTGATGAAGGAGTGTAATAGTCAGCTTATCAGCCCGAATAGTAAACGGCTGTAGAGAATTTCGAGATCGCTTACCTGACTAGCGTGTTGTTTTTCAGATGTAGAAACAAAAGTGAATAATATGAGAATATAAGGAGCTATATTCTTAATAGTAGAAATAGTGATAAGAACAGCTTTAACATGCTAAATAAATACAGCTTTGCTTACACTATTTTTAAATTAACGTTTTCACTATACACAACAAAGATGTATATAAAAGGGATTCACCATATATATGGTGCCCGGTATAAAGGACTTAATTCAAGAAAAGTGATTTTTAGATATTTGTTAGTATTGATAAAAAAAATCTTTTGACTTGTATAAAAGGTTTAAGTCTATCAATTTTGTATACAAAAGTACATTTCTTTGTACAAAAGACTCAAGTCGAAATTATTGTTCTTCGATTGGTATAAAAGCCAATAACTTGGTATATTTAAATCACTGTTTTTGACTTAAGCCCTTTATACCGGGCACCATAGATATATTCTAGTAATAAGGTCATATGTTATATGTAGGATATTTCTATGTCAATATTCATTAGCCTAAATCGATTTACGATGTTTGAATGTTTGTTTCGTAGAAGCTAAGATCTCGTTACAGCCTATTTCGTCATAAAGGTAGCGTTTCGCTGTGTTTTTTAAATTTTTTTTTTTCTATTACGAATATCGACAAGATCTACATTTTGATGCTTCAGAACACCAGCTTTGTGAACTCTATTTTTTTCTTCTTTTCGGATAAAACTTATCTGTGGATAACAAAAATAGAAGAAGGAAAGCGGAGAAAACTCTCCGATTCTCGCTGCCTTATTGAACATCTCCAGTTCCCCCTTTGAAAAAGTGCAACGTGCTGACAGCCAGGTAAAAAAAGGGAATGAAAAATTGACCCACTGCCTGCCAAAACAAACCATGATAGATGCGAATTTACCTTAAGAGCTTTCGCTAGATGCTCACCGACAAACAAAACATGATTTATGTTCCAGAGTCTATCAGAGAATTAGGAGGAGATGTTTTTACTCGCTGCCTGTTAAATTTAATAGTTTCTTTTTTAGTCATGTGCCGCCATTTTTTTTTCTTCTTGCGTTTGTTATTGGAGACTAGATTGGTAGTTTCGAAGCTTAGATAGGCTAACTGATAAGCTGGAAGTAGGATATCGACAATGCCACGCTGATGTCGGAATTGTTTTGTTATTTGCGTTCTTTTATAGTAATTTTTATTCTTTCTTCTTTTTAATTTTTTTTTATTTATTCCCCCCGTCGAATTCATTTCCTTTCGGAAGCCACCTGAAAATCTCTTGTTGGAGGATTTTTCAAAGTTATGTTCTTTTAAAAAGATTTTGGGGAATAATAGCAAATTGTTTATGACTTTGGTTAGTCTCTTTCTCCTTTTGTATAATAAATGCTTCAAAAAAAAAAAGGTATGACAGAATTAAAAGTTCTCAAATTATGAATAAGTTTCTCTGTAACCCCCCCCCCCCCGCGAGTTCGATTTTGTAGAAATCAATAAAACTGATTCCTAGTGTGTTTTCAACTAAGTGCACTTTACATCACTTTTAATTATCACTGTTTACACAGCCATACGTTGCCAATTGCAATATGATGTACGATAGAAATATTTTAATAAAATAGAGACTTGTTTTCTTTTATTATCCTTTTAATTTCAGAATTTCCTCCTTCTTTTTACTTACTTACACACACACACACACACACACACACACACACACACACACACATATATATATATATATATATATATATACATATATGCAGTGGTACCTTGACTTACGAGTTTAATTCGTTCCATGACGGAGCTCGTAACTCGAAATACTCGTATCTCGAATCAATTTTTTCCCATTGAAATGATTGGATATGCCATTAATTCGTTCCGGGAACCCCCAAAGCACCGGAATTTTTTGTTACAAGTTTTTAAATAAGAAAAATGTGCTTATAAATGACGAACATTGTATAAAAACACAATACAATAAAATGTACTGCAAAAAAATTGTTTTATTAAGTACAAGGTACAACAATTACCTTGGAGAGCAGACTTGAAGATGCTGATGGAAGAGGAGGAGAAAGGCTGAACTGAAAAATTTAATCTTATTCGTTGATTTTTTACCATTTCGCCCCGCTTTCCTCACTTTCGCTTTTATTACCAGCTACTCTCTTAAAGTGATATAGTGAGACACGGAAGCTGGGCGATTGTTGCATCGTTCACTCTGGCTGTAATGTCTAAATTTTTCTTTCTGAGAATCCGAAGAGCGTTTTCTCAGAATCCGTAGAAGGGGAGAGCTTGCGAGATCCTAGGACCAAGGTCATCCTATCCCTTAGACCCCATGGGGAGTTCCAGTGGAGGAGGGATGTGGAGGAGGGAATTGAAGCTCTCTCTCTTCGAGAGAGGTTGGGCGCTGTTCGGTTTTAGAGGGCGACTGAAGTTTGGGCAGAGCAAGCGTGGTAATAGTTCAGTGTTAATCTCTCGGTTTAAGACTGGATAGTAGTCTCAGAATAATATGTATACAATTGTATAATAAATGTGCATAAAGGCTGTAAATATTATATGCTTCTTGTGTTTTCATTTGATGAGCGCGTAACATGGCATTCGCTGATCAAACTAGTGGTGGAATATCTGAAGCTTGCTCTTAACCCGAATTTTAGCTCGTAACTCGAAGCAAAAATTCTGCCGAGAGAATACTCGTATCTCGAAAAACTCGTAAGTCGAGACAGTCATAAGTCGAGGTACCACTGTATATATATATATATATATATATATATATATATATATATATATATATATATATATATATATATATATATATATATATATATATATATACTTGGTGTTTTTACTTCAGAAAGTGAAAAACAATCCCTGCATGTTTTGATTACGTCTACAATGAGATAATTATACCACCCTTTTGTTTGCTTTATCTTTTTTTATTTTTTTAAGAGTATGAAAAGCAACAAAAAAATTACTTGTAATATAAAACAATTAATGTCAATAAATAAGGTTTCATAATAATTTTACTGTTTACTGTGGAAGCGATTCACTACTTTTTGAAAGATGGGGCTGCTAATTGTGTAAACTGATTTATTATTAAGCCAACTCGAATGGCTAGAAACGCTTATTCCAGACTTGTGCCATCACCTAACGCTCGATTACCATCCCATTTGATGTATAATATTATTTAGTACACGTACCTTCATTGCTAGATCTTTGGAGTTCATTTTTTCAAGCAGGCCAGTCAAATTTCTAAAAGAAAAAAATAATAGAAAAAATACCTAAAATGTTGGATTGTTGGGTTGAGTTTATGTCACGAGTGACTAATTATATATTAAATTTAAAAAAAGCATTAATTTGTTGACTTGAAAAATTTTCTTTCTTTACAATTGTTATAAAATTTAATATTCTCATACTTCAGAATATATACAAGGTGCGGCCATTAATTTCCAGGACTGATCTAATAACTCAAGAAAATAAGTGGAATCTTGATGCGCGAACATAACAAAGCAATATGATCGTTAGGACTGATTGAAATAAACGACACATACGGGAAAACGATGATTTGGAGAACGACCGATCCAGATTCCACTGTATTACATGAAATAATACCCATTTAATATGATTCGAAGTAACTCCCACCTGCCGTAATGCACTTCTGTGTTCGGCTATATAAGTTTCGGAAACAACTTTTAAAGTCCTCTTTCGGAATGCTTTTTAATATAGACGTTACTGTTTTCTTGATGGCTTCGGCGTCCTCAAATCTTGTTCCCTTCAGAAAATCTTTCAATTTTGGAAACAAGAAAAAGTCTGCTGGTGCTAAGTTCGGATAATATGGAGCATGCTGCATCTCCAGAAAACCTCATGCTGGACCAATTTGCTGAAGGGAACAATATTTGAGAATGTCGAAGCCTTCAAGAAAACGGTGACATCCCCGAGCATTCCGAAAGAGGACTGAAGTGCATTACGGCAGGTGGGAGTTACTTCGAAACATATTAAATGGGTATGTATTTCATGTAATATTTTCTGGAGGTATTAGATCAGTCCTGGAAATTAATGGCCGCACCTTGTATATATACAGACATTAATAAGTGTTTAACAGTAAATTATTGCACAATAATTTCGGAATTGTGAAAGAAAATCCCAAAATGTTTCTAACCGTCAGGGTAGTCAAATGATACTGTAATTATAATATAAAAAATTATACTTTGAGTGCAATGAATACAGGTCAGAGTGATCTTACAATTCAGGAGTATGCACTTCAACTATGCACTTGAGCTCGAGTCAGTTTTTTTTTCTCTCACTTTTTTTAACACATACATCTGGTCTAAAAATCAATTCAAAAGTTGATCCATACCTCGATAGCAATCAGGGTCAGTGCTGCATGGACTAATAACGCTTTCAAACCCCCTCTAATCGGCCCTTGGCATTCATGTAAACGATAAGGAGTTGCAAATCTACTAAGCTGCCTATTGCCTATCTACAAAGCTGAGTTGTATTCAAAAGCCCACAGGGGATCTTAATGCCCACAAATGATCCTGTAACCAATTTAATCATACAGTAGGAATCATTTATTGACTATAACTCTTTTTGTTTCAAAATAATCATTGGAATCATTCGCCATATAGCGACCCTCAATTTAGATATTCATCGCAGCATAACGACCAACCGAGACAATCCAGGCAGTTCTCCCATAAGTGCAAAACTAAACATATAACGAGCACGAAGTACGCAGAAACGAAGAAGGGAAGGGGAGGGAAAATGCTCATGTGTACTTACGTAGTTAGATATGTTAGACAGTGTGCTCATGATTTCGTGAGGAAGGATTTGATACGTGCAAGTGATTCTACCGTAGGCCGGCAGATTATATTTTTATTTCATGCTCATCATTTCATGTTATGAATCGAAATTTAGAGCAAATGCTTTGAACCCTTTTCTTGATTATTTTTAATTAACATGTAGTGTTCCTACTTTTCCCACCTGCTAGGTACAACCTTCTTCGCATGAAACGCAAAATCGAGCATCTCTTCTTTTGCCCCGTCCATGTAAGACCACCCAAGTTTGCCGAGCATTCATGATTCCGCCCGCCAGCACCACCCGAGAACACCAAAAATGATGAAGACGGATCAAACTGTCCTTCCGAATGATGAATTACCATTAAAATAATTAAGCGTTATTAAACGTATAAGCGGACCATATTAACCGTAATGACGCTACGTAATCGTCCGCGATTACGTGAGGTAATAACAATCTGCTGCCATTAGTGCAGATTGATGATCGTTATTAACATCAACGGCTATCTGAACCATTTTGAAAAGTTATTACGCCAGTATTTTGTTAGCTGAAAGATGTACCTGAAGAGTAATCTTTTTTTTTTTCGAGAATTTCTTTCAGAAAGTGGGAGGGATCAAGTCACAAATTATTTGTGATTTAATGAATGGTTTCGTTCAGTGTAAAAACATATCCCCAGACGGATTAATAATCGGAGATTAGGCCGATGGATCATCGGTGTCGCCATTTCTCCAACAATTGAAGTGCTGATGATGATGTGTTGAGATGTTTGAATTTATTTTGATTTTCCGGGAGGTCGTATAGAGCAGTGGTGTGCAAACTCTTTTCGACTGCAACCCACTTTCTCTAATTAAAAGATCACTCGACCCCCCCCCCCCCCTGGTAGTGGCAAATTCTTCTATAAAAAAATTACGAAAATGTTAATAAAAACATAAGAAAGAGAAATAAGAAAATTTTGACAAACATTTTTAAAAATCAATGAACTGTACATTTTGAGTATACATTTACTTTGCATAATAGCAATTTAAAAATATATTGTTTACCTTCTACACTAGTTTTTTGGCAAATCTTATGTGACTAAAACTTCATATTTAAATATTATTATGTATTTTTTATTAAATAATTTAGTATGATATGAAGGCCTTATTTGAATAGTGGTCCAACTCCACTTTTTAAAAAAAAGGGAGTTAGCCTCACTTTCATGTTCATACAAGTCATTTCTATCTTATTTTTAAACTGGTACATCTCCAGCTTATTTCTGCTGCAAACAGAGAGTATTACAAATCAGACTTCAACAGTCATTTCTCAGCACTCTTTAGACTTTAAGGCTCTATCTCAAAATGAACAAGATGGAGCTGGATTACTATTCAAATAAGGCCTTCATATAAACTCACTTCAAACTATCCGCGACCCTTCCAATTATTTTCACGACCACCCCTGTGGGTCGAAAGCCCCCTACAGCATACTCTATACCAGTGGTACGCCACAGTTTGAGCACCACTGGTATAGAGTATGAAGCTACAAAACCAGTGTTCGACCTTCTGTGAATTGACACGTTAAAAAATAAATTAAAAAATCTCAGCAAGGCATTCCTAGGATTAAAGGATGTTAGGTTAGTATTTACAGAGTGTATCCGTCTAGAATGTGTTTGATCCAATTAGTGTTCTCTGCATTAATTACAAATAGAAAATCTAAAATTTAGTTTAGAACCTGATCTTATGAACTTTCAATAAATCCAGAGTTTTGCCGGGACCGAGAAAATACTTCAAATTTATAACAAAGAGAAACATTATTTGACAGTTATTTTTTGAAAAATTCCTCTTAAATTCCATTTTCTATGCTGCTTTCACAAACGAAACAGATTCTTTTAAAAATTGAGTTGAATTATTCATATTATAAACACTTTGAAATGAGTTGCTTGAATTATAATAGCTGGTAAAATTTTACTCATTCATTATGAATCAGTGCACAGTATATGCGTGAAGTGCACCACAAGGGAACAATTTATCGTCCTGGTGGACAAGTCTATAATATTCTCACTGATTTGTTGCCATAGTGATAAATGTTATAACTTTAGTCTAATGTGGGTCTTGATAGTTGGACAGCTTTAATTTTTTCTTAATATTACATCTTAACCGACACGATTGGCATCCATAACTAATCTATCAAAATAATCGACGTACGGCAGAACTGGAGCAGTTTAAAAGTGCTAGTAAAAAAAAAAAATCTCAAAGGTCAGTATATCCGGATTCAGAGACTCTGATACTGGAGCAATGTTTCTAACCGCTACTATTGGGGTTGCTTGGAGGAAAGAAAAGATTTATTTTAACGAGTCAAAGATGAGCCAGAGAACATCCGTCGAGCATTTTCGCAGAAGGAAAAGGACTACACGAACATGACTGTGAGTTCATCATAAAACTTATCTTTTGTATGGATGGAATAGCTTTTCAGAAAGGACTTCCCAGTGTATATATGCTGTAATGAAAGGCTACATACATGATCCAAAGAAAGTTTAGAATCCTGGTGTTGTTCGTTCCTCTTTGGTCCTTTTAGAGCTTAAAAAAAGTTCAGTTAATTTTTTTTTTAAACTTACCTTACCCTTGATTTCAGAATAAATGTGTTTATATTTGGAAAAGGATTGGGGGATGGACACTCATTATTCCACTCGGGTGTTTAATAATGTATAAAAAAATTCTAGTTTTGTATTGTGTACCTAGTGTAATTTTTCAGCCTCCCACCAACTTTAATGTTCCCACTACATTATGTTCTTGTGGTGCAATCTGACAATAGGAACGACTGACTGCGAGTCCTGGACCAAAACAAATGTATTAGGAACTAAACTGCCTGGTACTCCCCAGCTTTTATATTTCGCATTTCGATAATCCAAGGACATTTTCACCACATCAGAAATACTTACTTCAAGACCTTAAACCAAGAGTGTCAATTTCAAAGGCTGACATGCGCCAAATTAACAAGGTTTAAGTTTATGTGGACAGCCCCCCCCCCCCCCCAAAAAAAAAAAAAAAAAAAAAAAAAAAAAAAAAAAAAAAAAAACTTCAAAATCAATTTTCGTAGAAACGTAGGTTTATTTAGAAAAGTATAGTGTAAAAAAAGACAAGATCAACAATTATATTAATATTTTCTTCCTGACACTTTTTGTTCTTGAACATTAACTTACCAGACACTGAATAATTGCAGTAATTAATAAGCATTCTCCGAAAGCGAAATATAACCTATTTTACACTGACCAAACAAATAACTTCGTACAAAATTACTTACTGGCCAGACTACTGGACTGGCATGCGGTACTCCGCTGCTAAAATACTCACTACTAGGTAAGGGGAAAATGGTGCGCCTGTGCGTAAGGCGCATAAGGTGACACTATATTTATATACCGTTATATTGGCTGGGATTGGGCGGCACAAATAATCGTTGAGGGCCACGAGTTTGACATGCCTGAATTAAGACATCTCTAGTGCTACTTTTAGCAAATGGGATGCCGAAAAAACGATAACCTCGCATAGCGGTTTTGCTGACGTCATCACTTTTACAAGTAATTTGAAACCTGCTCTCCCGTTTCAGTTTTTGACATGCATTTTGCAAAAGATACTTCTGTTAAACTAAAAAAAGCCTTAGGAAGGACTTTCATGATGTCTTCAGCGGTATGACTCAAACGGTGAGATTGCTGGCTTTGCCGACGTAGTGGAGACCTTATCGCCCCGTTCTACTCGGTGTTTTAAAGCACTCGTAAATTCGAGTATCCTTACGGCTTTGCAACACCCGACACTTGAAGGCTGTTCTGAAAGCTCCCTGTGTGTTCGATCGGTAGCTGACAAATCGGTAATTTCGATAATCTGGCATTATTACTTTCACGCTTAATTCGGAATCTCCACAAAGAGTGTTTTTTTGGGTGTCTTTGGGGAGGACTTTGGAAGTAATAGCCCTTTAGAACGAATTAAAACAATTGATTAATTTGGAATCTTCGCAAACGGTGTTTTTTTCGGTTTCTTTGCAGAGGACTTGGGGAGTAATAGAGCTTTGAATTAAAGCCTTAAACCAAACCAAAAGCAGAGTTAATGGAAGGAAACTACGCTGTAACCTATTATTTGCTGTATTTTTTTAAACATTTTATTGATGTGAAATAGTAACTGACGGAAGCTGAAATTGAAACTGACGAAGCTGACGGAAGATTTTTGTACACTTATTTGAAAGGAAATTTGCATTTCAGTCATTTGATGTCTTAATATATAATGTTATTTCTTGTCGCAGATATTTTCCCAAACCATGGTGGAGATAATCTCTTAAAATTACAGCCTCCGTTAAATCTTCTACTTTACGTTATTTATATGCACTTTCTTGCTACCCTTTCTGTTGATAGAAAACATAAGTAATATTTAAGCATATTTTAAACTCTGTTTCTTTACTTGCGGAAAGTAAAGCGTTTGAATTACACCCTGTCATCATGTTACACTGCACTGAAAAACACGACACTGTATAGTGTACTATCCTGGCAATTTAAGTTATGTGCATTCATGTAGACTTTCAATAAAGCGAAATAGGACGTTGACAACATTTTTTTATCCAAAAACTTGAATCCTAATAAACTTTTGCTTTATAAATCGCAAAAAAGTAGTTTGAAGATGTCTCACTAAAGACGTTTTAAGAAGTTACTAATTCCTCGAAAGCAAAATATGAAAGCTTTAGTCGAATGTTTAACTCCGTAGAATAAATGTTAGAAAGCCCCCAAACTGTGATAATATACAAAACAAGGACTGAAATAATACAGAATAAATATATGGGATAGGGGCAATCGACGCAGTCAGTCCGTTGTGTTGGAACGCCGAGCTATGACTTGATGCTATGATGTTGTGGAAAATTATGTGGAAAATATTCCCTATAGACTGTAGAGGACGCTGAGAATGTTGAGTGCAGATCAGAGTTTGACGTTGTAGAGAGAGGTTGTATTGAGAGAGGAAGAAATCAAATTAATAGGATTTTCAAAGTGTATAATGTATATATCTGTACAAATTATGTATATAATTAAATAATCAAGATTTAAAGGGAGTGTCAATTATTTAGAGAGGAATGTCAATTAATAACAAAATAAGAACCACCGATAGAGACACTGACTGAGTGCTTAATATATGGTATAATTTCCGAAGATGTTACCGTTAGGTTATGGTTGAAAATTAGATATGTAAATATTGCGTGTATTTTAACAGTTTTTCAACGTAGCTAACGATCTGTCGTGTGTGTTCTTCACATATATAGCATGGATGTTATCAAACTTAGTTACTTTAGCTTTAGATAAATATAATAATATAAACAATTCAACACAAACAAAATGTTTAAATAGTGGGCATAGACTGCCAAACAAATTAACTGAAAACCTACCCTAGCGTTGAAAACTTTTAACTTTTCAATAAAAGATTGCGCAGTTGCAGCAAGTCCTCATATTGAAAATGGACAAATATAACTAAAAATACATATTCCAACATATTTAGATAATTATAGGAAGAATGTAGACAAAAAATAAACAGAAATCAAGCCCTCAGGGCTCTACGCACCATAAATAAACAGAAATCAAACACTCAGGGCTCTACGTAAGCACTCGGGACTTTACGCAGAATCTTGCCTTATGGTGCGTAGAGCCTTGAGTGCTCGATTTCTGTTTATTTTTCGTCTACATTCTTCCTATAATTATCTAGCTCTGTTGGAATATTTATTTTTAGTTATCTTTGATAAATATATCATAAATTAGTAGCACTTTAGCTTGCTATCTGAATATTGCATATTTAGTATCAGCTGAAGGTAAATAGTGAAAATTTTAAAGATAGCAATCTTTCTTCAACCAGAATCATAAACTTTTTAAATAAAACAATTATTTTTATTTATGGGTTTATCAAAAGAATAGTTTTCTTCTAGTCTGAAAAAAACAAAACTGAACAGCTTTCACACAACTTGTTCATTTTCGTCAAATAATAATTCTTTTCTATTGACAATTTCTCCCTGAACAAAATATCAATTCATTCATAAATATTTATAGCAGAAATAATTCCTTTTAAAGACCTGTGCATATCCACATAATTATTGAAAAAAAAAAATAGTTTTAGATTTTTTTTTTTTTTTTTTTTTTTTTTAACCCATGAAGATTTCCCACCCAGAGAGAACACCTTATTTTCTAAAACCTCTCTACATTTTTTTTAAGAACCACCAGACATGACGTCCCATTTTTTTTCTTCCCCACTGCAGAATTTTTTTCTTCGCTATTTTCACTCTCATTTCCATTTTTCGTAGTTATCTTTTGTCTGATAAAATGACATTTGAAAGGATGTTTTTCAGTTCTCATTTATTTCTAACACGTCCATTTTTCTTGCTTTACTTATTTAGCTCCTTCAAAAACGAGTTAAACCGTAATTGGTGGCAGAATAATTTTTTTTCCCCTTCATCTTTTATAAAGTGCTTGTTGTGCGAGTTTTTATTGTTAGTAATTGCAGACGATTTCGTACGCAGACTTATTTTTCGTTTTAATACTTTTTTTTTTTTTTGCGCTTACTTAACTTTTTTCCCCCCTACTTGACGCTATTTGTCGTGTCCTCTATCTTATTAGTCCTTTATTGGTTGGCAACCAATTCTTTATCGGAATTAAACGCTGACAAGTGTTCGATCCGCGATGCAAATGGGTTTGGGTGCCTTAGTTATTTATTCATTCCATTTTTATTGTGCTGCTCAACATTTACGCCACATTTTAACAAGAAAGTGACAAATTTAGCCAAAGGAACGAGACGTTCTTAATAAAATGATAAATCATTATGACTCACGCAGACGTTTCCGTTCATACTAATGAGAAATAAATTTTGTGTAATTTAAAATTTGTTCTTTAAACTCTTTTGCGCGAGTGCTTGAGCTTTAATTAACTTAATATTACCGGTACAGTATGATTGATTTTCGTTTCATAAACGCTACAGCACCTGCTCCTATGCATTAATAATAAAAAAAAGTGTTTCTAAACCATTATACGGGATACAATACTTTTAGTGGTGTATGAAGGAAGATAAATTGTGATGAAGTGCGAAGACTATAGAAGTGGCAGCTCTAAGGAAGATGGATAAGTTCCTTTGAGCTTTCACCTTAAAGAACAATTCTGTAATTATAATTGCATTCAGGGCTGTTGTTAATCTATCACAGGCTTTTTATCTGTTTCCCTCCCACTGTCATTCATATAAAACAGTGTTAAAAATTGTTTTTTTTCTTCGGTAGATGCTGTTTTAAAATTTTTGTATTACTCAGTTATGTGAATCTCATTCTGTCTCTCTTTTGCAGATATATTCTCACACAATGTTATACCTGATATTTTAGGAGTTGATATTCCTTACCTGATACTGCTGTTGCCAAATACTAGGAAGTATTCACTATCGTTCGTACTCGGTGATAAATCATGGATTAGCAAAATATTTCTTCTGCAGACATCGCTTAAGAAAGATTTGTATTATCAATTATTTATTTTATTGCTATTAGACTATTGTTATCAAGGTATATAATATAAGAGTACATTAAGTTTTAACGTAGGATTACGTTCCTGCATAACGGTCTTCCGGGAAGCAAAATTTCAAGTGTCCTGCGTCGTGAGTTATAATTTTGGCAACGCGCCAAACCCAGTCTGTATCGTTTAGGCAAGCAGTAAACAGTTAAACAAAAAAGTACCAAAATGCGTCAAAATTTTGACATATCTATATATATGTGTATATATATATATATATATATATATATATATATATATATATATATATATATATATATATATATATATGCATATATACATACAAAAGAGGTAAGCAACAATAAGTAATCCTACGTTAATAATCCGCGGTAGTTTCGTTAGAAGAGACTACCTGAATTTTTTTTAAAATTAAGATACAATAGAAATTTCAAAGGAAGAAATGAATAAATGAGAAATTAATTGTGAAAGTTAAGGCTGCTGTGTATTAACCCTATTGGATTCGCTCACTTCAATATTAACCTATGGAGAAAATTTTTCAACTATTTACAGCTATATAAATGCTGATAATCCAATGAAAATGGCTATTTTCAGACAGCCTGAACTTTTCTACACCTTGCAACAGGATTCATTTTAAAAATTTCTTCCACCAAAGGAATTTATGAGCGCTTAAAACACACTATACCAGATTTTCCCTGAATAATTTAAATTTCGGGAAGGACTTTCGGTCTATAGATTTAACGTGCTCATATATAGCCTAGACACGAAGGTATTTAATGAACAAAATATGGCCGTTTAGAGGGATGGCCGGCTAGAGAAGTTTCACTATATCTCTCTGTATATATATATATATAATGAATGATTAAAACGCAAGTGTATTAATCAATTCTAAATTCATTAATTCATTAATTAATTCATTTCATTTTCTTTTCTATTTATAAATGTAGCTGTTCGAAATTTCCTTGCTACAATGCTCACAGCAAGCAATTTGTATAGTAACGTTAAATAGTTCAGTTTTCATTGCTTTTATCTACAGTGGCCATGTTAATGCATGAACTACTTATGGTACAGCATTTCCAACCCCTTATTAGCGAGTGATTAGATGAATTTGGCATGAATCTTGTCTCTGAGGGACACTTCATCCTCCACATAAACTTCAGAAACACATATCAATCTTGTAGCGTTTGTGGCACGCCTCTAATTCATAACTGTCAACAACAAACGATCTGTTTTGTCTAACTGCCATGTTTTATTTTCCTTCTTCTAAGCTTCCAATTTTTTTTCGAATATTTAAAAAGCACCTTATTTATTTCTTCATGCGAGTGATTTAAATATATGTATATATATAAAAAAAAAAGAAACTTGAAATTTCGAGGTTAAAATTTCCATGATGGATAGAGACGTAAAAAGTATACAACTTCTGTCAAATCATTAAGTAAATTCTTTTATTTTTTAATTTTTGGATGTGGTAGATAAAGTTTTCCAGGCCCGCAGCTAAAAGTATTTCTCTTGCACAGTTTTGAGATAGATTCAAAGTACCATTTAATCTGATTTTAAACCATTGAAACTGCTTACATTTTTTTCTTGTTCTTTAGAAAAACCCTCTAGGGATTTTTATATTATTTTGATAAGTCAAAAAAATTTCAAAAATGGCTCAAAATATTTTTAAAAAATATATAGTTCTCTTTTGAAAGCGTCTCAGAGCTCTGTACATTCCAAATTAATCAGTAGCAACTTAAGTTGTTTAAAAGTGTTGTTGTGTTGTTGTTGCTTATGCCACTTGATCGACAGCGACATGAGATTAAGTATCGAAGGCTATAGGCGATGATGGTGCGGTTCCTATTTTGACTGGCACCACAAGGGTCGGAGTCCGACTTGGCCAAAGCACCAGTCCCGTAATTTTGAACCAAGTCAAGTGACGAGACCAGAACACTTGACCCTACACATCCTGAGGTAATTTTGAGAACTTGGAGGACATTGCAGTGACGACAGATTTTACGTGCACCAACTGCCATTAGTGTACACGGTAGTGGATTTGTCAGCGACGAGCATCGAACCAGTGATTTTCAGATCACTAGCCCGCTGCCCTTGTCAACTGGGGTACTGCGCCCTAGTTGTTTAAAAGTTTTTGTGCGTATTGAATTAGACTTACATTTAACTAATTTATATACTATCAACATTTAATAAAAACTGTTTACAATACTATACTTCAGCACATTTTCTTTTAATAAAATAGAAAAGTATTTTTTTTGTTACCTCCTCTGGAGAAGCAGTGTCAACGTTCATTTCAATAAAGTGAATTCGACCAGTTTTTCAGCCAATACCTCCCCAAAGTTATGAGAAGATTTAATGGGGTTCGGGAAACAAGTCTGTATTTTTTTTCATTATTTGCACTCATTTCACAATGACTTTTTTCCTAAGTGTCTTTGTCTAAAGATCTTTACACACAAAAGAAAAATCCTTTAACAATATGAAATTTTCTTTATATAAAAATTTAAAAGTTCAAACTTTCAATCTCAGTTACATTTTGGCAAATCTTAAGAACTGATAACCCTATTTGTTCAACTTTTCTCGTTTTCCCAAAGGAAAGGTTTCAAATAAATTTATGTTCAAGGTTCATAAAAATTTTATTTATAACATTTAAAATCATTTCAAAGTAATTTTTTTCTGATTAGTTTTTTGCTTCAGGGAAAATATCTATTGAAATTTCACTGTAAATCAAAAATTGTGAAAGTACTTCTGTGCTACTAGAACTAAAAATCTGTGCAAAATTTCGTATAGATACCATAACGAGCCCGAAGCATTCTATAGGTTAGCGAGTTGGAATTGGGTACAGAGGGTGCATTCGTGTCTACGCTGGGTATGGGCACGTTAAATCTATAATAGCGCATACAGATTGGTACAGAGTTCTCTGCATCTGCCAGTGATTTATGTCTCTCTGTACTCTGTACTATGTGTGGATCGCCTCCTCTGGCGGTCCATCAAAGAAAGAGTGGGGGGTCAGCGGGTCAAATGGTGTCGAGCGGGGTCGGGGGAGGCACCACATCAAAGAAACCTCGCGGGTGGGAATGGGGGTGGTTCTAAATACCGTGTCTAATGTTACCGTGACTAATGTGATGACAGGAGTCGGGGATCTGCAGGCAGAGAACTCTGTACCAATGTATATGCACCATTAGCCTGAATGTCCCTCCTTCAGGTTTGTCGGGGTGGGACGAGTATAAGAGCCCCCTAGACGTCACTTCTTTAGGTGCTTGTTCTACATTATAGTGACAGTATATTCACCGGCAGGCCAGCTTATTCAACCAGCTTATTCAACCAGCATATTCAACCTCGGTAGGCCTTAGAAGCTATGTTGGGCCCTGTCATTGGATCATTAAAAAAGATACCTTTGAAGGATGGCAAATAATAAAATATTCAGTTTCGAGGTAAATTAAAGTCCAGATGGAAGCAGGGCACAGAAAGATAGTACAGCATAGAAATGGAGTATCGGACAATGCATTCATTGTGGATACATGCAGTTTGTTTTGTTTTGAGAATTTTCTGTCTCGGACCCCTTAAGAAAGTTTTTCCAGCTATACGCTGATTCTTTTGTTCTTGTTTTAGATTCCTAAACACCAGATGAAGACAAATGAAAGTATCCAATGCTTCTGTTTCATTTAAGGATGTGCCGACACGTTTTGAAAGGACTCCAACTCTGTATTCTGCGACTACACGAGACGTTCGTATAGGTAAAGTAGAAAGAATTTGGCCAAGAGCCGAGCTGCAGGGACATTTCTCATCGTCTGAATGTGTGCTTCAGGGACACAGATCACTCTTTTGCTTCACCTGCGACACACCTTTAATTTATAACTGTCAACATTAAACAAGGTCCTTTATCTGACAGTTTATTTTCAGCTGCCTACTAAGCGCAAAGCTAGTATTATTTTGGTATAAAAGCTGCGGTGAAGTCTTCTTTCCTTCATCTAAGTAAACTTCTTATTTATCAACAATAAGTGTAAATTACCGCAAATAGTATGCTTGGGGCATTACCAAGTTTTTTGCTTTTCAGCTTCTGTTAAACCTTTCATATTTCTTCCTGAAAATAAAATCGTCTTACTTTAGAAGCTTGTAATTCCATAAGCATTTTAGAGGCTTGCTAGATACTCTGTTGGAACTTATGGGTTTTTATGTACAGTCGACCCTCGATATTTTCTGTGATTTCATTATCTGGGAGTTTTCAATCAATATTTTGGTAGAAATCTCTGTAGAGATTTGTGGCCAACTGCAGCACTAGTATTGTTATAGTTTACAATACAGCACTGTGGACTGTCCTGGATATAATTGGGATTTAATAATCTGAATGGTATTTAGACAATGTAATTGCGTTAACACGCCATACATGTACTATGTGCCTTTCTGTCCCGCTCTGTGTGTTAGCAGACTGCAGTGTTGATGCTGAAGTTTCCAGTTTATAAGGCAACTTGTTTCAGCACATTGAACTGTTTTAGTTATATATTTACTTATTCATTGTGAGTTTGAGTTACGTAGAGTCAACGTGGGAAGTTGACCATACATTTCATCCATTTCATCCATTTTCCAATTTAAGGGAGAAAGGAAAGATCTGCCCCTCTAAATCTAGTGAGAGCTGACAGAGTTTTCCAAATTCTATTTTAACTGTCAAGTGCTCAAACGCATGTAAAACAAGATGAGAATTTAAAAAAAGGGGGGAGGGATTCGTTTGCTGTGAATGTCTCGTTGATCTGTTCAGTCATATAAAACACGCCAAATTTGTCATTTTAAACTTTAATATCCACAGGTGCCACATCGATGAATTTAATATCAAGGTGGGGTATTTTCAACCCAAAATGTACATGATAGTAGGTATCTTTCAACCCAAACAGAACATGGTGGTTCATACTTTCGATCTCCAAGAAAACACTCTTACTACGCATAAAAAAGTTACAAACAATTTTTGATACAGTGCCGTCTACTGGTGAGCCATTGAGGAGGTTGAGGTTATTCAACAGCATGTGCTATTTAGTAATCGATAGTGCTGTTTATACCTTGTTTAATGACTGAACACATTAGGTCTGTCTACTAGAATATTTTTTACCTTGACCCTCTTCGTATTCTTGGCCAATTGATGGCCGAATGGCTTGGGCGCTGACATCCTTTTTGAGATCCTTTGGGTTCGAGTCCCACTGTTGGCATGGATGTTAGTAGCCGTTCGGAATCGGCTTTAAACCGTAGGTCCCGGTCTAATTAGCCCTCGTGTAGCAAAATGTTGACCGTAACCAAACATCGTATTCTTGTTACTGAGAAATAATTTTGTTACTATATATATATATATAAGAGTATAAGAGGATGTTGGATTATTATGCTTTTTAAATGAAATCCTTTTGGTTAGGTAATTGTATCAATCCTTTCATTTCAATTCTTATTCCAAATGTTATGTAAAGTGTTTACTTTGAAACTATTCTCCTTTTCTTTCATGATTTTTCTAAAAGTAATGTTATAAATTTCTTGGAAATCGAGAAATAAACATTGAGCATGAATTATTCCTATTATAGCATGTTAAATAGTATCCTTGTTTCTTAAGACAGACAAAAAATATTTAAATTGTAGATAATTCCTAGTTGTTTTGAAATCTATGAAGCATTTAATAAAAAAAAAAATTAATTCTTTCTTACGTCAAGATTTTATTCCGAATATCAAATACACATTGCACAACATTCTCCTGAACCACAGGAAAAGATCTATGGATAATTCATCAATGTCAAAAGGAACTAAAGCTCTTTCTCTCTACAAAAGTGCTTCCTTTCTCGAGTTTAATTTTAATCAGGTTATTGCTTCAAATAGATTATTCTTTCATGTCTTTTATATTTTAAACATTCTGTAAAAATTTAAGAAGGTTTTTGTTCTCACAGCTTCACATGTAACGTCCTATGATGTTCAGTTTCAACTTGAATTAAAAATGAAGCGTTGATTTTTTAGGGGAATTGGAAATTAAATTATTTTACTTAAACTATTTTATTATACTATTTTACTTTTGTGAAATGATAGTGTAAAAATAAAGTTTAATAACTCTTAGTTTATAAAGACTTTTTTCAAGTATTATTTTTGTGATTTAATGATTTATGCATGCCCCAGGTAGCCTAGCGGTAACACGTCGACTTTCAGCGCCGAAGGGACTCGGTTCGAATTCCGACAAGTGCCATTAAATACCTTCATGTCTAAGCTGAATATGGGCACGTTTAATCCGTAGACCGGAAAGTCCTTCTATGAGGTCAGAGAGGGTGAGAATAGTACGATCCCCCAGATGTCGTCCCTGGGGTTGCTCAGTTAAAATTGAGGTGGCATATAACAAAGACGGACACCGACCCTTGTAGTGCTATTATAAACGGTAGCCGCATCCCTCAGCCTGCAACCCTATACGGACCTGGTCTGGAACTTTCGGCCAGGGTGCATTAGCAACAACAACGACAATGATTTATGCAGAACAAAATCTAACGCCCAGAGATTTTCTTCTGCATAAATCATTGTTGTTTCTGAGTCGTAAAATTGCCGATTTATCAGACAAAACCATTATATTAGCGTTCATTTTCCTGCCATTTGTCATTTCACACCCTAAGTGAAAGGCTACACAAGCTTACCTTGACTGATTTGATAAAAGTACATTCATTTATGTAAAAAAGTTACTTTCAATTCGAATTAATATTTTACCCTGTCGATCTACACCATTTCTTCGAATTGTAGTATCGATCAAACATTTTCTGTCATTTTTTTAAAAATCTAAGATTATCTTTTCCAATACAAAGGCCGAACAGACAACAAAAGAAAAAGTGAAGATGCAACAGGTTCATGAGTTACAGCTAGATCTTCAACTGATCTCACATACAACTTCGTGTCCACCAGAATTCAAAGGTACGTAAATCTTGGTGAAAGATATATAACTCTCGGTGTAGAGAATTTAACGGCAAAAACATTTTGTTCCAGAATGAACAGAAAACGATGTAACATATTTTTGTAATAAAAAAAAAAGATAACTGAAAGATGATTCTTAAACTGAAATTTTTAGTTCGCGAATAAATACATTACTTTTTTGAAAAAATTAGTCGCCAAGTTGTACAACGTATTTTGCAATGTTGTATTCATTAATTTGTAAGCATCTGCTTTTGAACAACTTTTTTTCACAAAATTTTAATATGACTTAAAACCAAAATATGTGTAGTGAGTTTTAAAAATAATTGATAGTATGCAAAGCTCCAGATTTTTGTGCTGATTAATGCACGAGTGTGCTTATAAAAATAATATAATACAAATATAACATTTAATACTATTAAAAAATAAAAAAATTAATATATATATATTGGTTTATATAGGTTTTATTAAAATATTAGTAAAACTTACAAATATATTACTATTTCTTCTTCCTGACAGCTGAAATATTTCATGATGCAGATAATTTTAAAGCTCTGACAAAGTGTCAAAATTAATTTTTTAAATAATTTTTTTATGTCCTAAGACTTCTGTCTTTATTTTTACAAAAGTAATCTGTCCCGGCAACTCTAACTCAAATTTGTTGTGTAACATTCTGAACTCCCATTTACCCGCACCAATTCACACGTAAATTCAAATCAGGTCTTTTATACCAAAAATAAAAGCATAAATTTAAATTATAACAAAAGTTTTTCCAACTTTCAATCTTCCTCCTGAAAGAGGTTTTTTTTTTAAAGCTATGTGAAAGTTTAATGTTTTTCTTCCCTGATTTACAAATTATTATCCTCGGGTAATCTGTAGTGTATCTATATTTCTGAAACCCAATGCCTATATATTTCGGTGATAAGGCAGGTATTTTCGGTTTACATAGGTGTTTTGAAGTATCTTCAGAGTGCAAAGATTTAATCCTCAAAAGTGAAGCCGAATATTTCACCAGAGTATTATTCCTCAAACCTTCGAGTTTGAAAGTGACTTAAACTGATGTTATCATTATTAAATTTTCCCTATTACCCTTTTTTTTAATCTTGTTAGTTAGTTCCAAACTTACAAGGGACTTGACAAAAATAATATTCCAATTTACCTTAATGACAATCTTTACAAACATTGTACAGGAAATGAACTAGGTAACAACTTCGGCAAGCTGTAAATTTGACCTCAATGTGTTGGTGCTATACTGGGTCCTCATATTTACCTCATTAACTTGTGTCCACCATAATGTTTAACATGTTGTTTATGAGCATTACATAAGGATCTTTGGAAGCCCATTCCGACTACCGTAAGACTTTGTGACTGCAGGTGTAACTTTGTGACACATTCTAATTTTTTCTTATTTTGGATCTTGGGCAGCGACCCTGATACCGGGTAGGCACCACAAAGACACCTAGTGACCAGTGTCTGAAGCTTCTGCGCGCCATTTGTCTTCGCTGGCCAGTGTATTGTCAACCTGTTGTCAAGGTATTGACTCAAACTTCGGAAACTTTGTCTGCTGAAGGCTAACATCTTATACAACCAATTACAACGGGAAATTATTTTTTATTGTCAATGTGTTGGTTAAATTGTGGGGCAATATAACTTTTGTGTAGTGATATTTCCGAGAGATGTGAGAACATAACCTAAATATCGAAAGGTGACGGGGGTTACTTTGTGACACATTGACACTGTCACAAAATAACCCACAAAGTCGACCCACCTCCTCCAGCCACTTGATGTTGCATTTTTCCGTTCTCTAAAACACCACTGGAGAGAAAGTATTGACTATCTGGAAAAATAATACCCGAAAGATCAGAATGTGCCGAAAGACGAATTTCCTCATCTTCTAAAAGAACTGATGGCTGCCCTGGGCACCCGAGATCTCCTTGATGTCAAGATATAGATAAAGCTATCCAATAATTTTAATAGGTATATATAATTGTGTATCAAGCTTTTGATAAGCGTTTTACTGTCTAACTTTGAGTCAAGAAATTTTTACTCTTGGATTTCAAGGCGAAAACACAGATGTCACAAAGTAACCCCAATGGGCGGGGCAACTTTGTAACACATTTTAACTTTAATTTCTCAATAGTAATTAAAGATCCCGGTTAGCGCAGTACATTACTTTGTAAGAAAAGGATGTACCAATGTTTTGCAATTTTTCATTTTGGGCTGTTTTTAAAACTGATCGACTGGCACAAGAAAAAAGTTAAAATCCGTCACAAAGTAATCCCATCTTACAGTAGTTGTAATTGTCAGTTTCAATGGTACCACTTGTATCTTTCTATTCCCGAGACTCCTTTCCTATTCCAAGTATCTGTTCACAATTTTCATTTTCTTTTCAATACGGGGAGACTATCAAAGTATAGTCTTAGTTATTTTCTTACGGCCTGCACAATGTATACCTTGTCCACGATTGAAAGGTTATACGAAAGCGTTTTCTAGTAAAGAGGTATTACGCAAAAATACCATTAAAAACAGAAAGAGAGGCTGTCGAAACTGCAACTCGTGTCCAGAATATGACTAAGATCGATTACGCACTTCTGCTTTACTGAAAACACAATTAGCATTCGCGCTTGACGCGAGGAGTTGTCGATAATTTATCAATGTCAAAAAGAAGCAGAATTCACTTTCTTTGTCTTTCGCGGAGCATGTTTTGAAAAGTATAAAGAGGGCAAACAAAACCAGTGAAGAATTTCTTCGTAGTCAGTGATACATTTTGGCAATTAACGCTATTGTTTCAATGCGGTTTTCATGCGTGTTCCTAACGTAAAGATTGAATAAAAAAGATACATCTTTCAAATGTGTTTTCTGCTTGAAGAGTTTCAATTTTGAGATTGTCTGGAAAATGTCATCTGTTTGTTTCGTCCAGCTGTTAAGCGATAAGTCAGTGTCTAGAATCTAGGTTGTGACCAATAGTATGGAGTACAAATGACCCAAAACTAAAATGTGTTGTCAGACAGGCAGCATATCATGAGTGATGATATCCTCGGGACATCCGATTTCGAGCTTTCGGTGGATAACTAGCTTTTTCTATAATGGAAATACCGTGTAGTTCTAGGATATTCATAATACATCTTTGTAAATGTTCAGATCTGATAAATCCACTTGATATAATTCAAAAATCTTTCAAATTTCAGATGTTTTCAGTAGTTTTAGCAGAAAATTCATCAGAATTTAGGAAAAGTTTTGAATTTTTAAATTTATTCGACGCATTCGAAAAAACTAAATCAAAAAATTTGTATAGGGGTTTGTTTAGAACCTTCAAAATTCTTGAGAATGACAAACCTTGATAACTGAGAAACTTACAAGATGTTGTTAAGAAAACCACAGGAAATTAGTTTGTGCATTTCTATATAAATATCAAATAGCGCTTAAGTTTCTTTTTCCTTTGTCGCTCAGAATCTATAACGTGCCCCTGAAATCCGTGGGCATAAGAAATTTGCTACTTCACTCTTCAATGCGTCAGTCAATATTTTATGATTGTTGCCTGTAGAAGCACTGAATGTTATAAGTTTCTTTTACCAATGTTATAAGTTTGTTGTCTTTCGATCACACATCGTGGTGTGTGGTCGAAAGACGGTTAAGAACTAAACTAAGAGGACGTAAAAGAAAAGCTGTGTGTGTGGCCATTGATAGCGATTAAATGACTATAAATATTGCAAGATAGATGGACGTTATTTTGTGGCCCACAATAAAACTTTCAGATAATGGTCAAAGTTGTATTTCAAACGAAAATCATGGTGGGGAGGTACTTGGTAGGCTATGAACGGGAGCAGTACAATAAGGGACCAATTAGGGCTGGAGCTGCTGAGAGAAAAACAGCCCAATTCCCAATGAGAGAAAAGGGGGTGGACCAAAATGGCCCCGGTAAACGGAATACAGACCCTCCAAGAAAAATAAAGCGAGAGAAGGTCCAGAGATTGCGCTGGCTGTTTTTTTTCCTAGAGCTCGGACGATATAGAGTGCCAATTGAACTGTCTCGGAGTCTAGCGGTAATTCCTGGAATTCGATATGATGATCCTGAATATGTCATGATATGGGCCTCTGTCAATGAAGTCATTTCATCGCTGTATTCTTCAAAAGTAGTAAGTGCCTCCCGATAGATCCTAAAAATAATTTCTTCGACCAAATAGTTTGCCTCTGGTTCTTATTCCTCATGGGTTAAATGATAATATAAAGGGGAATATTATTTTGTTATTAATTACACTTTAAAAGATTTTTTAGCATTGTCAAATAAATGTATGATAAAGGCCAATTCTCAGTGTTTCCTTGCTTGCCCCAACATATGCACACATCCATTGTTTTAAGGTAATTTTACAACCTATATCGCCAGATTCTGGTTCTTTTCGATTCAGAGACTTTTAATTCAAATTTAATTAGATTAATTCTGTTAAGTCTTCTACAGAGAGAAGGAAATTTAAATTAAAAAACAATCAGATGTGGTTTCATTGATAACAGCTCATTGGGACTGAGTGGTGTAATTAAGGCTCTTTTTTATTTTCTCCCTAAAAATACATTCCCTCATTAAAAGTCAGTTTTTAATGGCGAGATGATACAACAAGTCAGTGTTTGAGCAAGACAGAGAAAGTGGTAAGACAATAGAAAGGAAACAGAAAGGACGGTGGTTGTTAAATCTAACTGTGAGTCACACTGCGGACGGAAGAAGATAAATTATACACACTCAAACTTCTTCTGAAGACACAATTAGCTCTCTCACTGTACATGAAAGGTTTTCGACAATTTATCAACGTCGGCGCAAGAAAGCTTTCGCCTGACACCCTTTTTTCTTCTGCAGTCGCATTTTTTGAATATCCTGTTCAATGAAAATAAAACCATTATAAAAGGGAAAAAATCAATTGATCTTTTGAAATTTTCATTAAGGCTTTACTTTAGATTATTTAGTAATGAACTTTACATTATTTTTCGTGAAATCATCTATTAAATAAATTTATGATACCGATAAAGCTGTTCCCACTTAAATGCAATCGACGTTAATGAGAGGATATTACAATATTAATTTATTCAAATTGCAATTTTCCTTTCATTAGCGTCAATGTCAGATAATGATACACTGTTAAGATTTTTTTAAAATTAGTTTATTAGGATTCATATATTTTGTGCTTATTATCGAGCTCTTCTGTTTCGCCAAGACATCGTACGCTATAATGGAGAATGAGTTGAGTTGAGTTGGTTGATAGCGCTACGGTCAACTTTAGTTAAACAGGGGCTGATTTATCCGAGACCTGCAGTCTAAAGCTTATTCCGACAGCCTTCAAACATCCATGGCAACAGTAAGACTCGAGTTCATAGGCTCTGGGACCAATTAACTATTTCCCTACGGGTTGGGCTGGCATGTATCCCAAGAATATGGGCCCAAGAATGATGCATATATATATATATATATATATATATATATATATATATATATATATATATATATATATATATATATATATATATATATGCCCCTTAATAATTATAGATAAACCCCTTAATGGCCGTTCTTACAAAGGGGTATGAAATTTCCCGTTCTAAAGAGGGAATTGGAAAAATGGGCCCCGCAAGCCAAAGGTTAACTAGTAGCTATTCGGCCATCATCTGGCCATTTATACAGAAAATGAACTCTATTGACATAGAAAACCTTGTGTTTTAACATGAACATTCTGATGCATAACCGTTAAAAAAGTATACAGAAGTGATTTGTTTTGAGGTTTCTACGATTCTAGGGTACATTTGTTAATGTAGATGTTAAAGCTATATTTACTCCCTTCCAGAAAAGTTTAAGGAAAATATCCTTTCCCAGCACTACCCTGAGTTCCTTTTAGTAGAAATATAAGTTATCATAACCGTAATCATTTGCTCTCAAAATGGTCCTCTTTATTGTGTGGCTTTAAAAGCATAATTTTCAATGACATACATTACCTTTTCGTTATTAGTGGATATTAAACACAAAGACGTAAAAAAAACAATTTAAATAAAAGGAATATTTTTACAGTTTTGAAAACCCTACAAGTTCATTAAAAAACTGATCCTTCAGCTCAAATCTTCTTTTTTTAATTATATGATTGAAATGAGTGAAATACATGTTCCCTTATTCGTTGGCTGAAATTTAAAATCGGAATTTTTTTTATATATTTCTATTTTTCAGATGGCAATGTTTCCTATATTTAACATCGAATTTTCTCCGAGTTTATTCATTCTTTGAGTAAGCTAACAATGTAACAAGATATACTTTTAATCCTTTTCTGAGCGCCAAAAAAGCTCAGATCGGGGATATCATTAATAATAACTTTATTTAACACAACTCCGGTTCTCACTGGTTTCTCCGTGCTATAAATGTAAGCTCTAAACTATTTTTAAAAGTAAAGATATAAGCAGACACGCGGTTGAAATCTGTGTTCCAGCATGTTTTCAGACACAGACTTTCTTAATTGATGAGCGCCTGTAATTGGCGGTAAAGAAAAGGCTGCCACATTAGATCATGGGCTTAGAAAGAAAGAAGATGGATTACAGAAGCAGTTCCCGTTCTGAACTTACCATCCGCTCTTTTCCTTGACGCTGTAAGATGCCAATATTAAAACGCCGTCGACATGAAACAGATCTATACTTTAACTAATTTCTTGCCACACCTTTGCTAAGCGAATGGAGAAGTTCGAGATACAGTGCACAATCTGTGAAAGAAGAAAAAGTTGGAAAGTTTAATTCTTTTATTTATAAGGGATAATTTTTAAATTTTTGCCTAGAATGATTCGCATTATACTATATTTGAGAAATAAGTTTCTGGAACAATAATAAAAATACCCTTCCACAAGCACTGCCTAAATCTATGATAATGAAACAGTGAAAATTTTTACGAAAATTTTTACAAAATCTATTAATTATGACCGATTGAGTATCTTTTTTACATGTTTTTATTAATTCGCCTTCTTGTTTGTTTGTCTGTGTGTGTGTTTGCCCCGTACAAATCTTGCAATCGATTTTTAACTAACTTCCCGACAAGCTAGACATTGAAACTTTTAGAATAGCTCAGAACACGATGACAAGGCATTATTTTAATACTTTTAGCCATCTTTAAGCAGAACTTAATCATTTTCAGTTAATTTTGTTTTGTAGACAAGTGGAACCATCTATCGGCAGGGATGGGATTGAAAAGTTAAACGCAAGTTAACTTCCAATTAACGTCATTTTCTTTCAAGTTGATGGGATAATTCATCAAAAAAATTTAAAAAAAGTATTTATTAATACATAGAATTGTCAAGTTTAAATGATTCAACAGAAAATTTAAAAACATGATATATAAAAAGTTCTTTTTATCTTGTAATTATTTACACATTAGTCAGGAAATTCTATAACATCTAATACCACAAACTTTGTTAAAATTTTCATTAAAAGTATTGGCAAATTTATAATGTGTTATCTTTATCTATAGGAATTTAGAAATTATATTAAATTTGGAAACAACATTTATAGGCATACCAACAGAAATTATAGAATTTTCACATTCCACAGCTATACGTATCCCTTTTCCAGTATTTTTTTAGCACAATCACCATAAAGATCTACTCTATCTTTATCTTTATACTCATCTGCTGCAGGAGATAATAAGTTTTTTAAAATAAAAGTTTATAAACTGATAGATATCGCCTTATTTCCATATGTATAACAATATGAGTAAAATAAAGGACTAACCATAAATAGATAACATATGGGCCGAAGGGAGAATTTGGTAATTATCATCAAACGTCGCAAATAACCTCTTCATATTTCAAAGTATTAGTACATCGTGAGTCAAAGAGCACGGAAGAGAGACTGAAGAGCTAACTGTTCTTTACAACAAAAGTAGCTCTTCTGACTGAATAGAAGTTTTACATTTTTAAGTCCATGTTTTTACCACAGGTTCTCACAACTTTTGACAGAATTGTTAAATTCAAAGCTGCTATACCAAGTACTGTAGACTAAAAATCACCAAGTGTCTTTGAAAAAATTATCAGTTTATTGGGTTAAAAAACCTAGCTTTTTGATAAAAACGCTCTTTTTGCACTTTATAAAATAGAGTATACATCGAAGCACACCTTAATGGCGGATTGCTGTCTCACTTTAAGCCCCTTTTACATACAGTCCACGATCTTAGGTACCATAGGTCTAGATTATTTGTTACATCTCTTCTTGATCATTTCATCACGCGACGTTGTTAGTTCCAGCGACGAAGTTTTGACTTCTAGATACAACATTCTCAATTCTCCCAGCAGTAAGTTTCGATTGAGAGCAACTTCTGCAGGTTCCTTCACCTTCTGCTGTTCTAGTTCACGCTCTCCAGCCTAACATCTTTTTAATCCGTCTTGAATCAGCATTTTCTATTTTAATATTCCTCGGATATAGAGGAAGCACAGTATTGCATCTTTCCTCTTAGTTTTTTTTTCACACTTCGAGGGAAGGTGACTCGAGGCAGTCGTATATTGCAAAAGATACGACCGGAAAGAAAATATAAACAGATACTGGCTAGAACTCCAAAGACTCGTATTTTGAATTTGGATAGTTCACTTTCAAAAGGATTGGCGAAATTAAAAAACTTGATCTAGTCCAGAAGAACTAAGCATTGCATTTCGATGTACCTGAGACCTGTTCACTTCGATATTGTCTTAGACCAGCTGAAGGTGCCCCAAACTAATAAATCTTATAAGTTTAAATAAGAAATTAAACTGATGAATGCTAGACTGACGCCTGATAGGAAAGATGGCCTAATAGGCATTACACCATTTAACTTCCTTATCTGAATAAACATTCAATCCATTACCCACCTCCGAAACATTTATAGATTCCCTACGTATGTATTCGAATCAGCCTGTTAGCGAGATTGGGAAACAAGGCCTCAATTTTTATCTGTCCCCTGAACGTCTTCCGCTTAAATAACGCGTTGACGTCTGCATAGAAATCTGGACGAAGATGGAGTAGCAAAAATTACGGGGTGGAAAATGAAAGGGGTGTGGAGGCGGGCAGAAACCTCGGTTTTACAATGCCGCGGCAGAGAACAGACAGACAGATAGGACAGGACACCCCGGGCGTAATTAAATGCCACTCTCCTCAGAACACTCTTTCGTTTTTTTCCCCCTTGATTTTGAGGAGTTGACGCGTCTTTTTTATCGTCCATCCATCCACGGGAGCTGAGGATTTTTTTAGAGTAATATCGGCCATTCATCATTGTAAAACGGTAGATGGGGAGAGGGCGCTGCACAAATATTAAGGGTACGGGAGACTGTACCTTACATATTTTTATAATACAATGTGTGACAGATTTCTGATTTTATTTCGACAAACAGTGTCAGTTTTTTTTTTAATATTCGTTACTTTGCGTAGGTAAACTTTTTATGAAAAAAAATTCCTGATGCATTAGCAGTATACAAATCTCTAAAAATGTTTGCAGACAATAATGTTTTTCGGATTTGGATTAAAAAAGGTAAAAATAGGTATGATCGTAGAAAAGAAGAATTCAGAAATGGCAGTGTGTGATGTTCTAACGACAAAAGAGAGATTCTGTAAAGGATTTTTTAAGGAATGACGTGTCTTGTTGTTTAATGTTTCTTCTAAACCATGATAAAATGAAGTCTGTCGTGTACTACTGTAAAGCTCAAAATTAAACAGTTTGAATCCCGAGTCTACTGTTTTGCCAAGTTTTATATGTTTTCAGATAATTTTGTTTTACATTATTTCAAATATTTTTGATCATCTAAGACTGGCGTGTCCAACCTGTGACCTCCTGCCCTCGGCCCGCATACGGCCTAGGACAGGTAGTAATGCTGCCCCACAAGATCGTAAACTTTTGTATAAGACCTATCTTCCACAGCATAATATCCCTCTCTTCATAATAACGCCTTATTCCTGTCATAGCTTTATGGCTCTACGTACACGAGTGAACAACTGGTTTCAGCGGTGAACATCATGAAGAGTAAATTTAGGTATAAAATTCTTAATGAGAAACCTTAAGGACTCACTAAGACCTGGCAACCACTTCTATCAAACCAGACACTGATGTGTTTGGTTCCCCAAAAAGGTTCAAATATCCCATTAGTTTTATGTTTATGATGCTTTCTTTTTATTAATGTTGTCATAAAAAATAAAGGAAGATTTCTTTATTTCTATACTAAAGTTATATAACAAATATATTACATTTCCTGTTTATTTAAAGATACCTTTATGTTGAAACTTTAAAGCTGCTGTTCTGAAACTGATGTGTTATACGAAAAACAGTTACCTACCCTTTTTTTAAATGATATTGTCCATCTCAAATTAGGTAAAACTAATAATAATACTTTCGTTATAAATAATGCTTGATTTTTTAGCCTAAACTATATATTTAAAAGTTTCAATTTATTTGCTGAAAAGCGAACCTCGAGTACAATGAAGCAAGAGATTTCCCATTCATAGAACTTTCTCAAATTCTGCTTATTGGACGATTGGTGAATCATTAGGGAGTTTTCTTTCGGTTCTAGTGTATGGAAGTTGTTTGTAGCCATTCCGAATTGACTTTAAACACCAGGTCTCAGCCTGTTATCCTTTGTGTTGCAAAAGAGGAAACCGCAGCACTCCAAAACCAATCAACCACTAAGTCGATTTTACAATAATTGCCTTTCCTGAGTTAAAAGGCAATTATCACTTGGCCTTTTTAAGCAGTGAATAAAGGAATCTTTCTGTCAGTATACTTAGAAATTTCTGTAATATATAGGTTACAATGCTAAAAAAATTCGCAAATACATTTAACTTATAAAATTATTAACTTACTTAAAACTAAAAGAAAAGCTGGTATTTTAATATTACCGTTGCTAGTTTTAATACATCTGTAAGATTTTCGATAAAAATAAAATAGAAGAATTTCATAAACGTATTGAAACTGCAACATTTTAAGGCCAGTCTTTGGGAGCAAAATATTCAAATTGTTAAGACTGCGTGAGGAAGACTGATTTTCGTGTTAATTTCTATTTGAGTTTCAAACTGCACTGATATGGGGTAACATTAAACTTATAAGCTGTTGATCAATCGTAGAGTTTATTTCACATTTTAAATTCGCCACTCGTAATTTATATAAACAACGAAGCAGAGTAAAACTTCCAATATAGGACCTGAATGGAAATCTTACTGGTCCCAGTATTTCCTGATACTGTGGAGAGGGATTTATCACCTCAAAATTTCTGAAAGCGACAGTTATAACATTCTTTCATACATCAAATATACGATTGTTTATATACAATAGACTCAAATATTATGAATTTGATATAACAAAGTTATAAACAACTGCGATGTTACTTTTAAATAAAAAAAAAAATTTCAAGTGAAAAGTTTCCTTTTGCTATTTTAAAATACTAAAAATTGACTTATTGCTAAAAAAAATAGTTAAGAAAATTATTTATTTCACAGATGAATCCTCTAACAAACAGAAAATTTCTCTGTATTACTTTTCTAACTATTTATATAAGATTTATCCTCTCTTTCGAGCAATCGTCATCTTTTTATCAGAAATGGGACCGCAAGGTTCAAACAAATATAATTACTGTATTTTCGTATATTCATTTATGCAAAAAACCAAAAATACTTTAGGGTCATGTAATTTCCATGTATATAAAAATTGTCCTTCCACAAACAGTTTAAAAGTAGTCAACAGTGTACATATCTGTTTCTGGTCATGATCTTCTCAAGATGAGATCACTATGAGTTTTAATGAGTATATTATTTAATTTTTTTTCCTTCTTCCATAATTATAAAATATAGAGAAGAGGTAAAATTAATGAAATATTATAACTGTATTGTTAATTAATTTATAATTTTGTACCTTCTAATACACTGCATTATTGCATTAATATGAACACGAATCCTAATTTAGAGTGTTAATGTTTGCTTCCCGGCAATTTCCCTGTCACGGAGAGAGAAATATCTGTACAGGCAAATGAAAAAGGGCAGGGAGATTGACAGGTTCAGATCTGCAAATGTACTCCGAGTTTTAAATTTAAAAAATTAAAAAAAGTTTTGGTATTAAATATGTTTAATGCTCAGCTATGTATAGGAAATAATATGCTCAATATTCGTAACAACATGTTTTGAATATTATTGTTTAACCAGTCTTGTCTTAGAGTCTTCGTGCTACTTGGCAAAAATGAAATAAATGATTTAATTTAATCTTATACCTGACGTGTGTCGATCATTACTGATTATGATTGGGATTTTACTTTTGATTATCCTACATTGAATTTGGGAATCAATAAATATCTTTCAATGTTCTCTATCATTCGTCAATCAGAGAATCAACTCTAAAGACTTGAAAATATTTTGGTAAGGAAAAGGTCATTGAAATGTAAAGACTCTAACCAGAGAAAGATATATGAATTTTTAGAGAACCCTTTCTCTGAGAGAAACAACTATGAAAAGTATTCATACACCAAAACACATATTAATGTGTCAAAACAGTAGCCAAGCGTATTGAACGTATTGTGTTATAGAACATAAAACAATAGGATTCATTTCATGTTGTGGAGTAAGAAATGCCAGTATCTTTTAAAGAGTCAATTTTAAGATCTTCTCCATTACAAAATACCTGCATTGCAGGTGACTCTTAACCTTTAGCTAGCATGTTCTGTTGCTAATAATTAGTAATACATAACTAAATGATTAAAGTTAGTGATAGGAAAATAAGCATTTCCTCCTTGGTTATTCTCTCGTCTGATCGCTCAGCTTTTTCCCCGCCAGACGGCAGTGTAATTTTCAGGCGATTAATCGTGAGGTAAACTGAGCTGCAGTTACTGAGCAGTTTTATGCAAATCTGTTTGCAGTATATATAAAGGCGGTTTGGCCGAAAGTTGACGGGCTCTTGCGTACTTGATGTTTCATTTGTAGTATGCTTTTATGATTTAAGTTTCTTGAAGGATTTTTAATAAACATTTGTTTTAAGTAAAATCTGAATGTTATAATTCTTTTAAAGGGCTATTGTTCTTCCACGACTCTGCTAAACATGTTTAATTTTTGAAACTGAATATTATATGGTTATGGGCCCAGGTGTACTAACCCTTAGCCCTTATCAGCTTTTAAGTCAAGCTTGTGATCACGTTGTAAGATTCACCTACATTTCAAAATTTTTATCGACGGCGGGCCAGTAAGTTATTTTCGGAAGAATGACAGAGGCAACTGTTATTACGAAGTTGAACTCCAATAACTTTTCTACGTGGTCATGTGATATGAAAGTCGTGTTAATAGAAAGAAATTGCTGGCGGATAGTTACAGGAAAGGAGACGAAACCAGCGGATACCATCGTTCCTAAAGAAGGTGAAGCTATTCCGACCAAGCAGCAAAGAGACTTCAATAACCGAACTGAAAGAGCTTACAGTCTGATTTACCTGAACTTAGAAAAGGAGTACAGGTGCCTTATATCGGATATGGAGGACCCACTGAAAGCCTGGAATAGAATTAAAGAGCATTTCCGCCCGGATTCCCGGGCAAGAGCTATAGGTTTGACAGACGATTTTTTTAGCTACAGAATTAATGAAAATGAGGATGTTGGACTTTATGCTGCCCGGCTTAAAGATATAGCTGAACAGTTAGAAGATGCTGGAAAACCTATTTCACCATGGTATCAATCGTTTCAACTTATCCGATTTTTACCACAGGGATTTAACGGTATTGTCCAAAGTATTTATAGATGGAAGGACGACGATTTTAAGGCTGATAAGATTTTAAAAGAACTTTTAGCAGAAGAATCCAGACTCAAGCAGACAAGAAAAGATCAAGAAAGTATTGCCCTACAAACTTCAAGTAAAAAGGACATTATACCTAAAAACTTCAAAAACATAAAAAGAACTGTTAAATGCATCAAATGTGGCAAAACTGGACACGCAAGTAAAAACTGTCGATTAAAATTCAAGCCTAAAAGAACTACAGATCCGGAAACGAGCTACATAGCCGAAGCCAACGCTGGAGAGGGGAATGCAAACACCGCCTGGATTCTGGATACAGCTGCCAGCTCGCACTTCTGCGGCAATAAAGACCTCCTGCTAGACTGCAAACCATTACTGGGAACATCCATAGCCTTAGCTGTTGATGGTGTCAACTGCAACATTGAAGGAACCGGTACAGTCCGTCTGAAATTCGTTAAAAACGGTGAGCCAGAAATTGTAAATTTATTAAATGTTTTATATTCGGCGAAATTGAGGCGAAACCTCATGTCAGGCCCACTACTTGACAAAGGTGGAGCTTTATTTATCGGGAAAGACGGGAAAATAATTGTATATGCTAAAGGTGGTCATAAGCAATTTGTAGCAAAACTTTTAAATGGGCTTTATTGTGTATATCCAGAATACCCTGCTGAAAATGTAAAGCGTGAAATTTTCAATACCACCAGTACTAATCCTTTAAACCTTTAGCATAACAAGTATTGTCACATAAATAGTAAGTATATTGTTCAAACAAGCAAAAATGAAAGTGTTAGAGATATCCCTAATCTTAAAAACAGCCATTTAAATTGTGAACCTTGTAAGTTAGCAAAATTTCGTAGAAAATCATTTAAACCCATTAGCAAAATTCGTTCTAAAAAACCTCTCGAGCTACTTCAAATGGACTTATGTGGCCCTTTTCCTAATGTAGCCATAAGTGGTTATAGATATTTTCTTTCTATACTCGATGACTTTTAGAGGAAAGTCACTACATACCCCTTAAGGGAGAAGCTAGATACTTTTAAATGTTTCACTAGTTATCAGAAAAGAGTAGAGCGTTTTTTGAATTCTAAAATTATAAGTGTAAGAACGGATAATGGATTGAAGTTTTGTAGTTCAGAATTTGAAGACTTTTTAGGAGAGCAAGGAATTCGAGCCGAAAGGTCAAACACCTACACCCCAGAACAAAACGGGGTCGCTGAGCGTTACAACTATACTGCTGTCGATGCAATAAAGGTAATGTTAAAAGCCAGAGGAATCGGGAATGGTTTTTGGGCTGAAGCCTTATTTTGCCATACCTATGTATGGAATAGGGTTTGTTTTGGTAACCTCACAAAGACTCCCTTTGAGTTGTTTGGGGGCCGTAAACCTTCAGTCAAGCGCCTCAAAGCTTTTGGTACTCCAGCTTTTGTAGGTGTGCCGAGGCAACTGAGGCGTAAATTTGATATGCGTGCCAAGAAAGGCATAATGGTAGGTTACGCACAAAAAACGAAGGGTTACAGGATTTGGCTTCCTTCTGAGCATAAAATAGTGGAAACTATCAACGTAACATTTGGTGAAGAACCAGTTAACAGTGGAGCTATGCTGGACCCTCAGCAGAAAACTGTAGTAGTTAATACTGAACTAGAAGCTGATTCCGAATCAGACGAGTCCAATATTGGTGTAACTGATAAAACGATTATCACTAAAACTGACGAATTAGATCAGAAATGGAGCACCGATACGGAGCTTAAAACTCCAATTCCCATTGATCAGATTAAATGGTTAAGACAAGCTGTTCCACGAAAAATCGGTTCGCGAACAGATATTTACTATAGAATTGAGGGGTCAAATGTAAGAATCAGGTCTGATAACGATGCAGAAAACTATTGTAAATTACATAATATAGAATATGAAAAAGACTATTTTAATTTCAGTGGGAACAATTTATATTCAGGGCCGGTAAAACGAGACAAATGCAATATATCAAAAGCATGACTAGAAATTGAAATCCCCACTTGTTACAATGATGCATTGAAAACTCCCCAAGCTGTTAAATAGCATCAAGCTATGAGCGAAGAAATGAAGGTCATACATGACCAAAAAGTATGGGACCTTGTTTCTAAACCTGTAAATGCTAAAATAATTGGATGTCGCTGGGTTTACACCGTAAAATACGATTCAAAAGGTAAAATAGCTAGGTTTAAGGCGCAACTAGTAGCACAGGGGTTTGGACAAAAGGAGGGAATTCATTATGACGAAGTATTTAGCCCCGTTGTTAGTTTTTCAATTATTAGATTCTGTTTTTCAATTTTAGTTTGCAAACTAAATTGATGTCATTGTCAATTAGACATTAAATGTGCATATTTGTTTGCCCCTTTAACTCAAAGCATTTTTATGTACCAGCCCCAGGGATTTTTAGATGAAAGTAAACCTAATTACGTTTGCAAATTAAACCGGGCTTTATACGGCTTACACCAATCAGGACGTGAGTGGTTTTTAGAAATGCATGCAGTTTTGGAAGAACTTGGTTTTCAAAAACTACAGTGGGCAAACTGTGTCTATATTTTTCAGAAAAAGGTTGTTTTACTTCTGTATGTCGACGACATTATTCTGTTTTCTAAAACTCAAGATTTTACAAAATATGTGATAAGTCTACTTAATAAGAAATTTCACCTGGAAGTCCTCAGCAAAACAAGTAAATTAATTGGTGTACAATTAGAGGAAAAAGGCAGTGACTTATACATACATCAGTTAGACTACATTGACAAAATATGCGAGAAATTTAAAGAGTTTAGTTATCCAATAAGCTTCTTGCCCATTGCAGTAGGCACAGTTTTATCCAAAAACCAATGTCCTAGTACTGATGAAGAAATAAAAAATGATGTCAAAATTTCCATATCGCAGTATCCTTGGCTCTATAGCATTTATAGCAAATAGAACATGCCCTGACATATGTTATGCTGTAAATATTCTTTCACAATTCCAGAATAATCCTGGTTTAACTCACTGGAATACATTGTTAAAATTGTTAGGATATTTGCATTATACAAAATCATATAAATTAAATTTGTCTAAAATATCTAATTATAATGTGAATTGCTATAGTGATGCTAACTATGCAGCAAATAGGGATGACTGCATATCAATTGGTGGATTTGTTTTATTTATAGACGACGTACCAATTACCTGGCGAACATTCAAACAAAAATGTGTTAGCTTATCCCATGGAAAGCGAATACATTTCTTTAACTGAGGCTGCTAAAGAGTTAGTCTGGGTAATTCGCATTTTCAATGAACTTTTAAAACTGAATGTATTATATATAAAATTTTCTAGCTTTCTATATTGCGACAATCAAGCAGCCATTAACTTTTCTAAATCCCCCATTGAGAATAACCGTACGAAACATATAGATATAAGATATCATTTCCTCAGAAAATTAATTTTAGATAACCTATTCGAATTGAAATACGTAAACACCAAAGTAAATTTTTCAGATATTTTCACAAAACCTTTGCCTAATTGGATAACCTTTTTATTAATTTAACCTTTGCTTAAACCTTTACTTAATTGGATTGAAAATGTTAACTAATAGAATTTTCGTTTAAATATAAATGCACATTCTCATTTTGAATGACAAGTTCTTTTTGGTAATGGTGGGGATTGAAAATTCACGCTGACTTTAACATGTATTTAGTAATGTCTATATTTAATTAAGTAAATATATGAATGTATTTATGTGTTTATGCTTATATAAGTATATATTTAGTTAAAAGAGGAAGATTATAAACAAAGTTAGTTATTTAAATGTTTTTTTTCTCCAGTAGAATTTTGAAATGTTATATTTAATCTGAAAGGTGTATAAGTATGGACTGCTTTTTCACAAATCGTGAATTACACCTCATTTTGAGTAGTATATTTGTTTAAGTGTGTCAATAATATACCAATGTTTTTTGCTTTAAGAAGATATATATATTGTAAAATTGCACCGCATTTACCTGACGCTAATCTTTTGTTTTAAGAATAATAGAAAACTTTAGGCTGTTTGAAGCTTGTTTAAGAAAATGTTAAATAAACCAAAAAGGGTTTCTAGCTTCTGGTCATACGTGAGAGGCGGGCCATTGATAGGAAAATACGCATTTCCTCCTTGGTTATTCTCTCGCCGGACCGCTCAGCTTTTTCCCCGCCGGACGGCAGTGTAATTTTCAGGCGATTAATCGTGAGGTAAACTGAGCTGCAGTTACAGTGGAGGGCCCGGCCCATGTACTGTAGTTACCACTACTCTTCCTGAAGTCCTGAAGCTGCAGTTACTGAGCAGTTTTATGCAAATCTGTTTGTAGTAGTATATATAAAGGCGGTTTGGCCGAAAGTTGACGGGCTCTTGCATACTTGATGTTTCGTTTGTAGTATGCTTTTATGATTTAAGTTTCTTGAAGGATTTTTAATAAATATTTGTTTTAAGTAAACGCTGAATGTTATAATTCTTTTAAAGGGCTATTGTTCTTCCACTACTCTGATAAACATGTTTAAATTTTTGAAACGGAATATTAGTTAGTAAATAACTTCTAAAAAAGTAAATAAAAACCGGTGTAATTAAAATAATAAATAACTCTTAGTCATAATAAATGTGTAAGTTAACTTAGGTTATTATGTCCTATAAAACTGTATGCTTTGTAAGTCTGCTTTAGTGAATCCATTAGCTCCATGGTTGCAATGTTTGTGACGTCAGTCTTTTTGCGGTCTCCTTAACTTAACTTTCACTTTGTCTGGCGCCGAGTTTGGTGTTCTATGATAAAGCCACTGATTATTCACTTCTTCTGTATCCTATGGATTGTACGGTGTCTAAGTATGTTTATTGCTCAGATCATACTTATTAGAAACAATCCATTGGTTTTTAGACAGTATCGGCACCGCTGATGACAAGATGCAGTCAAAAACTTCTATTTCACTTATCTTTTCATGTTTTTGGTTCCTGGCTGTAGTGGTTTATGGCATATACTAGCTTCTCACTTACAACTATGTCTTATATATATATATATATATATATATATATATATATATATATATATATATATATTCATTCTTGGGCCCGTATTATTGGGATACAAGCTATCCCACCCAGTAAGGAAAAGGTTAAATACTATCTTTTGCATAATATATTATAATTCTTTTTACTAGAAATTACGAGTGTAAAAAATATTGTGCATTGAACCAATCAATAGAAAAGAGAAATATCCTCTAAATTCATATAGATCATTTAACACTTTTATAAAAATTTTGAAATAATGAATAATGAACCTGCTTTTGCTACAATATCTCCCCTTAACTGCTCACAAACGACCGAATCCTTTGAGACACGCAATTCGCCCTCCCCCCTGCACCACCCCCGTCCCGAGTCAAAGTCGTCAATCATCCAGTAAAGCGGTGAAGATCGGCGGACGATTCCGGTATTGATGAGGGAAGTTGGTATGATGAATAGTTCCACATTAAGCCCATACGGAGGATGAGTGACGTGTCGTAATAACTTTGGCCTGGAACGCATCATTCACAGGGTCTGTCTGCTGGCAGAGGGCATAAATAGTACTCAGCTTTGGACAAGTTTTTACCGATTGTATTTTGTAATGGCTGGCTTAAAGAGAATTTCAGCAATATGAGATTTTATTGTATGATGTCTCATTCAAAATATATGAGGAATTTAGGAGGCAACAGTTAGTTTCTGCTCTAAAATACCAGCAGATTATAATCCTTTATATTAGTTACAAGTGCATTTTACTTAATTTAAGAGAATCCTTTTCTAATTATTTATTTTAAGTTTAAAATAATATTTTTGAAAATTTAAAAAAAAATGACATTGATATTAATTTTGAATTGTAAATAATATTTTTATTTAATCAACATCAAAAGTGTTTAAAAAGTATTCAACCAAATGCTACCTCTTGGAAATACATGGGTAAATGAAATCAGTTTTTTTAAACACTGCCTGCAAGTAACACCCATCGCGCTATGTTCAGAGTTTAAATATAACATAAGAGTTCTATTTTTAAAAATATCTGTGTGATGTGGGGACATTAACAAAATTCCAAATTGAAAAATGCGGTGTACATCCAAAGTTTTTTCAAAATTTCTTTTTTCTTTCCAATAATTTTTAATCATTATATGAAGCTACCAAGATTTTTCTGTTTTAAAAAAATGTGGTTTTGTAGGTTAATTTTTCAAAAAAACTGAAAAAGTGCAAAACACTTTTTGTGATAAATTTTTTCGTAACACATACTCCTTTTTTCGATACTTATAATCCTCCTGTTTTGTGTTTTAGCTGCTTAGACGAAAGAGCCTATACTTTATATGTTTTTGATGTGTATGTGCATCATAACACATACATACACACCTGTATGAACCATCCACATACATTTCATTAAATAAAACTCAGTTTTTTAAAACAAACAAAATTTTAATATAAAGTTGTATATTTTTAGTTTTTAATCTCCTTCATTCCTCTGTTGATTTGTTAGCAAAGCCTATAAAAAGTCTGCGCCTGCAATGGGGAGATAGCTTTCTGTTTAGAAAATGTCCAAATAACAGGAAATGTTTGTACGGGAAGCATCAAGGAAATCCCCATGAAAAGTAACCAATGGAAGCAACGGCAAAATGGTAAAAAAAAAATCAGATTCTGAAAATAGGTTTTAACTGTACAGAAAGAGTAATTAGGTTTCCAAAAAATATTCATTCCCTGGACTCTTCCATAAAATGCATTTGATTGCTATAAATTAAGACTTCCATAGTTTGTATTTCAGCTATAACATTGGTGTGTTTTCATAATTTTAGATGGAAGCATGTGTAGAGATCTCAACCTTCAAGTTTCCGCACATTAGTTCGTCTTACTTTTATTTAGTAACCACATTAAATTTCTCATTTTATTGTTCAGGAGATAAGATTATTCAGTTTATCTATATGTTGAATAAATAAAATACAGGTTTCACCTTACACACACTTATATTACTGAGTGCTAAATAAAATATGACATTATCGTCATATTGTTAATTCCTTAATTTGAAGAAAACTTAGACAACATTTAAAGTCAATCTAATGTTTTAATTAGTTAACCTGGGCATTATGTTTTTTAAAATCTCATGCAAAAATCCAATTCTGTAAAATCCATGTTGAGCAATTTATCCTCCTCTTTCTTGCAGATGCCGTCTTTTAAGTAAGTCAAATGCCCATCAAGTGGTAATCATCTTCTTATTCATTCATGACACACATAATAGGATCTCATTTCAAGATTCTTTGTACACATTCTCCATTCAAGAACATTAGCCTACTCAATCACGGAAGAATTGAAAATGATTCTCCTGGTACTTGCAGACATTTGATTTACATGATGAATATTTTCATATTCTCCAGCTTGAGAGATGAGTGGCACTCTGTAACCTTCGCAGTTCAAGGAACATCACTCAAAAAGCAGACTGGGTGCCATGTAACGTCATGAAAATGTATGACTGGAAGACAGGAGATACCGTGTTTTCTAAGAATGGTAAAATGTGAAAACAGATGTGTGATGCGTGAAATGAAAAGCAATATTTCTTTTCCTGTTGAGATACGACTCTGTGATTTATTTCACGTTTTGTTTCCGTTGCCTAAGCAAATGTAATTGACGTTCGAGCACTAGAGCGTTTCTCTATTTAAACTACACTTTTTAACAAACTCATATGCTCAAGCATTAGTTTTGCCCTTATAACACGTTCATTTCTGTTAATTGGTTACAAACAGTGGAAAACATACCTGAACCACATGAGCATAGTATGTCTGTTTTTATCCTTGACATATTAGTCTACTTCTTTATCACTCGAAAAGAAGACAAATTTACATTCTTACTGCTTATTTAAGAGTATTTTTGTCGTTCCCATATTTAAAAATTTTACATCGATTTTCTCACATATATTATTTATTCACATCTACATTTATTTTACTACACCGGTTTCAATCATTTTGGGGATTGCTACACATTTAAGACTTCTGTTACAGTGAGTATTGAGAGCTGGACAATTGCAACAGCTCGAGTAAAGGAAAGATTAATAGTTCTTACACTGATAACTGGTGTTAACTGTAATATATTGGATGTCTTCATTATGGTTTTTGTAAAGGTTTGTTACACACCTTTCCTTTCATTTCTTGTTAGAAAACTCATTTAATAATATCTACCCACCCAAACATAAAATCCCAAAGTTTGGGGAATTGGACATTACTGTAATGTTGAAATATAGTAGATTTTTTCCCCTCATTATCTCACTGACAATCGTAAAATGGGTCCGGTTTAGATGCTGAACCTTTTTTAAATCGCAGCAACACATAAAATCTTAAGATGCATTGTAGTAAACGTGTATTCGACGTACATTTTGCCAATTCACTCGGAGTTTTGTGAAATGTCATTAGAGAAGTATCCAGTGGCTTCAGCGCACGAGAATATCCATGCCCTTTCAAAATTTGGATCCGCGGCCCACGCGATGGAAGCTTTTGACGCTAACCTTCAACCTAAAGCTGAAATATTTAATTGTGATGCTATTCTTTTCTTTCTAGACCATTGACGCAACGACTTTCAGTAGCTGGTATATATCTCTAGTAGCTGGTATCTTTAGTAGCTGGTATATATCTTAGTGCAATACATTACTACGTAAGGAAAGGATGTGCCAATGTTTTGCAATTGTTCGTTTTGGGCTGCTTTTTAAACTGATTGGCTGGCACAGGAAAAAAACTTAGAATCCGTCACAAAGTAACCCCATTTTACGGTATTGATAATGTTGAGACATTATCAAACTCTTTAGCAAAATGTTGATATTCGTTTGGTCACACAAAGTGGACAAACTGCCTTGGACAGTAGAAATATCACCATTAAATCAAAATATCATACATTTCTTTCTTCATTCTTAACGAGCGGGTAAACACATTTGCTGTTCTGTGATTGATCTGCATTTTTTACTTTGAAATTTCTTAGCGAGATGAATAGAGGCATTATTGCTTTCTTCGGAAAGCTCTCCATGACATAAGTTCTTCAAAATGCTCACTGATATGATGCTGAAGGTGTCATTTTTCATCTGCTTCCTAAGTGATCATTGTACCTCCTTTTCTATTAGCACTTATCCTCTGTCCTGTATTTTTAGATAATTCAGTTAGTTCATATTATCATTTTTCTTTAAGAGCATCATGGATCTTTATAAAAACAAAAATTAAAGTATGTTGCAAAAACACTGACTTTTGAAATTTGTATTTTTTTTCACAAGTGTTTTTGACAAAATATAGTATTCCTAAAAATTCTTAAACAATTTTGACACTTTTAATATGAATGTTCCTTTAATTAGATATGTTGCTTTTATTTTGCGTATATGTAACAAATTTGTAGCGTACATTATATCAATTTGATTTCAGAGGTAGCTCACGGGCATAAAAAACTTATTCAACCCTTCTGCTTGAGCTTGTACATCTCCACAGAGAACTTTAAAGAAAATTAAAAGGAAAATTTGATAGTCTAGTGGCCATAGTACACACGAACGTAAATGTCTATTTAATGATAAGAGTAAAATACACACCAAAAGATGCATTTAATATTTTCCTTTTTTGTTAAAAATCAATTGAATGAAGCCTCATGTTACAACAATAAATACTTTTCAGAAAAACAGGAGAATGATGGCTTTATGTGTGCATTTATTGTGGGAATTTTGATTAAAAAGTCATTGGTTTCCTTATCATTTTTATTTCATCTTTCGGGATTATGTGACATGAGTACGGGCTCAAAATAAACGGCCTAGGCTGTGGAGAGGGTCAGACTCTGAATTTTTGGGTCGCACAGACCTCTAGCACTGAGGTGTTTATATGCTTTTTCAGAGGAAAAAGAGTAAGGCGAGAGTGATGAAATAAGAACTTTAGCACTAGGTACGCATATTCAACATACTCGGTTGTCATGGTTCTAGATTTCGTCTTTGTCCCACCGTTGGCAGAGATGTATGTAGCCTTTCCGAATCGACTTTGTAGCTCACGGTTTAATTAGTAGTTTTGATGAAGATGAACGTAGGTAGCTCTCCAGACCAACTAACCTAGGTTTACACCTCAGCATGGCTAAGGCAAGTTCGTTTGGAGGGGAAAAAATTCTCTAAGCCGACTTTCTCTAATTCTTATACTTGTGACTGACATATTACAATCAAAGCAACCCATGACAGGAAGAAGTAAGCGTCGCTCCCGAATCGTGAAGAAAAATTCAGTTAGATTGAAAATGGAAAAACTGGGCATAAAAATAATCCTAATAAGAGAAATTTCACAAGCAAGGGTAAACATTTCGAGAGCCCAAGATAGCCCAGTGCGGGCACGTTGGACTTTGGATTTTGGGTGTTCAGGTCAAATCCCGGCGAATGACATTAAATGCCTTCGTGTCCAGGCCGATAAATCAATAGACCGGAAAGTTATTCTATGATGTTAGTGGGTGAGAGAAGGTGCGAGTCCTCTAGATGTCGCTGCTGGGAATGCTCGGTCAAAATTCAGGTGGTACCTAGCGAAAGTCGGACTCCGACCCTTGTGGTGCGATTTTAAATCAGAGTCGCATTCCTTTGCCCGTAGTTCAGATCTGGTAAGGTATGTTTGGATCAGAGGGGGGGGGGGAATAATTAACACCAACGATATCAGCTAACATTTCGAGGCCATACCGAGAATCAGATGGACTAAATTTTTCTATTTTTTTATACGTGACTTCCGCTTAGGAAAAATTTTACTGGCATGCCCATAACAAGAACGAAACATATGTTATGGCTGACGAGAGCTGGAGATGTGTACATTGGCTTAAAGAGGCACTCTAACTACGGTATGTACCCTGCAATATAATTAGTCATGTAGTCGTTTTTTTGTGGAGAACTGCGTCTTCTGATATTACTTTTCAGTCCTTTAAATTTAACAGAATTAAAATTTGATATATCATAGCATTTCGAATACACTTAATCTACTATAACCTTGTTGAATATGTCCGCAAATTCAACATCGTTCTAATGAACCCACAATTTTGCATTTTAGCTTTCCTATATACAAACCCCCGGCACGTAATTTGTCGAGACATTGCTTTGAATCATACTCATCATCAGACATCAACAAAAAAAATAATAAATCCCCTTTTTAACAAATCCGAATGACTGGCATCTCGGACCAACCTGAAGGCGGGGTCTTCCATCACGAGACGGGCAACTTGTCAATCCCCGCGCAATCAACAAGTCTCCATAATTGCTACCTGCCACTCAAATCACTCATTCACCCCCCCCCCCCCCCATCGAAACCCGTTTCATATTCTGAGCGGCTAACAAAACATCTTTTTATCTAGATCTGTACAACAACTCGCGACGTTTTTAAATGAACGCATTAAATGTGGAAGTTTTAAAAAAGATTTTATTTTTGAGAAAAAATAAAAAAGAGGGCGCTTGCTGTTGTCTACCTTGAAAGCACCTGTAATTACCGTGTTGCCTGTTCAGCGCCGTGGCAGGCTGTTATCAAAAAGGCATTTTAGCACTTTTTGTTTGTCCATACCTTTCTATGACTCTCGAGAAGTTGCAGCCTTGTGTGCTTTTTTTTTCTGTATTTTCCATCCTCACTCTACTGACGTCTCCACGGTTTTCGTGTTGTACAAGACATATGCTGGTACAGAAGTGTGTAGTTACGGTAAAACAACGTGGAATTACTTCGTGGGTGTGAATGCTTCAGTCGGAATAGAAGTTTTTACGCCGTTACGAAGGTTGTGTGGCAAACAAATTGTAGCCTCGCGTGATCCCACAATTGAGGCCCTTATAATCCATTTAAAAAATTAATTGAATTAAAATAGAGGTTATTTGTTATGCTTGGTCAAGTAAATTGTGTTAAATGGGCTTTAACATGTCAGTAATAGGCGTACAAACTTATCTGATATTTATTTTAAGGCTGTTGAGTATTAACCGTATTGCATTCGCTCACTTCAATGTTAAGAAATAATTAAAAGCAAAGATTATTTGAATGTTTCTTACAGTGTACTGGCCTTCCTTCATTTAAAATACGTTTAGATCAATAACTGATGTAGGAAGGATGGAGAGTGGGGACTCGGCTTGATAACTAATATAAATTCAGGTTATGAGGGTTGTAAAAAAAACTAAGTTCTTACCAAAGTTAGAGACGATAAAACTGCAGAAAACTGATCACTGATAGAGAGGCCATTTAAGCTAATATAGGCCATACCACGGTGCCGAAAAAGCATGGACTAGCAAATGTTCCTGTGCGTTAAGGCTGCTGTGTATTAACCCTATTGGATACGCTCTCCCCAGTGTTAACCTATCGAGAAAATTTGTCTACTATTTACAGCTACATAAATGCTGATAATTCTTCTGATAGCCTGAACTTTTCTGCACTTTGCAGCAGGATTCATTTTATAAATTTCGTACACTAAAAGAATTTATGAGAGCTTAAAACACACTATACCAGATTTTTTCCCAGAATAATTTAAATTAAAAAATATTATTTTGCATTTAAAACAAAAAATGCTCCAAGTGATAAAATTTCTCTCTATTACGGAGTACAATTTTAAAAAAATCTTTCAATCCAAGTCAGCAATCCTTGGACACATTCTCTCTATAGGTTAATATTGAGGTGAGTGAATCCAATAGGGTTAGTACACAGCAGCCTTAAGCTCGATATCTAGTTTGTTGTTTGCTGGCGTCACACTTGCTTATTACCATTCCTCGGACCACTTCTTAGCGAACGTTCCTGAATGAAAAATCTTTTCTAACGAAATTGACTTCCAATCACCATTTTCTCGGCACCAGTACTTTGTAAAACCTCGAACATTTTTCATTCAGGAATGTTCGCTAAGGAGTGGTGTGAGGAATGGTAATAAGCAAGTGTGACGCCAGCAAACAACAAACTAGATACCGAGCTTAAGGCTGCTGTGTACTTACCCTATTGGATTCACTCACCTCAATGCTAACCTATGGAGAAAATTTGTCCAAGGATTAGCGACTTGCAGTTACAGATTTTTTTTTAAAATTGAACTCCGTAATAGAGAAATAAATTTAACACCTAGGGAATTTTTGCGTTTTTTTAAGAAAAAAATGTAAATAATTTTTTTGAAATTTAAAATATTCGGGGTAAAAATCTGTTTTAGTGTGTTTTAAACACCCACCAATTCCTTTGGTGGACAAAATTTATAAAATGAATCCTGTTGCAAGGTGCAGAAAAGTTCAGGCTATCTGAAAATACCATTTCTAATGGATTATCAGCATTTTTGTAGCTGTAAACAGTTGACAAACTTTCAACATAGGTTAACATTGAGGTGAGCAAATTCAATAGGGTAAGTACACAGCAGCCTTAAAACAGTTTAAAAGCAGTTGTTACGGTAATCATTGACAATAACAACTCCAAACAAAACCGATATAGTTATATTAGTAGAATTCCAATGCGAGATAAAAAAAAACTGCATCTTATTTTTATTTTCAAATCATTAATTAGCTTACTAGACATCTTTTGTGTTTCTAGCGTAAGATTTTGCAAAATGCTCAGCGCTTTCAAAAGCTACTAACATCTGATCAATTTAAGCAAAAAAAAAATAAAATTAGTTTTTTTCCAAACTTTTTGTTTGATCTACCTATATATATAAAACATTGACTGACTGACTGACAGATAACACACAGACCAAGCCGCTGGACCTAAAGGGCTGAAATTTTGCATGGCGATTCTTCTTACAGTGTAGGGGTGCACTATGAAATAGTTTTAAAAAATTCTTCTTAGATTTTTTAAAATTAAATTTTTAAGCTGTTTTTAGTAACTTTTTTTAAGTTTGCATTTAAAATAATATTGATCCGAGGGTTATAAAATTTATATCACAAGAAAGATCATAAAAATTCCTTTAAAATAAAACCTGTTTCGAATTTCCCCCTTCATTTTCTGATTTTTGGTGAATTTTCTAAGATTAATTTTTAGAATGTAATTTATTAAATGCTGATCACGTGGTTTCTTTTCCTTTTGTGATACTTTAAATAAATTTTGCGTCACGTGCTTAACAACGAAATAAATGGACAAACAAAATATTGGAATACTTTTAAAGGATAACATTTAATCTCTAGACCAATTCAAATGGAAGTTTTTTAAGAATTTAATTAAAAATAGCATATTTTATGGATATTAAACATACAAATTAATTGCATACATTGACCGTTGTATTTTATTTGAATATTTTTTCTACGTTATTTTGTCTATAAAAATATCCGTTACGATTTTATACACACACACACACACACACACACACACACACATATATATATATATATATATATATATGTGTGTGTGTGTGTGTGTGTGTGTGTGTGTGTGTATATAAAATCACACACATATATATATATATATATATATGTGTGTGTGTGTGTGTGTGTATATATATATATATATATATGTGTGTGTATATATATATATATATATATATATATATATATATATTTGACCGTTACATTGACCCACATTTGACCCACACATTTGACCCATACATTGACCGTTGTATTTAATTTGAATGTACTCCGTAGCGAAACACGGGGATTCAGCTAGTTTTAAATAAAACTGAAAAGTCATTCGATCTTCGAAATCAGATTTTTTCTTCATTAAGAAATGTAATAATAAACCAGACAATTATCTCAACTGCACTTCAGGACATACAAAGAAACTGTCAAAAAAAAAGAGAGATGTTTTTCTAGAAACCGAAAGATTAAGCAAAATTCTCTATACTTTTACGTAAATAAAATACAAGAAAAAACTTCAAGTTATGATTGGCAGATCCATTACAGAAATTTTCCAAAAACTTTCATTGAACTTTAAAATGCCAGGATTTTAGTGACATATAAAGCGTATTAATGCCTCTGGTGTCTTAATTTTCAAGTAAGATGAAACCATGAATAATTCTGCCGTCTCATAATAATTTCTCAAAACAAGGCAACTAATTTGACGTGCGTTAAGCTGCTCATTTTATTAAGTTCATCAGTTGTGCAAATGACGGGCGTTTGCTTTTTTTCTTCTAAGTTTTTTTTCTCGCTTTTTTTTTTATTTTCTCCCAGAAGCGAAGTCATTAATGCCTCTCTCCCACCCTAAAAGTTAAACTCAATAAACACTAATGAATCTTAATGCAGGTTTTTCGAAGGCTGCGAAAGTGGAAGGGGAAAATCTCGGGGAATAACTTACTGATCATGCAGAAGAAAAAGATGAGGTTTAATATCGAAAATTTTTATTTTATTATCATGTTAATCACCCGCAGCCTTTCATATCTACATTTTTGTGGGATATTTCTAGGGGAGGGGGTCTTTTAAATTTATTGAATATTATTTTAAAAATTCAGGCTATTTTTAATCTTTAATAATTACAAGATAAAAATAACTTTTTATGTACTACGTTTTTAAATGTTCTGTTGAATCATATATACTAATTGCACAAACCATCACTTTATTATTCTTTTTCACTTTCTTTTATTTGATTTTAATCACATTTTAGTCGTTTCCCCTATCCACTGACTTTATAAACTGCTAACTTTTATAATTTTTTTAAAATTTTTTTGCACAATATTTTTGTAAACAAACTTAATTCACATGTATTCTGTTTTCAAAATCGTCAAACGCCATTACGGAAAAGTGCAAACATTGAATTCGATCGAAGCATCACCTTGCGGATTTTTCCGAACTAATTTTCCATACAAAACAAAATTAACTGAAAAGGGATTCAATTCTGATTAAAGATGGCTAAAAGTATTAAAATAATGCATTGTCATCGTGTTCTGAGCTATTCTAAAAGTTTCAAATGTCTAGCTAGTCGGGAAGTTAGTTAAAAATCGATTGCAAGATTTGTACTGGACAAACAAGAAAGCGAGTTAATAAAAACGTGGTAAAAATGTTAAAAGTTGAGTTTTTCTAGAAGTTTTATTAAATAGACCAATAAATAATAGTGTAAAATATTTCGTTGCAAATTTTCGTATTGACGCTTAATCTCTGATACATAAAATACACCGTATAAATATAGCTACTTATCATTCTGAAGTTGTGTCTGGATTTTCAATATTTTTTGTTTATATGTACAACATACGGTTTGCGAAGGACTAACGCTAGTTAAAAATCTTCAAAAGCTTTGGTGGTGCATACTTAGTCGTGGCTGGACTATTCGACATCATAAAGAATTTATTGTCAACAATTCTTGATGGAATATTTGGAAATACTAAGCCTTTAATCCATAGGCATCAAATAAAAGTGTGAAAGAAATGGTATTATTATCACCAAATTTTTTTTATATTAGAAAGTAGAGCAAATTGGCTATTCAAAAAGTTGTCAAAAGTATGTCACAATCACCAATTTTTTTTTTAAATTATAAATTAGAACAATTTGGTAGTATTTCAAATGGTATAGAAACTTAATAATTCAGTGATTTGACAGCACTGAAAATCCAAGATTCTGTAATATTTAATAACCATAATAGGTACGAACAAACTACCCACCTGTTATTTAACATACTGCTTTTTGATTTGGTAAACAAGCTCTGAGACCACATATATGCATTCAGGGTGAATTGAGCTCATAAATCAGCTCATGGCACAAATGTTAATCATGTATCAAAGTATAGATATAAAAAGAAAATGTAATGCATACAATTTCCGCCTCTTCACATTAGAACGTACTAAGCAGTGAGCTAAATTCGTAATGTAGTTGTTAATCGTTATAAATCCTGTAACGTCGCAACAATTTGGCGATGTGTTTTTTGGGATGCGGCGCTCTTCGTTATGTCTTATACTTAGTATATGTGTGAAATAAATCTATCTCTTAACGGTGAATCCTACTATGATGACTATAGTTCTAGCAAACTTCAGTAGCTCACTTCAAGAGCTCTCCCGTTTTAGGTTTAGAAAAGCAACAGCCAAAAAATTCAGAAGCTTATAAAATTGTACACTATTTACCCATATGGAAATATATTTTCTATTGTACATTTGTTGGCTATGTCGTTCGAATCTGACCTTAAACATGGGTGACACGCACTTTCGACTATTGCAAGAGCATACGAAAGGTGCATTCAAACATTTAATCACAACCTCCCGAACGTAATTTTATTTTTAATGCCAAAAACCATGACAGTTCTTCTGAGGCTATTATTTTAACAAATGCATAAAAAAATCTTAAAAATAATAATAATACATTTGAGTATAAATTATTAATTATGAGATATTAAATTATAACTGTGATGGAGGGATGTAGAGATGACACCAGAATTGGCACAAATACACTTTACTTCAAAACAAAACATTGAACAGAAGTTACAAAAATTACATTTTTACGGATTTAAAAATTTATATTAGCACGCGGATGGCGCAAGTCCTCTGTGTCTCTCCACCTACTACTCTCTAACCCAGACGTTGAGGTCTGGCGGGGTTATTGTCAGAAAATGTTGAGTTGAGGGTGTCCTGCTACATAACTACTAAGTATAACGAAAAATTATATTAGTAATAATATTAAAAAATACATACGAGAAATTTCTAAAAATAAGTCTTAAAATTATTAATAAATCTATACATAAAGAAGGATAGATGGACAGTGAGAGAATAACACTGATATGTATACTATTAAACACAGACGTGTTGAACGCACCGCACTTCCTCTCCCTGTTACATCATCGCTATATTGCAGATCCCAAACGAGATTTATCTCGTACTCTGGTACTGGCTATTATTTGTGAATAATCCCTTAATAAAGCGGCCAATCCCTAATGACAGGCAGGCGCGGGTGAAAAAGCGGTCTCGGAGATTAGGGGGTTGGCCTAGGGTAGGCGGCCTACCCATTCATCACCGGTCCAGATCACTGCCTGCCACAGCCCCACCATCAGTCACTTTTTCTTTGAGGGATACCCGCAAATTTGATGGCAGCTCCAAGTCGTTTGGATTTCTTTTTTTATTATGTCCAGATGATAGGGCTGTATTCTTCGGGGGAGAGTGTACTAAAATCGCTTGGTGCTCGTAGGTATTGTTTCGTGTCTATAGCAATGAATGTATCGCGGTGTTTTCGAAAGCAATAGCCAGACTAAACTTTTGAAATATCTCTCTAGATTGCTGTCAGTATTAAATATCGTGCATAAAGCTAATACAGTAGTATTTTATCATGAGTGGTAATGTCGAAGTATTCAAAATATTCAAAGTCTGTTTAAAAATAAAATACAAAACTATCATTATCGAGTACGATGAATGAGCAAATACTGACAACTATATGGCCAGTCGCAACTATAAACTCATTCTCACTCCCTTTACTCGTATTTTCTTTTCACATTAGGACGACCATGTTGAAGACAGACCTCCGTTAACACAGCAAGCAGACTTCCGCCAACACAGGACGTAGGTTTCACTCTTGTCACGGGCTACTTTACATGGTATAGAATAATTCGCTGGAGGGTTTAAATATTCGAAAAGTGGAAATGATCCAAATTTTAACGGGTGGGTGACAAAATGCAGTCACCCGAGCCCACAAAGTAAAGAACCAACGTACTTCAAGAATAATGGTGCACAATTTAGCTTTCTTATTGATTATTAAATTGCGTGGGGCAATCTCTAGAAGGGTAACTTATTCAATGATAGGCGCATCCTGCACAGCCGGCAACTATGAGAACTTAGGTTTTACAAAATGATGTAAGAGGTCGATGGCTACTGGGAATGCTAATAGGGCTTAATTTATGAACCTAGGTTTCTGAAATTGATGTAAGAGGTTCACTGCTTCTTAATACTCGGGGGGGGGGGGGAGTGTAGCTATAAACCTTCCATTCGTGGAAAGATTTAAGATGTTTACTGATAGGGCCTTCCATCAATGACATAATGAGTCCATCGCTGCCGGATACGTCGGAGATGCCAACTATGTTCCTTTCATTAGGGTCTATTCCATAAAACATTATCAAGAAAGTTGATTCGAGAACCGATCAGGAACTGTCTGCTCTCCCAATAAAGGAATTCGCTTTATATATATATATATATATATATATATATATATATACGGGGGCACACCCAGGGGGATCAAAGCTCCCCCCCCAAAGAAATAGAAATTGCATTATGAATATTGAATTTTCATTATAAATATTTTTACCCGCCCCCCCCCCAAAGATTAAATTCTGGGTGCGCCACTGTATATATATATATATATATATATATATATATATATATATATATATATATATATATATATATATATATATATATATATATATATCGGACCTTACACCCCCCCCCCTCCCAGGGCTTACAATGTCTTAGTACAGCTCTGTTATGCATATTCACGTAACAGAAAGTTTTTGGGGCGGTAAAACTTGATTTTTTTCCCCGAGAAAAAATATTTTAAAATGTTGAAATACCAGCTAATGTTTCTCCTCTACTATAAAAAAATTATGCTCTACGCAATGCCTGATCAATAGTTATTGCGCATTTATAGCTTATGCATTGAAACTGTAAATGAGTCGACACTCAAAATTGAGTTTTAGTAAACTGTACATAATTTATCGAGAGAAAAAAATATGCAAATGTTCATCTCTGCAAACAATTTAGAATATTTTTATTACAAACGTCGAAAATTAACGTCGTGGAGAAGACCTATATGTTATTATTAAATCCTAATAGATTAGCCCAGACTGTAACCGAATGTCTAAGGCACTGGCCTTCTTTGCCATAGTTGTCATGTTTGTAAACAGAGTTAGGAATCGGTTTTACACCAAAAATCCTGATTTGGTGGAGTTCATGTTGCAGAAGGTGACCTTAGTGCCTTCAAAAATTAATCAGCTTAACAATCAAATCAATTAACCAACATTTCCCACATTAAAAACGGTTTAGAAAATATAATTATCTCAACTCTGAATCTAATGTTTTACTATGACTCGAAATGGCCAAAATAAGCAATTTCCCCCCAAAAATTGTGTATGCTAAAATATCATTTAAATCAGGAGACTATTTTATGTAGCACACATTTTTATGTACGCAATTAAACTATTTCTGTCTGTAAAACTCCCTTTCTAATATAATTAACAATATGAATTCACGTTGAGGCATTTCAGCATATTTTTGCAAAAAATAATTTTTGAAACTTTTCAGTCGCTATTTTATATTTTATCTATCATATTAATCACGTTTAAAATTACGTGGGATAAAATAATTTTCCATTACGTTAAACGTTCCTCATTCATGACGAACGTAATTGCTCATAGCTTTTATAATTTATTTATTAATGTTTAATCTAAAATTCCCTTGTATTAAAATACCTTAATCACCCGAGACGTAAATACATGAAGCATGAATATAAATGAACGTAAAGTATAAGTATTATCTTAAAATACCCTCTCTGTTTAATTTAATCCATCATCGCATCTCCAATAAGCTGATTGATTAATTTATAAACCAAACGTAATCACTCATTTCGTGGCATATCTAATGCCGTTGACTGATTTCTCCCCGCTTGCGTGCAAAGGAGCAATCAACTTTTTATTGTCTCCCATCATTTATTCGATTCATTTTCTCGGGGATAGAACCTCTTTATCCATTTTACAAAGTTGCGCGCCTCTCCTTGCGATACCAGACAGAATACGTTCTATTTTCACAGATTAAAAGCTTTTCTGATTAAAATTAAATCGTATCTCCATGCTGGAGATTTAGGATATACCTCCTGTACTCAAGTTGTTATGATTATTCGGCATGTAATTTAGTTATAATGACGACGTGTAGTGAAGATTAAGCATTCGTGGAGCATCATAGATCTCCCTCGTTGGTATTAAAATTTCTGATGGATCATCTGATCAGTTGCTATCTTAGGCGGTATAGCATTCTATTACAGTTTATTGTTTGTTATCGGCGTAACAGTGAAATGAGGATTGTCACTTTTTTTTTCGTGTTTTACCACACGCGTCAAACACGTGGCGTCTCAAAATATTACAAATTTACACCGTCAAGCCAAGCCTAGTTTACCACGTGCACAGGGAAAAATATTAACCATTTTGTCCGCTAGCATTCTTAACGAATTTTTCCACTATCCTTGATTAAAAAATTACTCAAATGCAATCATATCTTAAAAAGAGCACAGAACACAAAATTATGCTCACTCACGCACGTGCGCGCACACACACACACGTATATATATATGTGTGTGTGTGTGCATTTATACCACTTCTAGCATTGGTCAATTTACTTGCCTTAAGCTCGAAATAATCTAGAATTTACGAGACTACTTCGGGCTTTGGTCGGATAATTCGTGAGGCTCACGACAATCAATTGCCAATTCACAAATTTTTCAAGAAAAAGTGGCGAAAGCTAGAAGTTTTGCAGAGCTGTATCATGCAGTAACGGGAGTTGATCATACCAGTTCTAACTCATATGATAACCACTGTGCAAATCCTTTTAGTTTAGTCAAAATAGTAAAATACTACTTCAAAATCAAAGAGAAAAGGAATTTTTTTTATTGGGGGGGGGGGCGGTGTAATTAGCAAACTGGACACTGGCTTTTGGACACATCGCGAGTTGTCAACCAAATTGCCAACCACGAAGTACAGTCAATTCCGGTTAATCGGACCACATCGGAACGCGATCATTTTGGTCCTAATAACCGGCTGGTCTGATTAATCGAACATGCCTTATGTTACAAGACGGGATTCGGTCCGATTAAGCGGCTGGTCCTATTAACCGGTGGCGCAATTAACCGGAATCGACTGTATTCGTAAATTCTCGATTTTTTCGGGATTTGGCCAAGTGACTTGGCCAATGCTAGAAGTGGCCAGTTATTTCGCGAATTATCCAGACTTCGGAATTTGGCTGTAACATATGTTTATATATATATATATATGAACACTTTGTCATTTACTTAATACTTGCTATTGTGCTTTTAGAATACAAAAATATGAACTGCACATTTCTATGAGGATTGCATGGCCTGATTCCGCATTTTATGCTTTGCTGTCTATACGCATCCAGCTGTACTTCCGTGCATCAAATTTAATTATCGCGGAATGAAATTTTTCAGAATTTTCCATCTTTAAGAGAATATGTTTAAAATTCCTTGCAAATTTCCTATGAAATCTTATGATTTATGAAATTTTGATGAAAGCTCCTTGTTGTTCTGTTTTCGGTAAAAAATATTTTCGATTTAGAGCGAAAATTAAGAAAAATTTTCCTTTACACAAAAAGTAATCCTCAAAATAATTTACTTTTTGCCATTAAAAGTGAATAAAAATTGTATAGTTAAATTTTTTCTAAAACCTGAAGATAAAGTATTTTGAAACCTTCCCTATGCACAAAACTGAAAAAAAATTAAGCAAATGAAGCTTTTGTTTCAGTAGTTATAAGAAAAATCGAATATTCTTTCAGTTCAAATCTAAAAAGTTTTTAACGAATTTTTAAATCAGTCAAGGATATGCCTAAATTTTAAAGGATAATCTTGATATAAACACACAAGATTAAAAAAATCCAGACAAAAAGTTTACAAATAAAAAATATATATATTCTTCCCCCTGATACCCCTTAATAAGAAGTATCATTGATAGGTCGACTGAAAAACTTCAGTAATCGAATTGACAATTTTCCTTAGTTAAAAGCGTCTTTACGAAAACTGAGAAAAGTCGTCTAATTTTCGTTTTAAAGCCGCCAGCCCTGCCCGTTTTCACTCCGAATAAAGCTGATGAGAAGTTTCAAACACGCGATCTCTTTTAATCGGAAATATTGGCAAGTCCCCTAAGTGATAAATTAAGTACCTTGATGAAAGAAGCTCGAAAACTTACGTTCTTGGTCCCCTATGGAACTGTGTGACTGCTTACCTAACACGCATTCATGCGAAAGAATTCTCTACTGCGCATAAAACTTCTGCAGAAATCTCGCACAAGGCAGACAGGCATAAAATGTTCTGGGAGTCTCTTTAATGCCGCCCAGAAAAAGGGGGATAGAGCAAGACAGACAGTCTCCTGCTGATGGATCTCTGCAGGGCCGTAAAGGGTCAACCAGACCAGTCGCTTAATCACAGTAATCTGGTGGTCAACCCTGCCGAAAGGTTGGGAAAGTGTGGTCGTAAAAAGCACGCTCTGTCACAAACGGGCTCGACGGTGTCTGCCAGCTTACGGCGTACATTGCCTTGCTGGCGAATTTCATCTAACAGTAACTCGGGCTCGTTTCGTGATTTCGAATAGTTTTAGAGGCTTAAAAACAGGCAATATAAATTTAAAAGCAAGCGTTATTCATGGTATACAGATTGTATTTTATATCAAACTGAAAATAAATAACATTTTTTCTATATCCTATGAAATTTTAATCAAAATATTGTTGTCTGCTCTCTTTCATCCCTCACTCCTCCAGTTTGGCTATTTTAAAATCCACGCGAGGACAATCAATTTAGTGACTTCAGTTGTGATTTTAGAGTAAAGCTCCGATAGAGTTAGTTTGCTTCCTAGCACCCAACTGGCATGATCATTCCTATTCCTCCTTCAAATAAGAGTATTAAGACTATATACTAACCCTACTGGATTTGCTCACCTCAATGTTAATCTATGCAGAAAATTTGTCTACTATTTACAGCTACATAAATACTGATAATCCAATAATAATTACAAGATATAAAGAACTTTTTATATACCATGTTTTTAAATTTTCTGTTGAATCATATAAACTTGACAATTCCATGTATTAATAAATACTTAAAAAAATTTTTTTTTGATGAATTATCCCATCAACTTGAAAGAAAATGATCAAATGCGTAATCAACTGCGTTTAACTTTTCGTTCTCGTCCCGGTCGATAGATGGCTGCACCATTCTACAAAACAAAATTAACTGAAAATGAATTCAAAACTGCTTAAAGAGGGCTAAAAGTATCAAAAGAATGTATTGTCATCGTGCTCTGAGATATTCTAAAAGTTTCAAATGTTTAGCTAGTCGGGAAGTTAGTTAAAAATCGATTGCAAGATTTGTACTGGACAAGCACACAAACACACAAACAAACGAACAAAAAAGCGAGTCAATAAAAACATGGTAATAAAAATGGTGTTTTCAGATAGCCTGAACTTTTCTTCACCTTGCAACAAGATTCATTTTAAGAATTTCATCCACCAAAGGAATTTAGAAGCGTTTAAAACATACTAGACCAGATTTTTTACTCGAATAGTTTAAATTTAAAAATATTATTTACATTAAAAAAAACGAAAAATGCACCAAGGTATAAAATTTTTTTCCCTTTTATGGAGCATAGTTTAAAAAAAATTTAAATCAAAGTTGGCAATCCATGACACATTTTCTCCATAGGTTAACATTGAGGTGAGCGAATCCAATAGGGTTAGTACACAGCAGCCTCAAGAGTAGTAGAGAAAAGAAAAAAAATGTTGTCCTGTCATTACTATTAAGCTTATTAAGTAAAAAGGCCTATGTACAGCAGACTGTGAACAGAGATTTAAAAGGCAAATATGTACTACTAGCTGAAAACCCACACTTCAAATTAAATACAATGATTAATGTATGCAATTATAGTCAAAAAATAAATATATATATTTATAATAAATACGACGATCAATGTATACAATTGATTTAAATATATATACACTGCTGGCCACCCAAATTGCAACACCAAGAAAGACAAGAGATATCACAACAAAGTTTATTTTGTAGATAACATATTGACCAAGTATCAAATGATTAAATTTATAGACTTCTGTGAAGTGTGGTTCCTGCCAAAATACGTAGACAGAGTAGACGCCATTGTTGGAGATCACCGCTGCCACACGCCTCGGCATTGATTCAAAGAGACTTTGGATGAGTTCTTGGGGTACAGCAGACCAAGCAGCTTCCACACGTTGCCAAAGTTGATCTGCTGTGGCAGCTGGGGATGGAATCTGGGTCAATCGTAGAGCAACCATGGACCACATGTTTTCTATCGGCGAAAGATCCGGAGAGCGAGGCGGCCAGGGAAACAATTCAATCTGGCGATTGACGAAGAACCGTTGGACAATGCGTGCCACGTGTGGTCGCGCATTATCCTGTTGAAATATGGCTGTGGGCAAGCCCTGAAGGTAAGGAAGGACAACTGGCTCCAACACCTCGGAGATGTAGCGCTGGCTGTTTAAAGTACCGTCAATGCGTACTAGAGGTGTGCGAGAGTGATATCCAATACCGCCCCATACCATAATACCCGGTGCAGGACCAGTGTGGCAGTGCATAACGCAGCTGTTCAGCACCCTCTCTTCACGGTGTCTCCAGACTCGAATGCGACCATCGTGGTGTTGCAGACAGAAGCGTGACTCGTCAGTAAAGACAATTTCATTCCATTCTGCCGTCCACATCCTTCTGTCATCGCACCATTGGCGGCGGAGACGTCTGTGGTTCTGCGTCAAGGGTAGACAAAGCAATGGACGTCTTGCGGACAGACCACTCTGCTGTAAACGGCGCGAATGGTACGCGCAGACACTGGATGATGCGTTACACACTGCATGTGCTGTGCTATGGTTCGTGATATGACTGAGCGATCCGTCACTGCCATGCGCACAATTTGCCTGTCATCACGTGAAGTGGTGCACTGAGGTGGATGCGATCGAGCACGCCGGTCCGTCGTACCCTCCTGCATCCAACGATCACATATCCGCATTACATTTGTTTGGTTTCGTCCAACACGACTACCGATTTCCCTAAAAGATAATCCACAATTTCGGTAGGCCACTATCCTTCCTCTGTCGAACTCGGATACTTGATCAAAAGATGATCGCTGTTTTCGACGAGGCATAATTGATCGTTTTTTTTTTTTAAAACACAAGAAAAACACAATTGCCGAACTTGAAATCGTCGAAATCTCCAAGCCTTAAATAACACTTTGAAGTGGCGCCACAGGCGCGCGTTATGTGCGTCTGCGCTGAAATTCTAATCATTTGCATATCTCACTTCCGCTAATGCATGTTGTAAATTTCATGTTATTTGCATGTGTTCCTTCAGGGTGTTGCATTTACAGTGGCCAGCAGTGTATATATATATATATATATATATATATATATATATATATATATATATATATATATATATATATATATATATATATATGCGCCAGGTTTGGTGTTCTTTGGTTAAGTACTTTTATTCTATTTTTAATCAATTCTTCTGTTTTTCATGGATTGTACGGTGTCTGAGTGTGTTTATTGTATAGATCATACTCATCGGAAACAATCCATTGGTTTTTAGACAGTATTGACACCGCTGATGAAGAGATGCTGTCAAAAACCTCTTTCAAACTTTTCTTTTCATGTTATTTGTTCCTGGCTGCAAGTAGCTTTAGGGCTATTACTGGTTTTCTCTATCATCTATTTCTTATATATATATATATATATATATATATATATATATATATATATATATATATATATATATATATATATATATATTTATAAAAAAAATCGTAAGGGATATTTTTATAGGCAAGATTGTAGAAGGAAATATTCAAATTAAATCTAATAGCACATAGTAAAAAATATAGTACAGGTAATATAGTACAGTTTGAGGAACATATCTTTTACTGTATTTAAATATTTTTTGTATAATATCCAATCGTCTGCCACATTAGCAAGAAAAAAAAATATTTATTTTGTCTATTTCGTTGTTATCACGTGACGATGAATTTATTTAAAGTTCCAGAAAAAGAAATCACGTGATCAGCAATTTATAAATTAAATTCTAAAAATTAATCTTTAAAAATTAATCCAAAATCAGAAAATGAAGGTAAAGATTCAAAAAATATTTCATTTTAAAGGAATTTTTCTTATCTTTCCATTGATATCAATTTCATATCCCTGAGATTATTATTTTAAATGCAAACTTCAAAAAAGTTACAAAAACAGCTTAAAAATTTAATTTTAAAAAAATCTAAGAAGAATTTTTCAAAAATCTTTCTTAGTGCACCCCTACACTATAAAAAGAATCGCCATGCAAAATTTCAGCCTTTTAAGTCCAGCAGTTTGGTTTGTGCGTTGTATGACAGTGAGTCAGTCAATCAGTGAGTCAGTCAGTCAACAGGAACTGTTTTATATATATATAGATTATCACATCCCTCATAGTTTAGAGAACATTTCAAACATAACCAGTGGCACAAACTGAATAACTTACTCAGAGGTAATCTAGAATCTGGAGAGAAGGTGGTGGTGAGAAAATTAACCCTAGAATAATCTTGTTTTTTCTTTTGGACTTTATGTTTCTATGGGGTTTTTATCCTACTGGTTGTGTCAATGTAGAGGAAAGAAGACTAGAATTTTTATACCCAATTGCCGTCCATCGCTTATATTGCGAATTAGAAATTCATCACTCTAAATCAGTGTTTTCCAACCTTTTTCAAGTCGCATCCCCTTACAATAGTTTCCTTCGCCCGCCTTCTCTACATATTTTTTGTATCAAAAAGGTCTTAAAGAAACAATATAAAAATGCATTCTCCACAATTTAATTTCATCGAAACGCTTAATTCAACAAAAAGGAAAATTTCAAGACATGGAGAAGATTGGGAATCATTCATCTCTCACTCAAAGATGAGTAAAAGCAAGAACAGACCTGCATGAAAAATAATACACCAACCGTATTGAATCAGAAATGTATAACAATAAAAATAGAAAACTCTTTCCTAAATTAAATTGCTTTATTCCGTCGGGGAATCTACAATTGTAATGCCAAAAGGGATAGCAAACACCGATGAAAGACAAACTGATGTTTGGAATTAGTGTACTGTACGTAGTAAGTAACCGGGATTTTCGCTTACCTCCAGTTAAAGGTGATATATTTATAACGAACTGAGTTTGCGTTTTGAATGAGACTCTTTTCTTTAATAAACACCACTGCCCAACGGTTATGGCAAATAAATACTGATAAATTTTGGGGGGAGAAATTCACTGAAAAGTTACTTTAATTAAATGAAACCGGGGAGACCAACTTGGTTGGGAATAACGAGTCACAGGTTGGGAACCACAGGTTTGGAACCTCTGTTCTAAATAACGGTGTGTAAACTGTGAGTCGAGACCCACAGAGGGGTCATGAAAAAAGTTAGAGGGATCGCTGATATATTTTTTATTAAATATATTTCAATAGGATATAAGTTAATTTATATCCTAATGAATTATTTAATAAAAAAATATGCTTAAAATTTTTAATAATGACTTATGTATCGATATTTTAATTTTTTTATGAATTAAAAAATATATGATATTATAAAATAAGATCTCGAAAAAGAGATGTATAAGCATTTCAGGCCAAACAATTCAATCTGAATCTGAACTTTAACAGCCATTTATTTGCAAAACCGAAGTATTTTAGTTTTATACAGATAAATAAAGTTTATAATTTTTTGTGCTTAATATGAATCGTATAACTTTGAGATCATGGTCTTTTTAATTCTTTGTTGATTTTTTATTGTTATATAAACCCAAAATCTACGGGTCATTGTTTTTTATAAGTGTGTGTCAAAATTTGCATATTTCCTCTCCTTTCCTTTGTTTTGTTAATATTTTCTTAATTTTTTTAATTGCTTTTATCAAAAATTTTCATGGGAGTCCAGAGATTAGATTTTATTAAAAGAAAGCGGGTCTCAGTTGCAAAAAATTTGCGCACCACTGCTCTAAATAATTGAATTGATTATTCTTAATTGTAAATGTTTTCAATCCGTGATATGACAGGCTAGAAAACTACTTTGGGAGACTTGATGGGGTTTAAGATAATAAATGAGTTGAAACGAATTAGACATTATAAATTTTTTTAATGTTAACCGCTGTTGATGTGAAAATAGAGGGGTCATAGTAGTCTTACATAGCATTTTAGTAATTTTCGTAGACGGGTACAGATTTATAACATTCAGTTCTTTCTGCCCTTTTCTATAACATTTCCCTCCATGTTTTAGAATTATTTTCATCATCAAAATAGTCTACAAACGGCTTTCCGGTACCTCTCTTTAGGAAAAAAAAACATTATGATAGTTAAAAATATCTATTTAATCACACGTTACTTTCACGATTAAGTACTCTGTTGTTAGTGAGTGGGCTTTGGGCTTTTTATATATATACACACATATAATTTGGAATACCCCCCCCCCCCCACACACACACATATCCTGGAATGTTACAGTTCCGATACCTCTGTTTTTAGAAATCGAGCACTGTATATATATATGTGTGTGTGCGTATATATATATATATATATATATATATATATATATATATATATATATATATATACCATCAATTAATTGAAAGCATTAAGCAAGGCTGGGTTACTAATTTAAGACCTCTTCGCAAAAACCATTTTCTTTACTCAGTATGCCATTTAGGATTTTTCTAACTCAAATCCTAATGATCTACATTGATAATTATTTTTAAATAATAGAATCAAGGTTGAATTTCATAATTTGAAACATAAATAATTTATTGAACGAATAACTAAAAGCCATGGTCCATAAGTCAAATTTGAAGTACAACGTTATTGATATCACTCAATTTTTTTTTTTATGTGAAACTTTTCCCCCCTTTATTACAAACTATGTAATTGTCATAAAAGGTTAGAAACTTTTCGTATCATGCATGAAGTTAAATGTAAACCATGTAGACTCATGCATTTCCTTTTTTTTTTAAATGTTTATTTTGGAGAATGGAGATACTGATGAAAATATATCTCATTTGTAACTAAATTTTAGTTTCATACTTTATGTATACTAAGCATTAAATATTATTGAACAATAATAAAATTTACAACCGAATAAAAGTTGTAATGATTAAATCAACCGTTTTCTACTGGATCGCCAAGTAATTTCAAAGAAGGTTAATTTTGTCTTAATTTATTTAAGTATTTCTGTTCATTAGTCTTTTTCATATTTGATTTGATATATCAATTATGAATTTAATTGTTTCATATCGAAACAATTAGTTCCTCTATATTTCAGGAACAACTCTTCAGTGTTCACCAAAGAATGCGGTTGATCATACTTTCAGATGATTTACAAGCTTTCAAAAATGATAACTTTTTTTCCCATTTGTTTTTTCCCGTCTTACTGCTGCATTGAACAATGTCAGCTTCAATTTACGTTAAACAAATTCATTTTGTCCAAAATAAAATATTCCTCTTCCAGCCGACAGATGGCAGCATTAAAATTTAAAACAAACTTGCTGAATTTCGCCTATATTTAATGATGAATTGCGCTTTGAAATATAATTTAAAAACCTATAACTTGGTATCACGAGGAGCTGTTTTGAGAAAACGTTTTGTGTTATTTTTCTACAAAGTTCGAGAATACCCTGTTCATCATATATGACGGCTATGAGAATCTGCAGCAAATGGCAGTCTGCTGCATTAATTGGGCTTAAAATATATTTTTTATTGGATTGCAAACTCCTCAGTTTTGAAAACACGGAAAATGTGAAGAAATAAAAAATAAATAAATAAATGTTAGAAACATCAGCTTGTAAGCCGTATACTTTCACTGGAAGGAAAACGGCGCCAAATCCTGCATCTGGCGACGTATTGGCTATCGCCTAGGCCGCCGTTCAGCAACCATTTAATGTTGTGTTGTTGCAAATGACACCTCGGTTAATGGCTAGTGCACGCTGTTCGCCGACATGAGTTGGGCGTTACGACCCAAGCCTGTGGTTAGGGGGGCCTATCGCCCGCCGTATACTTTATTTCTCCACCCGTCAACATTAGCCGACAATTTGGAGGGGCAGTTACAAGAGGGAGAAAAATTGCAGCGTTTCGTTATCTCGGATCGTTTTTTCTCTTCTTTTCTCTTTTGAGTATGGCAGTTACACCTATAAAGGTGAGCAAGCGGCATCTGGAAGCTGTAAACAGAGCCCTACAGTTTTAAACACTCCAGGGGAGGCTTTTGGATTCAATAGAGCACTTCTTCATAACATTTTTTCCCTTTTTAAACATTGTGTACAAATTCAGATAATAAGTAAATTTCAGTTTTTGAAATTTTAGTATGTTTTCCCTTCCTCAACCATTTATAAAAGGACACATTTGTGTGACACCACAATTCAACCGTTATTTTTTTACGGATTCTAGGGTAAATCTTTGAAGCTGCATAAATTTTACAGTCATGAAAGATTTCGCATGTAGGCTAGATTACTTGCAATTTGCCAGTCAACGGAAAAAATAGAGATGAATCATGCGTTTGGAATTTGGAATTTTCTCACTTCCAACACACTAGTTGGTTTTTCAGTGCTGAGGAATCCATAATTAAATGCATGGTATCTTTGCATGCTGAGACTCATATCTTTGGCAAGATATCTAGATATTCATTCGTCCTTTGTAGGGGTATGTAAATTTCGCATAAAAAAAATCGAAATTTTGCGCAAAAAATACAGTATATGAAATTTTGCATTTATTCGCAAGCAAAAATATATAAATTCAAAAATTTCGCATTTATTAAAAAAAATCACAATTTTACTTACATTTGGTTAGGTAAGTATCAAAATTCTTAGTTAAAAGCTAACATTGAAGTACTAGTCTCCACATTCTCTTCCTTAAGTTTTTGCCTTCTGTCATTAATTACTATTTTGTACATACTAAAATATCTCTCAGTAACTACGCCGTTAATGGGACTATAGAGGCTTTTTTAGCTGCCTTTGCAAACTTAAGGTAACAGCATTTCGTTGAAATTAAAATCTGTATAACATTAACAGGAGTCTCTTGGTTGACTACTGTAAGTAGCTGTCGGGGAAAATGGTTGTATCCATCGATGAGCTCATCTCGTGGTATTTCTTTAAAAAATGGTAATTTAGAGAAGCTTTTCAATAATAAATTTGTGTTCAAAGATGATGTGGGCGTAGTCGTGGCTATAGAGGGTCAAAACAGTCTGCCAATGTGCTGCTAGACTTCGTTTGTTGCGTGGGATATCGTCATGTATAATGTCAATTTGTTTAAACTGCTCTCTGCTGCTGTCTTCATAATATTATGTTAATAAATTATTGTTGTTATTACCTAATTTCTCTTAATCCGTTTACCACTGAGTTTTCGCCGAAAAGTAGTGAAAAAATAATTTTTACATTTATTCGCTCATATCGGCAAATTTCGCATTTATTCGCATCTATTTCGTAAATACGAAAATTACGTATACCTAGTCATCTGTTCACTGCAAGTTTGTTTTCTAGCCACAAATATCATATTGCTGGGAAACTAACATCCTGTTAACTTGCAAGTTAAGAACAAAGTTACTTACCATATTCTTATACGTTGTCATCTTTGTTATGCATTGTTATCATATTGTTAAAACATATCATATTATTAAATTATTTTGTTTTTGTTCACTGATAAATTTCATTTTAGTCCAGTAAAAGAATAGGTTGAAAATTCTGTACATATCAGTAATTATCTCCGAATCAGTGTTTTAGTATAATCGTGGCAAATCTGTGATTCAAAATTTGCACATTCAAAGAAGATATTTTGGTAGCCACATTAAAAATTTTCTCTACAGGTTCTAGCTCTAACGAGCTTTTAATTTAAGCTCCATGGAGTCACCCTGCTCTCCTATTCATTCCTTAGAGATATACCACACGAATTTTTATTTGTTTGGCTGTCAAAGTATTTTTCATTGTATCAAGGAAGGTATGAAGTTTGGTCTTTTATACCTTTGTGAATATGGCTTTACTTATTTTGTATTTCTTTAAACAAGTTTATACAGTTAATTTTTTTATTTTAAGGAAATTTCAATGGTTAGACATATTTTAAGTCTATTGAAAATATAAAATAAAATGTATTTCAAAGCCACATTCTGCAGTTATAAAACTGTTGATGCACTCAGAGTTGCCAGAAAGTTGCCAGAATGAGCTAGAATTTAACATGAGTCTAAGATAGAGCTCCTTTATACCGTGAGTGGTAATATAAAATAGATGATATTCTCAAATGTACATGCAAAATTTCTCCAAAATAAATTACCGCTCTCGTATTGGCAGTATTAAAATGAATTTTTCTAGTTATCATAATTTTCTGGGTTTAAATACTTATAAATGAATCTCAGTTATTGGAATCATATTAAAGAGCACAAACAAAATACTCTATACAATGATAAATAATAAAATAATATCTCATAATAGCTCTCACAAAATTGATTTATATGCAGTAAGTTCTATCCGTATATACAAGAGCTATTTGTGTATTGAAGTTTATATTAAACTTTAGAAACCCAGTTAAAGATTGTTCCAATCATAGAAAAAACATATTGATAAATGAGTTCCATAAAATATTGCATGTGTCATGTGAATAAATTCAGTATTTAAACTTCAAGTTTAATTAATAATCACTCATTAGTAGCGTATAATATTAACGATACAAACTTAACTTTTTTAAAAAATAGTTATGCAAAGTATATAAATTTAAAATACTTTTTTAATAACGTTTTGAGAGCAGATTGTTTCAAAATCAGCAACAATCTCTATTTTCTTTTGTTTCATTTTAAAAATAACAATACTGTTATTATTAAAAGAGAAATTCGACGCTCTTCATAAAAATATTTTGAATTTTTTTTAATCCTGATATTTATTCCTACATTTATAAACTTGTTCATTTGAAAGACCAATTATAAGCAAAATTTGTCGATTCATATATATTTCTGCTACAGATAATGCGTGTTGATTTCCTTTCTGATGAACATTTTTGAAGAACCTAAAACTTCTTTATGAGATATTTTAATAAATTTAATAACAAAAAAATTCGTATAAGGGATATTTTATTGCAAATATTTTAAAGCAAAAACGTTTTTTGTATAAAAAAAAAACTAAAATTGAAGAAATCAGATTCATGCCAAAATGTCTAACATTCAACAAGAAGTACATTCTATTATTCTCATGCTTATATTTACAAACTAAATAGTTATGTTAAAATATCAAACAGTCCAAAAGAAAAAGTTTTAAAGAAATGTTATACAGAGCTTTTTGAAGTTATGGCAAATGTTCAAGAGTGCGAAGTCTGGCGTTATCAAGTGCAGCCAATGGCATAGTAATACCGCCACATCCCTCCAAAAGACAAAAATGTTAATTTTTTCGTTTAACATACTTTTATAACATTTTCAAAAGATAACATACAGGGCGTTATTAAAAATCTTAGTGTCTGAAATTCAGTGTACAAGTCGACAAAGTTATTGTAATGCAAATTTAAAGCATGGAATCCAAGCGAAAAATGAAAATGTCCTATAAAAATCCTTTGCAACCAAAATTGCATCAATTTTTTTAACGTAGGATTAAGTTCCTCCATAATGGCCCTCCGGATAGCAAAATTTCAGATGTCCTGCGTCGCGAGTTATAATTTTGGCAGCGCGCGAAACCCAGGCGCGCGAAAGCAGTAAACAGTTAAACAGAAAATTACCAAAATGGGTCAACATTTTGACATATATATATATATATATATATATATCTATATCTATATATATATATATATATATATATATATGAAATGACCCGAATGGTCATCTCCTGAAATAAGTACACACATCATGGCCGAAAATAATACAATTCGAATTCACGAACAAAGGAATTTATTCCAGCAATAACATGACCTTACAAAGCGACGTCCAGCTCTCATCTACGAGCGTACAAGTAGCTGTAAACGGGTTGCCGGAAATTGGAGTGGTAGGTTAGAATTGGAAAGGGGTAAAAAGGACGGAAAGGTTACCATAGAGAGAGAGAACTCGGATTACAGGCGATTAAAGATTAGAAGTGGTTAAAATTTATTGCACACACACACATATATATATATATATATATATATATATATATATATATATATATATATATATATATATATATATATATATATATATATATATATATATATATATATATATATATATATATATATATATATATATATATATATATATATATATATATATATATATATACGTACATATATAGAGATACATATATACATAATACATGCATACATATATCCATACAAAAGAGGTAAGCAATGATAAGTAATCCTACGTTAATACCCCGCGGTAGTTTTGTTAGGACAGACTACCTGAAATTGTTTTTTTTTTCCTCTCGGTACACGCTTAAACAAAAACTGAAACCGTTTCTAATAATATGCAAAGCCTAAAGAGAAATTACATATCGTAATTTTTTAAACTATCCCTTTCCTTCAACAAAACTTAATGCTATTTGAATAGGAAAAAGACTGCATACTGCCTGTGACGGTAAAAAAAGGGTCTTTCGAATAGTTCAGAGCCATATTTTCCTGTCCCACTACTCTTAGCACTCTTGTCTAAGGTACCCAAAGGCATCTGACCAGAATCGGAACCTTAGGCATGCCATAAAAATCCTAGAACCCTGTGTTGTCTGAGACGCTGTCTGTTCCGGCGAGATTTACCCATTCTTTCGCGCCGGCAGATTTGATATACCTCTTAACCACGCTCTGTCTGGATGTGCCGCATTTATTCTCCTTTAACCTATTCCTTTAAAAGTCTTAAGTTATTTCAAACCCATCGCCTTTCCCTGGAAACAAACAGAATAAAAAATAAAAATAAAATTCCGAGACCGAAAAAGCCTACCCTAGGAATGAAAAATAAAGGAACACAAAGAAATCTTTCAGCGGGCACCTCTCTTC